>CM065356.1:17817412-18389912 GCA_033032245.1 Poecilia picta | reverse complement strand
GGACGGACGGACAGATAGACAGAATAGATAGATAGATAGATAAGATAGATAGATAGATAGATAGATAGATAGATAGATAGATAGATAGATAGATAGATAGATAGATAGATAGATAGATAGATAGATAGATAGATAGATAGATAGATAGATAGATAGATAGATAGATAGATAGATGCTGTCTTATCTGACACTACTAATTCCAAAGTCATTAACAAGCACATTGGTAGTTGTTCTAGGATCTTTGGCCACACCTCCATAGTTTTTTTTCAGGAGTTTTGAACATTTCCGCTTTCTACGTCTCCCACACCTGTTCTGTACTGTTTGGCTTTCTTTAAATTTCTTGACACTTCTCACTCCACTTCTTGACACTTGAAAATGCTGTGTATACTCCCTGCTTTGTGAGCATCACCATTTCTTTTTCTCAAGTTTAAACTGTATTCTTTTGTTTTTGACATGATGCTTTATCAAGTGACAGCTAAAACCTTTATTAAGGATTTTGTTTTGTGTGTGGCGTTTAAAGCGTAGGACAAAGCTTTAACTTGACTGATCTTTACAAAGTGACAGCCCATGATTTCACAACTGTGGTTTGTGCTTTGGCTAAGTAAAAACTGGCGGTTTTTAAAGCTGAAGTATGTAACTTTAAAAAAATAATAAGTTTTTTACATATTTGTTAAAGCAATTATCATGTCATGACAGTATGAAAACAGGTAGTCTGTGAAAATATTGATTTATTCCAACTCCGTCCTGAGATATTTTTGCCATCTGAAGAAAACAATGAGAGCCAAGAGGCAGGTGTTAATGCAGTCACTCAATCTCATGTACTTGCTGCTAAATGTGGTAATGGCAGAAAAAGAACTTATAGTTACAAAAAAAACTGCTTACCCACCATCATCAGTGGATATGTAAACTAGTCTAAGCATTCGCAACGATGGGGTAAAGCTGTAGTGGTGGTAGAGAGCAAGAAGACACGGGGAAGGGTGATGAACAGGAGATTGTGATTAACAGCTTTAAGTCCCACCTCCTGGCTCTGATTGGTTGTTTCTAGTTAGTACTGGGAGCACTGGGAAAGGGCAAAGGAGCTCAATTAATTTCACCGATTAGGTGTCTTATACCACCCTATCATGACAAAGGGAAGGTTTCAACAAGTATGTAAAAAAAATATTAGAAATAAAGTTTACATACTGCAGCTTTAAGGTGGCTAGTAATTTTGACAGTGGTAATTTTTTATTGTGAAAGAATTAGATTTCTATGTGCAAATAATTTAATGAAAGCCTCCAAAATAAAAACTAGGATGTTTGAAAAAACTGTATAAAAAAATAATTTATCTGTTCAACAGAAGGTGAGAAATTTGATATTTAAAAAAATACTTTTATACAGTGGGTTAATAATTTTGACCTTGACTGTAAACAAGAATTTTAAATAAACAACTGATGTCATACTTACAAAATATTATAACCACATATATAAGCTCAAATATAACTGGGAGATTGGTAACAATACCTGATGTCAAACAGAAAGATAAACTGTTCTCAGGTAGATTTATTCAGTAGATTTATTCATAATTAATCACCTGCTGAGGAAACTTGATTTGCTTAAGATGACTTTACCAACACATGCGCCCCAAGGTGTACACAATACATGTCAAAACTACAGTGACTCATTTTCTGCTTTATCTGGTTTATTAAAAATGTTTTTTCTCAAATTTGAATATTTTCTTAAATTTTAAGTCAGTCACTTATAATTCCTGGGTATTGTCTGTTGTACTGGTTTCTTCAGTAATATTGTGGCTTGTCCAGTTCGGTATGTGATTACGTATAAATCAAAATAATGCAATCTAGAACCTGTTAACCTCTCTTTCTCTAATTTAACTTAAAGTACCTAAATTGTGTTTATTTATTTTGTTTGCAGCATATCTTCTCAATTGTGTTCAGACTCGCAGCTCAACAAGGTAATTACAGTTCCATGTCCAAAGTAGACAAAGTAATTAATAAAATCAAACCGAACCTACCCAGGTTCTGTGAGCCCAGTAGTCTGTAACTCACCAAAGTTGCGGAAGCCAGCTTGAAACAATATTTGTAAATGAAAATCTCTGACAGTAGTTCTTTTCCAAAACCTCAGTTATAGATATATTCAAGCTAAAAATACACCGGTCACTACACAATCATGTGAGTGTTACTAATGAAAGTTTAACTGCACTACACTGCTGTAGTTGTCAAAACATTATTCTAAGGAGAAGCCATTCAAACTCTGTAAAAAGACAGTTAAAGCTAAAATACATGGTAATGATAGGAAGGGAAGTACTGGCATCAGTCATTCATTTGGCTCAGACAGAAAACAGATGAAAGAATAATGTTGGATAAACATGTAAAGGCCAGTTTGAAGAGTGGTTTTGGATTTAATTTAATAACTTAAACCGCAGGTGTTTTATACTTTTATATGACCAGAAGTTGGCAGTATTTAATCAGCTACTTATCTGACTTTTCAAAAACAATGTACACTGCAGTAACTAGTGTATGACTACTCCAACTTGAGAAACATTTTTCACTGCTATGGAAAACAAGTATCCTTAATTTAAATGTTTCTCTGTTTGAAATTGCCCGCTTGAACAAATAATGAGATAAATCAAACCTTTTCAACTTTTATCTCACTCCAACTTACATCTAGACATTACTTTGAAGGTGATATATTTGAAATCTGTGCTGTTTTGTTTTTTATTTCAAATTTACTTTGTTAGTGTTGTGTTTAAACAAATATTTAAATGGGAAATATGTATTTAGGACAATCAAAGAAAATGGTTACAAATTCTCTACAACAAGCATATAAAACAACAAAATAACTGGTCTATTTCCTGAGACAGATACACAAAAGTTTATTTTGGAGTATGACTACCAAGCTAAAAGAAAGCCTTGGGCATTTTTGCTTAAAACATAGGCATGATTTTGACAGATGAATGAAATTCACAAGTTTAAGTAGAGATATTAGCAGAGTGAAAAACTCCAGTGACAATGGGAAAAAGAAAGACAGTGAAACTAATAAATTAAGTGTAGTAAACAGAAAAGTGCCAGAAATCTGCACAGGATTGACCTGAGACACATCATTCAGAGGTGGAAGGCCCTGCTGGAGCTGCGCGAGTCTTGGCTGTGTCTGAAACAGGAGCGCTTTGTTGACAAGCCATCACTCAGAAACACCGACAGGACTCTCAACAGACCCCTTTCTCCTCACACAGGCTCCCCCTGACACATAGTGTCAAATCCTGCACCCGCAATGTATGTCAGCACTGTCATTAGGATAATTGCTGATTACATACACAATTGTCTAACCCAGACCTGCCAGACGTGCATCAATCAACAAAGAGGCTTCCTTACGTTAAGGAGTACTGGTATAAATAACGATCCTGAACATTTTTTTATCCATATATGTACATCTTTTGCAAAAAAAAACAAAACAAAACTTTTTTTTAAGGATAGAATTTCTCTCACAGAAAGAAGCCACTGCTAAATATTAACAGTTTTGCTGCTCGCATAGACTAAAGACATGTAAGTGCTCTGGCAGGCCAGGGACAAGATGAAAAATCATAGAGAATGCTTTCGTTTTGAGGCTTGCTGATGGATAAGTGGACAATGTGCCATGGTTTGGTAGATGTGAAAAATTGCTTTTGTTATGCCTTTAGACAGTCTGGTATCTGAGGAATTCAAAATACAAAAAATCTTTGCAGGTATTCTGACAGTTTGTCCTTTTTGGTGCCAGTAACAAAAGTGTCAGCTTTGTTGCTAATGGTCTCATTATGGAAACCCTCATGGAATTATCCATTTCACAGTTACAATGATTTAGCATCTTCTAGTTCATCCTTTATCTTAATCCAATGCTGTATTCTAACTTGCTTAAACTTGAAAATATTATAATTGAACACAGAAAGACTATGTATGCAGAAAGAGGTTTGCAGTTATATATATATATATATATATATATATATATATATATATATATATATATATATATATATATATATATATATATATATATATAAAGTAAAATAAAGTAAAGTAAAATGTAAAAGGTATTTGATATTTTCATTTTGTTCTGGTTCATTGTGGTAAACTATTTATAATAATTAATAGTCTTTTCAAGTATCTTCATCAAAAGTATTTATTAATTATGCTTGTAATCTTCAATGAAGTGGTATGAAGAAAAAACAAAAGAGAATTGTGTGGTTGTTGCGGGTCGTGAAAAAAGAATGAACTACAGTCATTACATCTCAAGTGTTGAGAGTGACTGGTGTGTTAGAAACCAGTGTTAAAATTTCAAATATAATATTTTGACTGTGAGGGAAGTAGAACATGAAGAGGGGCTAAGGACTAGATAATTTTTGAAAAACCGGCAAAAGCAAAAAATATTTACAGAAGCTGTCAGTGATGATGTGTTCCACCGATACGTAGATAAAAAAACAGAGGCAGAAAAAGGAGAAAACTGTCCACAGGTCATAAAATAATAAATGACAAGATATTAAACAGTGTATCTGCTTGGCTGCTTTTGGTAAAGCTGAAAGTGCTGAAACTTATCACAAAATCAGCAGATAAAATAAAGCCTTTCAAAGTAAAATTTAAGATTCATTGATAGGAAGCCAGGACAGAGGTGAGGGTCTTTGGTATTTTAGAAAGACAATTACAAAACACATTCAACAAAATGTGTTAAAGCCCATCATAACTGAACCCTGACCTAAAACAAATTGAATTCTTTGGAATGCGATCAGATTTGATGTTGCAAAATTTAATTATTCAAATTTGTAAAGTAAGAAACATTCACAGCTTATAACTTTGCCAAACGTGGTTTAAACAAAAATAAGTTAATAGTGTGGATATAAGTCTATGGGGTACATGATTGCATATCCATTTATTTATTGTTATTACTGCAAGTTGAAAAAAGTCTTGTGGAATGAAATTGTGCAGACTGTAACAAAAGATGAGACAAAATATTCAGAGTTGGATATATATATATATATAATATATATATATATATATATATATATATATATATATATTATATATATATATATATATATATATATATATATATATATATAATACATATATATATACACTCATATATAGATATGTTATGTATCTGTGTGTGCCTTAGGTAAAATTATCTCTTTCTCTAGGCCTACTATAGACTCAACTGCTTCTTATAGTGCCGGCATGCAATTTATTTCCTTCAAATATGTCATTTATGACTTTTTGTGAACATCAGTTGTGCATAAAAATGCCCCTGGCTTATACTTTCCATGTTTGCCTGTGTGATGAGTCTGAAATCATATGAAATAGGTGAAGGACAAAGACAGTGTCCAAGGTGAGCGGTCCTTCATCAGAGCGCGATGATGAGTTTATGCATCCTCACTCCCAACATGCCCGGGGCCATGACCCTGCATCCAACCCTCCAGATCCTCATTCATTTCCCTTTCATAAGCACCGGTAATAAGTTCTTTCCAATGAAAGTGACCAAGGGGAAGTGGAAGCACTTGTTGAAAAGAAGTGGTATTGGCTACCTGCACCTGCAGTTGCATTCCTGCAAAACGCTGCAAGGGAATATCTGACTATTACAAAGGTCACGGAGAACAGAAACAACAATCATTTTCACTTCCTTCTCTGCAAATACGAAGCCTTTTACAGCTGGCGCTCAGACAGACTGACACATGCCTAAACATACATCAATACTGACTAATGGCACACGCTTACGTAGTGGTGTATGGACTGATGGCTTGGAGCATTTTTGTATGCTTGGGAGCCCATACAGGGATTAGCAGCTCATTTCAGTGCCTGAACATTTGGACTTCACAGTCTCCCAGAGGAGGCAAACAGCTGTGGGGGAGGGGAGAAGGGGGGCTGTTTAGAGAGCTGTGGAAAGGTAGTGGGTTGGTGGGGGTGTGGGGAGGGTCTGCTTATCTGACACCAAGAGGCAAATTTAAGGAGGTCCGATATCAGCTTAACCAGTACACACCGTTGCACTTAACTGAAATGGCAGCTGAATCTCACCTCTCGGGAGATGTCTTATCATATTCCCCCCTTACTTTAAACAAACTACAAGTTTGTGAGGATTTAGAAAGGCTTCAGAGCCGGTATGTGACAAAGCATGAAGGCATGTGTTAGAGAGGATTTGCAATGATAAAAAAAAGAAAAACCCCTCAGAGATCCAACTTAATTTTAAAGTAAGTTCCAGCTAATTCAAAAAGACAAACACAAACATTGGTTTATTTTTTCGGCAAAGTAGTCAGGCACGCAGGGCCCAGGCTTTGTTGTGATAGTTCCATCTGAAACTGCTGAATTTAATTACATTTTTAACAGAGAAAATGGCCCTGGAGACTCCTGCTGATGCAATCCAGGTGGACCTTGTTAAGAGAGGAGGGCCGGAGTAAGGAAGAGGGGGTTCATGTGAAGATGTTCAGCCAGAAACTCGCACAACACATGCCTGAAAATTAGCGCAGACTTCTATGGTAAATGCAAATAAACATGTAAGTGGATTTTGCTTCCTCTGAACATCTATTGACTAGGTTTTGTTACTCACAGCCGATGAAGTGACAGGGTGTGAATTCTTTACTATAAACCTGAAATTGAGCACCTCTAGCTCTTTCTGTGCTAATTTTCTGCATTCGTGTAACGCCTTTAATTTCCCCGTCTCACCTTTCCAATGCACACAGTGTTGAGAGTGAAACACAAGTTTATGCTTCAGAGTTTCAGGATGTTTTTCAGCTGTCGTCGTCGCCAGTAGTGTAAATGTGATGGAGGAGAAACTTTGTTGATACAGGTTAAAGTTTCATGACTGCCGGTGGGCCGGCTTCCGGAATCCTAAAACATCAACTGTCAGTCGCAAAGCAAACACTGCCAACCCCAGGACGGAAAGGAAAAAGGAAACAAAGAGCAAATCTAGAGTTCGCTGCTCAGAGAAAAACACTAGCAGATTACTACAGCTTGCCATGAGTTGGGGCACTCGCTCCTCTGGTTATTTCCTAGGCAACCCAAGAGTTGTACAAAAATGGATAAGAAACTGAAAAATTCCCTCAAAAAGAGATTTCACAGTTTGTAATTTTGCAGACAAAAGAAGTTTTAAATATGGTGCTATCCAGACTATTATGTGAGGCACCAAGACCTGTTGTGACATTTACATGAGAAATGGGGCTGGTGGTGAGCTTGGACTCCATCGCACAGTTAGAAGTCCCGCTAATCCAATCGACTGCAATGGTATTGGCATTGCAGCACCAAGGCTGCAGCAGCAGGGGACCTTTTTGTGAGACGCAGGAAGATGTAATCATTTAGAGACACCCACCAAACAATGGCAGGGTTCACTGTCTGCACTCTTCTGAATTTACAGTATGTTACTGCATTAGCATGAAGTGTGGCATAATAAATTTAATAACTTTATTCCTCTTAGGAAAAAACTTCCTCTTATGAATAAAGTTATTAATTTGTTGGGAACATAGTGAACATGAGAAGGCTCTCTGCTCAGTGCTCACTGTGGTGGCAACATTATGCTTTTGGGATACCATAGAGTTGATGGAAAGATGGATAGAGCTAATTTAAAGATGACTTTGGAAAAAAAAAAGAAAAAAACTCTTAAGAGGTTCCAAAATACTTGAGACTGGAGTGATGATCATGTTCCATCAGGACAACAAACTTAAAAGTCCAGATCCAGATTTGGTCAAAAAATCTGTGACAAGATTATTGTCACATTTGATCTTGTCACAGAGAATATTGTTGGATCACAGACACTCTTCATCCAATTTACACAAGTTTGAAATATTTTGCAAAGAATGGGTATGGGTTTAAGTCTCTACATCCAAAACGGATAGAGATTTTTTTTTTATTTTGCAAAAAAAATATTTAAACCGTGCTGTCATTTAAATATTTCAACTGCTGTTACCTATTTTCCAAGTGACTTTAGGGTTTATTTAGGTCCAGAATGGTGACAACAAAAGTAAATATTTTGTGCCATTTTCGAGACTAAGTTAAGAACAGCACTTTTCCAGCAGGCCTCCACCCACTGTAGTCCTCCCCCACCCCCCAGCAGATCCTTGGCTGAGGTTTTTTAGTGTCTGGGTGTTGGGAAGGTTTGAGAAGAGTCTCAGCCTTATTGTTCTGAACACAACAGCTGTGACTTAATAAGTCCATTCCTGTGCTCACCCTTTGCACCAAGTCTGAGCTGCTTCCACTGCCTCCCCCTTATTGACCACATGACCATTGTCGCCAAGGTATTCACTGGGTCTTAATGGTAAGACACACAAGAATGCAGCAGTGGCTGAGCCTTTGCCACTTCTGAGGGCCGATTGGAAAGCTCCTGAAACCAATTCCAGCAGCTTATGTTTACCATGACAAACCCCTAACCTACAGGTTCACTCTCTTAATTTGGGGAAAACCTCCCACACATGTGAGCTCACAGACATAATTACTCATCTTTTTCAAGGCAGGGACATTTTTTTTTCTTTTTTGCTGGTTTGTTTCTATGTCCTAACGAGAATGTCTCCAAACAGGACTTCCTTGGTAAAAACTAGGGTTGTTACTTTTCCTTTGAGAGCTAATAGTGCCTGAAATGGAACGTCTGATGACCTTCGATGCTGACAAGTAACAAGGAAGAAATTCTCAGCTTTTTTCTGTCAACAACATATCATTACTCCAAAATGCACTAGTATCTAAGTAAAACTGAATTCTTTGTGATCTCTGAGACGGCAGCTTCTGCAAAGCTGAAAAGCAACAAGATCTGACGTAATACAACCATGTGACCTGGCTAGGGATGCTAAGAAGTTGCTATGAGATGCAACCCACCAGTAGGTGCTCAGTTAAATCCAGTTGTTTTTTCTTTCAGCTTTGACAATATACAGCAGAGACAGTGGGGTGCCTTCATAATAAAAACTAATATCTTTAGGAAAAGTACAAGAGAAATAGTTTTCTCTCTTTGCAAAAGCCAATTAACTAAAATGTCAGGACAAAAGTTTGTAGAAAATCAATTTTAAATTTAAATTTTGTGATCCTGCTCTACAATAGGATTTTAAAACAGCCTTACATGACCATGAATCCTTCACTATGGCAGAGTTACACTCATGTTACAAGTCTAATCAGGAGGAGTGTTTTGGTACCAGTTTATCCTTGAGGAAGGAAAAGAGTACCTGTCAGCCCACCACATATGCATACAAAGTGGTTTGTGCTTCTTTCTTAAGAAGCACACAAACAAGACTTTATTAAAAGTCAGGAGCTGAGATGATGCTGAAGAGCCTGGAGAAACACACCCTTAACCCCAGGAATTACACAGCATGAAGCTGTCATTTGAGTCAGGTATCATTATCGCGGCGGGTCTAGGCTCTTAGTGAAGGCTGACAGCTTTATGATTTGATTCACTTGTGTTGTTAAGTAATTAAAAAGGAGGGTAAGCCGTGAATATAAAAAGCAGACTCCTGAAATGGCATAAATCCACCCACTTTATTGTGTAGAACATGTTCCCAATTACATTGCTTACATGAAAAGAGCAATGTCAAAAATGTTTTTGTTGTTCCCGGGACAAACCAGACTTTATGGTGTCCAGGAAGCTTGAAAAAAAATGTGTCCATAATTACATATCAATCACATTGCAATTATTAATAACTCTTCCTAATCCATTCTTACTGGATCTTACTTTGCAAACTGATCTCAGTCATGTACCTGCCATGTACACTCTAAGTTAGTCATAGCAAAAGTCACATAATTTGACCCTGGACATGAACCACAAGAACAAAAATCTTGTTAAAAACTGGACCAGCCGAATTGATGATAGCCTTTGCCCCCCCTGTGGTTCTGCAGGGGAGGTAGTTCTCCCCTTGTCTTCCTCTCATCTCCTGGACATGCCATGCAAAGTGAATGACATGATATTAAAGCACTTCTTCATCAAGATTAAAAAGCATACTTTCTTTTTCTTTTTTTTCCTTGCCTGCGAGCAGTCAATTATTTGACAAGTACACATAATGAACAATGCAAGAATAGTTGGAATTTAATCACAAGGCGGAGACAGGGCCCCAGCACAGATGGGAAATGATTAACACAGTTAATCAAACATCCCAGAGTTAGGTTAAACGTGGCAAGCCCATCCCATCATCTGCACTATGGATTAGATCCATTGCACAACTTCATATTTCCATTTTCTTAGCCTGTGGAACCCATATAGCATTTGTAATGCAGACTTCTAGGGGTTCCGCTTCTTTTGCAAAACTATAAATTTCATTCCAACTATATATTTCATCTTGTTTTGATATTCAACCCAAAAAGTAAAAATCACATAATCTAGATTCAGTACAGTACATTTCAAGCATTTTATTTTTCTCTGTTAATAGTGATTACTGTTGGCATACAGCTAATGAAAATCCAAAATGGTATTTCTCAGAAAATTAGCCAGTCAATAATAAAAATGCTTTGCATGTAATAAATATGGTAAATGCATAATAATAGTAAATCTATGTGGATATGCACTGAATACTTTATTGGAACTCCTTTTGTTTATCTGCATAATGGGATGTTAAGACACTCCAGGTTTCCTTAAAGCTGTAGCAGGTAACTTTTATAGAATTTTTCTTTTCACATCATTTATTAAAACTATCACTATGTCAGAATAACATGAAACAGGTAATCTGTGAAAAAAAATCAACTTCCTCTGCCTCCTCGCTGTGGTCCTACTTCTATTTGCAGGAATACACCACTGAGTCAGATACCACCAATCAGAGCCAAGAGGTTTGGCGCTGTCAATCACTCTGATGCACTTACTGCTCACACTCTCACCCTTGCTCCTTGCTACACTACAGCTTCTTTCCCCACAACAAAACCCGTTGAATGAATATGCAGGCTAGTTAACATCACTTTCAATGACAGTGGATAAACAGTTTTCCTGAAACAGTAGGTGGATTTTCCGCCATAACCACTGAGAAAAAGCTCATAGTGTGATAGACACTGCCAAAACACTCCTCCTGACTATGATTGATCGTTTCTTGTTTCTGGTACTCATGAATTTCCCCATTGTAGGACAATAAAGATTACTTCTATTAGTGGTGGGTTATGTTCAAAAGCATCAAGTCTGTATTGAACGAGAACAACTGCTGATTCCCCATAGAGTGAGAGCCATCTCGCTTCTGTTTTTTTTTTTCTTTTGCTGTTCAGTTGTTACTGTCTGTGGCTCCACCCTGTTTTATTAGTTTTTAAATCACTGAATGACTTTGCACCGAAATACATTACAGACCTGTTGTCATATCAACCTTTCAAACCACTCAGGTCTTCTGCTTCAAGTCTACTCAATTTCCAGAATCAGAACCAAACATGGAGAAGCAGTATTCAGTTTTTTATGTGCCACTAATCTGGAACAAGCTTCCAAAAAACTGCAAAACAGCCAAAACATTCAGTTCCATTAAACCTAGGCTGAAAACCCACCTGCTTAAAGTTGGCTTTAATTAATAACTGAAACACTGATCAATATATTTTATGCATTTTTGCATGATCATTTTTATGATGGCCTTTGACAAAATTATTATTTGTTTCATAACTGCTTACTGTGTTATGTTTTGTGGGGTAAAGCACTTGAACAGCCTTGTTGCTGAAATGTGCTATACAAATAAACTTGACTTTAAGAGTTTTTGCCATTGAAAAAAGAAGTCTCGCAACATTTATGATGAAGTGAAAAGGAATTAAGGAGGATTTGTGAGATTACAAACACCAGGATACTGAGCTTTTCTTTTCTTTTTTTTCTTTACTTTTATCAAGTAGCCAGACACTTGTAATAAAAAGAGTCAATCTTATTTTATTTTAGTTGAGCTTTTGCATCTTTTCACACATTCGGAGATGCACTTTAGGTTCTCAGCTGCTGTACTTACTTACTAATTGACAGTGCTTCTCTGCAGAGTGTTCCCACTTACCTTGTATGACCACTCTATGGGTTGATATTTTGCATACAAAACATAAGGCAGGAAGAGCTTATAAAAAATTGCACTTATCAGTCACTTCTAGCTGCATATAATAAACACTGCATACTGTAAATGGGCTTCGGTGTTGTTTTTCCTAAGAAATTTGGTCTTGCCTTGAGTTCTGGGCATTTGTCTTGAATTATATACTTTTATTTGAAAAGAATAATGTGACCTACTTTTGCTACAACACATTGGCACGTTCCACATCCATTAATTAGACCGTTTGTGTAGTTGCTGTCAAGACAAATATGCCAATTTAACAGCTCTGTAAACGTATTAAGTTTTTGTAAATCTTCCAAATATCTTTTTATTTTGCAAACTCAAGGCAAGTTTTGAACAACCACTACTGTTCCTTTTCCCTCTTTATCATGCAAGAATAATTAACCATGATTATGAAGAGTCTCTTGAGAAACTGGGACAGAACAATTTAGTTCATTGTCCTCAGAAATTAGAGTTGCCCTTCGTTCGCCTGTCTTTTTTTCAACCATTGGATTCATCTGCTCTTCAGTGGGAGAAAATGCCACTAATCAAGCAGACTGTTTTATTGGCTTGGAAGGGTTTTATTTCATACTCATTTTACGTACCAGACTGTCCTGGCAGATCATTTTGATGGGTGTTACTACAGACGTATCAAGGAATGTGCATCAGGAGATCTGCTTTAACAGATAATCTTGCACACAGCTATTGCTTCTTGACACACAGACTGGAAACATATTTTAAAAATCGGTCAAATGTCCACATTTTGCTAAATAAATAAAAAAAAGTCAATTGTTGTTGACTAGTATTAATGCTATTAGCATATAAAGACAAGAGTCAGAATAAATTTGACCATTTTTATGCTTTGCTGAGCAGCCCCTGTAATGTTTTATGGAAATAAGCTATATGTGTTTAAAACTTATAATTGTGTTCCATTATACGAGCACAAAGCAGTTACTTTTAAATTAGAAGAATTAATCGGAATGCAAAATTGAAGGCAGGAATGTCTGTCCACAGTGATGAATGCCTAAGTAAGATTTTGCTTCAATTAAAATTTCAGTCAATTACTATAAAAGATTATTGACCTCTGAAGGGACTGTAAGGTCACATATTTCCTTCTGTCTTTGGAACGTAGGATTCATCTTCATTAGCGAGAACAATTGCAAGTGGTTTTTCGCTCACACAGGAAGGGTATTAGCAGCACCAACAGATTATCCTCTCACTTCACTAATAAAGTTGATTTTTATTGTTGTCAGGCCAGGTTAAACTTTGTCCTGCTTCTCACACTGAACAAGCTTTTTCTCTTTATCTGAGCCACCTTAAGTGCTTTCGGCATTTGATAAAAAATAATGAAATTAGAGCATTTCAAAGGCAACATTTTTGATGTATTACTTTACATAAAGAGAAAGGCAATATGAATAATTGGTCGGACTGAGATTTTTGATGCTTTGTTTTTATGTTTTATAGATCCACCTGAAAGTAGATATTTACATGCACTGTCTAACAAGGGAAAACAATTTCTGAGTTACTGTCTAACATCAAAATCAGACAAACGTTTTGTGGCTTAATTCTGTTACAATTAAGAAAATTATTGCTTGATGTCAATGTTTTAATTTTGTAACTTTTTTTAAAGTCAAAAGTTTACTTGGTAACACTTTATTTGAAGGGGTAAGACTGACATGACACTGTTGTAAATATGACATAACACCTGTCATGAACATGAAGGAGTCTTTATGAATGTTTATGACAGTTGTCATGAAGTGTCATTCAGTAAATAATGACACTATTAATGCAAAGTTGCTCTACAAGTTGCATTAAAAGTCCATTAAAAGTGACAACTTTGCATGATTTTGTAAATAATGACAATTTAATGCAAAGTTGGCATTTTTAATGGACTTTCAATGCAACTTTTAGAGCATCTTGATGTGATGTTGGGGATTTTTGTGGGCGTGTCTATGTGTGGGGGGCGTTCCCTTTGAGAGGTGCAGCCCAGCTGATGTGATGTGGCTTTGGCCAGGAAGCCAGACTGAGAGTTAGATTCACGTCACCCATCCTGTGTTCAATCAATCCAGTTCCATCTGAATACATCCTTACCCTGACGAAGCATGTACGTTGGTACATAAGCAGGTACGTTGTGTTTAATATATTGTTTTTCATCATTATTTTTTATATAATTTCTGGTTATTGAGGTAGATGTAAAATATTTTGAATGCTTATTGTAAGTTTGCACAACTTTGATAATTCATTTGGGAAAGTATTTAATTTAGTTACTTTAAATTTAAGTACATGTTTATAAAAAGACTGTAAAAGTGATTTATTCCTTTTATTGCACTAGATGGCAAGCAGATGGAGGTGATGCAATCATTTGAATCAAAAGTGTGGAAACAGAGACACACCTAAAATATGTAGGATGTTGGATATGAAAACGGTGGGTTAGGAACCAGTGACTTCACTTATGGCATCATATTATGAGGACTGGTTCACCAAAAGTGAGCCAGTTATCCTGGATTATGAAATCCAGGATAAGAGTTAAAGCCAGGCTTAACATAACGCCGAGTTGATCCTGGCTTTATCCGTTTGACAAAGACCAAACCAGACTCAGGAGGTGCAACTATGTCAAGCCAGGCTTAAGTAATTTAGGTGAATGTGTAGCCACAGATTTCTTCAGCAGACCATGAGATCGATCACAGATTTACTGATGCTGTGCACGATGAATTGCATATGTCATATCTCACACCAAACAAACAACATCTTTAACTAAGTCAGACTGTTAGCCTGGTCTTCCCAGAATAAATCACCATTGTAACTTATATATTTAACTCACTGTAAAACCAGATTGAGGCTTAATTAAACCAGGATATCCAGAAAATCCCGGCTTAGCCTGCTATCCTGGTTTTGTCAAACAGCACTCTGATCTTTATCTTATCGATAGTTCCCACAAGACCTTCGAAGTAACCCGAAAATTCACCATCTTGGTAGGCAACCAGTAACAGTGTTACATAGGAGAAGCATTAAAAATGCTTAAATTATTTTATTTTTTAGTTTTTTTTCCTGCTCTTCAAGAAAACCAGTTCAGTGCTCAGCAACATAACATCTTATGAAAATAGTCAAGATGTTTGTGTTTGCTGAGAGCCATACAATGAGGAGGCTGATGATGTGATCAGCTGTGATGATGACAATTATCCATATGTGCAGCTGCAATTTAAATGCACAAAGTTGATAAGTTCCCCAAAAGGCTCTTTTTCTTGCGCACATTCTAAGTGTAAGAACCAGAAACAACAAAAATAAATAAAGCATTAATTAAGATGAAAGCCTGATTATCAAGAGGATGTGCCATCGACTGCCTTCTTCTTTACTACAATGCGTGATACATAATAAATCAATGTAAATTTAATCAAGTACTGTTTATTGACATAGTGTGATTGTAAATATGGTCCCATAAACAGTGATTGAGTGCAGAGGTACAGCAGTGACTCTGAATGTAATTTAGATTTTTTTCTCCAAGGTGTCGCACCATGGAGAAATGTATATTTGCATATCTACATTTCATAGTTACATTTGATACTTTGTACAAATAGATCTGTCAAGTGAGTTTGTTTGCCTACAAAGTATATTTTTTTACACAGCAATCTGTTCAATAGACCATTGACTGATTGACACCATCACAGTTTTGTTTATTTTTAGAGAAAAAATTAAAATATTCTTGTCCTTAATAAAGTGATCAGAGCAAATCCATGCCATTAGATTACTTTTGTTTGTTTCCTCTGGATATTAGCCAGTCACACTCATTAATGCTTAGCAAAGTTTGCTCACCTCTAGAGGATGTGACTAAAGTTTATCTTTACTGTTTTATCACCTTTGTTTGTACATCCTTGAATTGTACAATATGCAAACATTGTGGCTCTTTTCTGTATGATCAATAAATGGAAAGCAGGTTTTTGTTATATCAAGATGGTGACAGAGGACCCAGATGTAGGAAGTGTGAGATCATGTGGGAACTATCTATTGGTTAAAGAAATAATCATGGTATATGTTGTACAAAAACATATCTTTCAGAGAAGATATATGTTGAGAACCGTATGACTTCTAAGTTCAGACATGCAATGCAACATATTCTAAGTGCTTTGCAACAGTAGGGGCTAATGTGCATAATTCTTTAGCGTTCTTTTTTTTTCGTCCAAATAGTCTGACTTTTTGTCATTTTTTAAGGTGTTGCAATGATTTGTGGAAATTCAATTGGTTGAATTTCACTGAGGCTCAGAGAAAAATGGATAAAGCAACATGTATGGTAACTCATCCGTGCCAGAATGTGGAAATCAGTCATTCTAAATTGAAATATCAGACTTTTCTGTGTGCTATTTCCATTTGCATCGCCATGGATACAAAGGGAGCAGAACTCAGGATGATCCCAGTACTATATATATATATATATACAGTATATATATATATATATATATATATATATATATATATATATATATATATATATACAGTTATATACTGTATATACAGTTATATGAATGATATAAATGAAAAAAAAAGATTTTAGATGTCTTCACTGGTTAAAATAAGCAAGTTTAATAACTTCTAATTATAAGAACCTCAGTTATGCTGGATAGAAATCCTTCGGCTTAAGATGTGCAGCAGTCATGAATAAATGTGTTTTTCTTTCAGTCGAGTCATTTCAAAGTTTACTGAGCATGCACACGGAGCAAAATGCTACGTCTTTTGTTTGAAAAATATGTCCACGTTTACACAACACAGAGTACCCATACGCCAGGGTGAAGCAAATTGGAAGTGCTGGCCTCTGCTGAACCATATTACTGGTGACCATATATCATTTTTTATAGGTCACAAGTGACGCACATCTGTTTCCACTCGGCTAAGTTTCCATATAAAACATTTGAATAGAGATTGTTCACCTATATCTGTTGCTCCCCTGTGCTTATTTGAATCAACGTGTGTCTCATACATCAAACCCCAGAAAGAGCAAAAGGGCTATTTTGTGCATGAAAGTATATTTCTGAAAGGTTTGATTACAGTGAGGAGTTAAAGGGGTGCTAAAATTCTTTAATGTTTACAACATGACACAGTTTGCTTTAAAATGATTTGTTTATATAGTGTGGTTGTTTAAAAGTCAACTGATTTGACAGTTGTGTAAGCCAGATCCCAATACGCCCACACTGGATTTTTTTTTTTTTTTAATTTGATCTCGGAGCCCCTCATGTGTTTGACTTCTTTTTAATTGCTTCCTGTCTGCTTGGTCAATTATAAGTCCTTGGCTCATTAAGGGGGACTGACTACAGCAGAATTTTTGGAACAGACGGAGTGACTAAATACCTGTAATCTGAGAACAATGATTAGATCTTTCTCTTTTTTTTCTTTTTTTTCTACTACCGGGTCTCAGCACAAACATGTTGACTTTCATTTAGCTGGATGCTGATCACTTGAGTTTTTGGAAATAAAAAGAAAGGCTGTATTGATTTTTAAAAGTATAAAACAGTCATGCTCATTTATGAGATATTGATTTGGTGGTCAGGTGAATTTTGGTGTAAATACCTTGTCAATGCTGTGTTTAGCACAAACTGTGAGCCTCAAAGAAAACAGTTAACCTGCTGTCAGGCTGCAAAATAAAACATAGAAAAAGATCTTTTTTTTTCCCTGTTGTGACCCAACAGTTTTTTGATTTACTCTAAGAGCAAAGTGAAGAAGCTACACCTTTTCCAGATCCGGCGACATACACAGCAGTGGCCTAAAATTACGTTTGGAAGGCTTTCAACCAAAACCAGGCACCAAAGAGTATATATAATGTGCAACTGATAATTTATCACATGTATCTGGCATGATTGCTATTAAAAAATTGCATGTTTAAAACTTACACTTTTCTAAAGAAATTCTCCTTTGTCTATTTACTCAGAAATCTTTATTACTCTGATCACTATTTTAAGTGCCAATTACCACGTTTGTTTTGCATATTATGGCTGTATCACTGTTAAAAAATATCTGCTCCTGGGTTTCATGGCATCTTAAGAGTTCTTGAGGGTGCCCTGCTGGTTTGGAGGTCCAAAGCAGCTGCGTAGTTTGAATACGATCATTTGTAAATGACAGGGTAAATTCTCATAATTAAAGTCTATTTAATGAAGCCTCCCTTGTTCAGGAAAGAATATTTTAAGGCGCATGCATATTATACCAGTGGAAAAAAAATGTTTTAAAAAGCAACTCTAGCAAACTCGTAACTGAGAACTTACTTTGGAACGTTTGAAAGATAAGACGCATACTTAGAAAAACCTCTTAAAATGTGTTGCGTGTGCCTGGTTCAACCAGTGCAGAAACTGGGAGGCTTCACGAAGTGCTGCAAAAAAAGCGAGGGCAAAACTCTGAGCTGACACGGTTGCCCATGGCTATGTAAATATTAACTGAGACTCCACTGTGTGGGGAGACCCTCTTTGATTACAAGTCTACTCCAATAGTTTGATATCCAAGGAGACCTCCAAAGCTGGTCTGACAAAATAAATGGGAAAAATAGCAAAGGAGTCAGGAAGAGCTGAACTTGATTCGGAACAGATTCATGTAAACGAAGCAGGGAAGGACACATCACTGGTCTGCAGTTCACATAGTTGAGTTTGACTTTGAACTTTTCCTTTTTTTGGTGGTAAAGGAGATGTGACGGGAAGTAAATAAGAAGAGTGGCAGGCTTTTGGCTTCCCAAAGTTCAAAAGTTATTTCTGCAACCTAAACAGTTAAGTACATAGGAAAAAAACAACAACTAGATTTATCACATTTTGCATGAGAATTCTTGTAAATAGAAATGCATCTTGATTTTGCTTTAAAGCAAAATTAGTTTCACGATATTTAATGTAATGGAATATTTTTTGAGCCGTATAGGTTGTTCCTTTAAAGTGTTCCCAGTTTGACTCCATTATAATGAGGCTCAGCTGCATGACTTCCGTTTCTTTTTTACCATTGTAAAGGAATTAATTTTGGAGTGATCATAAACTTTTTTTTTTGCAATATCGGTTAAACTAAATAAGTTGATAAAGACAGTAAAGACTTGCTGAAACACATTAGTGATTGAGGCCAGACATTGCTTTTCAATTTGTGCTTTGAAGCATAACCTGGCCCAATCTGTGTCCGTTGTAATGAATGGACACAGATTTGTCTGGGTCAGCCGCAGTCTTGTGACTGGTCATGTGTGCCTGAGATGTCAATCAAGTGTAAATATTTTGGGGGGATAAAACCAAAACGCATTGTTGGGGAATGTTTTGAAATTGAAGAAGCAAGTGTCTTGTAGGAAACAAAGATCTTTGCTTGATTTAAATATTTTCTAAAGGAACTGCTTATAAAAAAAAAATAACGCAGAGCCTTCAAATTTTATTTCTATTGCAAACCTTCACAGACATGAGTTGCTCCACTTTTAAGACTTTAATCATTATGAACCGGTGTTTTCCCAGAATGCTTTGAAGTGAAATCTGCCAGTGTCCCTATTTACACTAATGTATTGTTGCCAAATCACTGCAACGTGATTATATCACAATCTATCGTTGTTGTTGCACATGAACATTGTGGGAAACTTCTGGGCTCCACGAAATCACACTAAGACACACAAACTAAATTAAAATGGTCATTTAAAAATATTTTAGGACATATTCCCTGAATTTTGTCACTGTCTAAATTTTTGCCACGTAACAACTATAAACCTCAATGTTTTAACTGTGATTTATTTTTGTGATGGAGTAATGCAAAGTTTCTCATAATTGTGAAATTGGAAATTGGAAATTATATATTTTTGAAATTGTTTTACAAATTTGTTATCTAAGAAGTTCAGCATGCAGATGTATTCAGCCCCCAAACCCCTTGAAGCCAGTATTTTGTGGAACCACCATTTGATGTGATGATTGCATCTGCAAGGCTTTTAGAGTCAAGTCTGGATCAATGTTGCACACCTAGAGACTTAAGGTTTTGTCCATTTTATTCATTTATTTATTTTTCAAAATAGCTCACACCTCGATTATATTAGTTATATTTCCGAATCTTGTCATATTTACTCTATTGGACTTAAATCTGGACTTTAACTAACATGACTATGCTTTGATCTATTGAATGTCTAGCTGAATATTTAGAGTTGTGGTTCTGCTGGAAGGTGAACCTTCTCTCTATTTCTTTTGTCTTTGGCAGCTTTCAACAAGTTTGCTTCCAATGTTGCCCTGTATTTGACTCTTTCCATCTTCTTGTCAAATTTGCAGCCACACAGATTCCATTAAAAAAAATCATCCCCCCCCCCAGTATGAGGTTGCTACCACCTTAATCCACTATGGTGACAGTTTGTTAAGGTTGTGGCAAATTGAAGGCAGGGACTTGTTATAGCTTTCTTTCAATAATTCAATAATCGTGCAATCAATGCCAGATTTGTAGAGTGTCCAATTAACAGATGTTCTTTTAACAGATTCCACCCGAGCTGTGTGTCTCTGCAGCTCATACAGATTTGTCATGGACTTCTTGATTGAAAAATGTCCGTTATTTGACCTCTGAAGACTTTACAAAACACCAGTATTTATACTGACATTGAATAAAAAATAATTATGTGGAGTTTCAAAGCAAGAGGTTAAGTCACATTTTTTTAGGGGGAAAAGAGGAATAGAGGGTGAATTCATACTCATGTCAAACTTTGACATTTTTTAGAAGTGTGGCAAAATTTTAAAAAAGATTGTTTTTCCATCTAACCACTATGTACTAGTGTGTGACAATCACCAAAAAGTCTAATAGAGAGAATTTTGTACTTGTTTCATAGCAAATTGTGAAAAAGTTCAATGGATGTAAATACCTTTGGAGGGTGCTGAATGCATTCAGAAAAATGGCTATAATAATGCCCTCTGTTGACAATCTGTGGAAATATTCAGATAAGCTTGTGCTAAATGGCAGTTAAAGTTGCTGCATCCAAAGGGAGACCACATGTGTTTTGAGTCTCGGCTCATAAATAAACATTTCTCCAGATATAGATGTCTGTCATAGGGTGACCTTTTATTACATCTGTTTTCTCTTTTTATGTCCCTTGCAAAAAAAAAAAAAAAAATCAACAAAAAAACAAGTGGATGTATTATTATGTAAAATTATGCTTATGAAAACATGAGTCTGCCCCTCTCCTGTGTTCACCTTCACCTGGCAAGCATGACTCAACCTCCTGTTTTCCCGTAGTGGTTGAAAGACAGTTTTTATTGAAACCAGGTGTGGAGCCACATCCTGCCTGATGTTTCTGGGGAGAATTCCTAAAACCAGATCATAACACACTCCGATTTTTCACAAAATGCAGAGATAAGCGTGTCCCACTTGTGACCTATATGTTTTGAAAGTCTTTACATGTCCTGATCTAAGACAGAACATCTGTTATGAAAGTAAATATAGCAGGTAACTTGCAGAAATGTAGGTTATTTATGTATGTAAAAATTCAAATTACATAGTGAAGTTTAGGTTTATTTAAATGACTGCCCCTTAGAAATACCATTCTGAATGGATCGCGATGGATTATGCATTATGCATACACTGAATAGAAAATCACTAACATAACACACTACTCACAGTAAAAGAGAACGCAGGTCAAAGTCACAGCCTTCGAACAAAATTCTCTCATCTGTTGAAACAGCTCCATAAATCATGTAATGTTAAAAATTACACTGAATGGAGGGGGAAAAAATATTTCCAACTCGGAAGACTTCGAGATTTAAAAATCTGCTTGTCTCCACATACCAACAGCAGCTTGACCACTTCAGATCAGGCCAGTGTGTTACCCTGGAGGGGGAAGTGGGGGGGGGAGTTTGAAAGATGGGAGGATGAGGGAAGGGGGAGTTAAAAAAAAAGATCTTGCTGGTCTGTGCTTCTGTGCTTCTTTTGAAGCTTGGTAGTATTACAGTAGAATGAGTTCTCTGTCATTGGCTGAATAAGCTGTGCTGCCGAACAGAACGTAGGCCTCTCGTACCTAAAAGGAGGACAGTGTTGCATCTTGGAGCAGATGTGGGGCCAAAACGTAGGTGGATAGATGAATTGATAACATCATTCCAATCTTTATGGTGGAAATTAATACGTTTTAAAGCTGGTTTCTTTAAGGCAGAGCCAGACCAAGACATAAGCAAACTCAGTCACTCCTTAGGGCAACGAGACCAGCAGGGGGCCCCAAGAACTATTGACTTCTGAAACAAATCTAAAAAAGTAAATTGACAGTTTCTGAATGGTGATTAGTTTTTTTTATTTATATTCTATTTATATGCAAATAAATAGAATTTTAATTTAACTACAATGGGTAGATGAACTAGTTGACATTTTACAAATGAAGATCATTCAAATTAAATTTCATCCAGATTCTATTCTCATTAATGTCACATTTTCTGCATTTGAAATCAGACGCAGGAAGTTGAGCCTGCTGAGGCTACAGATGTATTTCAGTTTTAAACTATGAATTTCTAATGGTTTGCATTATTAAACTTGTAGCACACATCCTACTGTAAAATACCTAATTGTGAACAAATCCCCTCTTGTGTAGATAGAGAGAAGTCTTAATTTTATAGTCTCCTATTGATGATAATAATAGTTAGCATTACGACTGTCAGTAAATTCTACAGGTTTCCCAACTTGCAACTAGAACACGGTTTGCTTGGAAGTGAGGTCATTCCGAGATTTGAGTCTTAACTACAACTGGAACCTTGTGTATTGACAGACTCTTTTTATTTGCATAGGTTCTGTGCACAAGTGAAATTCCCAGTTGTGAAACATAATGTAAAACTCTAAAGAGATATGCATAGTTGTGTTCTGTTTTTTTGCAAATGAAGGTTAGTTATTATTTAAAAATTAACCTTCTATATATCTGTATATACATTTATATATTTTTTATGTATATAAATATAGATACATTTATATATATTGGTATAATCCGACAATACACACACACGCGCGCGCACGCACGCATTCAGGCAGTATCAGTTGATAGGAAAAGGCACTGGACTCCGAGTCACTGTGGATTAAGAATCCATGTCAGGTTTTCAGGGCTCCCTCCGGCTCAGACGGCTCGCGCAGACGGACTGCTTCCCACTGCACTGGCGCTGCGCTCCGCGCTGCTTCCTCCAAGTGTCTCAACACTGTGAGCGGGATCTTTTCCAGAGGCGAGCCGCTGAAACTTGCCCAGGGCTCCACAGTCTGATTCAGGGGAGCCAAGAGAACAGCATCGGTTGGCTATAAGTACGCTTTGCTTTAACCTCTCTCCCCCCCCCCCCCCCAACCCCCGTCATCAAGACACCGAAAAAGCCCTTCTTACTCCGTGTTGTCACTCTTGTCACCCAGTGTTTTTTTTTTTTCTTTTTTCTTTTCTTCTTTTGCTTTTTAATTTTTCTCTCCCCCCCCACCCCCTTTTTTTTTTTTTTTCCTCCCCCCTCGCTTCTCTACTCTTCTCGTTTGTTTCGGCTGCATCGGGAGTGAGTGCGCAGCGGAGCGCCGTGACTTGATGAGCCGCTTGAAAAGGTGGTGCGAGGTGTCGATGAGTTAGGACTGAGCGCAGAGCAACACCTTGCATGCCATGGAAGTGCGTGTCCGGCGCAGGGGGACGTGCGCGGGCTGAGACGGGGGACCCTTCGCCCGATAACCAAGCCGCTCTGTCCCAGATTAAGAGAGACAGCGGGGCGGGGGGTGGGGGGGGGAAAGCATGCCTCAGACCTGCAGACCAACTCTCTTCGATGCAGAGGAGTCACCGCCAGACTGTCTTTTCACAATCTGACGTTTTGAACCACAAATCACGTTTTATTTTTTTTCCCGAACTTTTTTTTTTTTTTTTGCTTTTGCCAGTTTTTTTTTTTTTTTTTTTTTGGCGGCTCCAGTGCTTTCCAAAAAAAACAAACAAACCAAAAAAAGGTAAGGAATTCACTAGTATTACTTTGTTTTTAATCTTGTAAAATTCAACTTTATCGTTTCGTATTTCGCTTCTGCTTTTGCTGTTTGGACATTGATAACGTTGTCATTTTTATTTAGAAGCTGCAAAAATAACTAGCACACATCCAAAGATAGAAGTTTTATAAATTAGTGGGGTTCAGAAAGGAATGAAAAAAAAAATCACTAAGTTGTGATTTAAATCGTTCGACGGGTGCCGTGGATAATTGAAACGAAGTTAATCAAAACGTAACCAGATGTGGATTGATTTGTTTGGCTGAATGGAAAGTGGGTTGAGGCGCATTTTTTAGGTGAACCAGATCGCGAAAAGCGCAATTTAACTGGCATTTATTGCCTCCAAAGTTTCACTGGACTTTGGTGGAAATATTCCTTTTTAAAATCCACTGGTGGTCTTGTTGTTTTGAACGAGTGCTGGGAAACTGTGAGCTGTGACACGATGTTGGCTCGAGTCTTGAGAGCGTTCAAGGGCTAATCCATTATAATTGGGGTTAGGCTGTTTGTTCGAAAAGGATATCAAAGAAAAAGAATTATGCCTAACTTGTGTAGTAATTAGTTTTGGGACAACGATTGCTATAGTCTGGGATTCGTCTGTGGGCGAAAAAAAAACCGTGGAAAGTGACGTGCAAATTGTGAATTGGGGAAAACTGAAAAGGCGGATGAATTAGAAGTGAAAACATAAATGAAAGAGAAAGAGAGAGAGAGAGAGAGAGAGAGAGAGAATGGGGAAGTTTTAGGCAGTTTCGTACCCAGTGTGGCAGTAAAATTAGATCCATTTACTGCACATGTATTATTTAGGCCTACCGATTCCGAACGTGTCTTGTCAACCATGTGTTAAGAGCCGGGAGCCGGCAGCACACGGGCGGCTTCTCCTCCGGCTGAGGACCGGAGCGCACAGCGGCCAGCCGTGGTGGTGATGCATGGCAGCCTGGAGCAGAGCAGCAATCTGTAGTGATCGATCTGTGAATTGGGGGGTAAATTTAGCTCCGGTCTTCATATAGCACCCTCCTCCCCCCTTTTCTCCCTTAAGAACTGATCGGAAAAGAGGAATTCTGCCTGGTTTGTGAGTTCCTTGAATGTCTGTCTGAAATAAGCAGCATTTTATTAAGTGCTCATTAGTTGAATATGATGCTACCGTAAAGTAAAGTAAAGTGGAACTTTCCTATGTCTTTCCCCCAGCCCCCATTTAAACACGACTAACTAAATAGGCTTTGCTGCTTAACAATTTCTAAGTCCTCAGAAGGCATAAAAAAAGAAGAATAAAGCAGGTGTTTTGAGGATGAAGTGGCTTTATCTTCCCCCCCATACACACATAATACATAACAATGTGATTGTTCAGTGACACACAAAAGGGATGTTTGTTTGTTGGTTTGGAAGATGTGTATTCTTTTTTTTAAATCGGGGTACAGAAGCTTCACTGCTCATTCAAGCTTTTAATAGGTGGACTTAGTTTTTATGTGTTTGTGGTTTGCAAAAAGAAAAATCTAAATGAAGGCAAAACGCAAATTCCAGCAGTAAGGCAGGAGCGTATTTCCATATCAAAGTAGTAAGAGCCTTTTCAGAATGAAAGGAGTCTTATTTTGTGCCACTGGTTTTGGTTGACCCTAAGAGGCTTCAGCAAGAGAGTGTGTGAGCGAGAGAAAGTGGAAAACTTGCTTCCTCCCCCCACATTTCAAGCAGATCAATGTGATATGTAGCTTGCAAGTCTAATCATAAGATGTTGCACTCATAAATAGTAAATAGTTTTTGCCGACAGAAAAAATAAAAACAACCCTTCTGAAGAAATAACGCTTAAAACTTCATTTTTTGCTTCATATATCCGCATCTTACCAACCGCTCTTTCACCCAATGGAAATAATGTAATCTAGTTGTGTTTGAAAAAGATGGTGGTGGTGGTGGGGTGGGGGTGATTGTCTTCTCTTGTGTCTTGTTGCTTGATATCTTCAATTCGGGCATGCCATTATGAATGCTTTACCACATGAGAGTACCTTTTTTTTTTTTTTTTCTTTCTTCAGTCCACAGCAGGCTCGTCTCAGCAGAGAGAGTGAGTCCGGTTTCATGGAACTGCAGCTGCTCTTGATCTGCCAGAGCACCAGATAGCCTCGGCGAGCTGCAGCGTTCACTTCTGCTAGTGAATCGATACGGCACAGGAACATGTCTATATAGGTCGGAGAACGACAGTGATGCACACTGCTCTGTTCCCAACTTTAAAGCCCGCGTTGTCGCCGAATGTGACACTGAATGCGAGAGTGAACGGGTGAATGCTTCAAGATTTTGTGACTTGAAGAGATGTTCACTCTTTGTCTCTGCTTGCGTATTTCTACCCTCGGATCAGCAGCTGGGTCACTATCCGTCGATGGCTGACTTGCTTGAAAACTGATCGGAATGCTGCAATCCTATCTTCTCTAAGCAATTCAAGTCCAGACTTGTCTTTTTGGACCAATTTGTTACTGGTCAAATACAACATTAGCAAAAACAAACAAGACTTGCTTTATTTCTTTTCATGAGCCTCTCAGAAGCGTTCATTGGAGCTTGCTGTCTACTCCGAGCAGCAATTGATGAACCAGTATGACCGATTTTTAAAGGTTGATATGTGATTGAATAGATTTTTCTTTTTTTTTTTATCCTTGCAAATTCACAGTGTAGTGCTGCCTTGCTTTCATCCACATCGAATACCACTAAATTCTAGCTCATCCTTTTTGTCCTTCACGAGCATCACGAGCCTTTGTTAGCAGACAGTGTGAAAGAAACCAGTTTGGAGTTGCAATCTGCCCAAATGATGTGTTAGTCGCTCCGTGGAGTATCAAGGAAATGATGGATGCTGCGAAAGCGTCAGCAGATAAAAACAAAACAAAAAAAAAAAAGAGGGACGATTGCAAGGAGTTAAGAGTGTTTAGATTTACATCCCATTGCTTATTTGGCGTGTAAATTGTGGGTTTGTGTTTTCAGATGCAATCTTTTCTGTTGCTAAACCACCTACGTGGAGCCATACTGTGCGGATAACTGCTCACTATTAAAGGGAATAAACAAGGCTGTAAAAGGAAAGCTATAGCAAATTTGACGTAACGTGCAGGCCTTTGGTGGGCCAGAACTTCGCCCCTTTTCACGACGGCTTTTATTTTACGATTGGCAATCAGTAAAATGCCGTGCGCCACCGTGTTCCCCTCCCTACCATTTTGTGAAACATTTGTTTCCACTTGCTAAAGGCCTTTGGTGCAGCAAAGGAGGGCTGAGGGAGGGGGGTGGGGGGGTGGCTCAGTGCCCTCTGAAATGGCAGGTGAAACTTTCTGCTTGCCTAAATAATTTCCCAGCAGAACATTATTCTGCTAGGACACTGGGGCTGAAAGTGAGGTTCAATTCAAACTCTGGTGACAAGAAACAACACGGCTCTTAGTGGATGGCTCGCATGTCGAGTTCCTGAACGCTGGTTAAGTGGCAGCCTCCCTGAGTTCATCTGGCATGCCTTTCTCAATGCTTCCCTCATTTTTTGCCTCTCTCAAAAGCACATGGAATAAAGGAAACTGACTGTTAAAACTCTTAAATTCTCATAACATTTTGGCCAGGTTTTATATGTGCAGCGGTTGTGGAGAGAGATATATTTTCTATTTAGTGGAATTATTTTTATTTCTAATATTTTCTTTAACTTATAATGTTGCTTCAAAATATAGTTTTGAAATGTTTCAAGTATTAAAAAAGTGAAATAAATATGTAATTGCATGTTTCTGACAAAAATTTATAATTTTCAAAATTACTTTTTTTCCACATTATTCATATACAAAATTAAAATAAACACACACATTAAATTCAGGCAATACTGACCTGAAATATTTTTTTTACAATATCTTCTTTTTTCCATTTTAGTAATTGTTTAAAAAAATAGTGTATTTTTTTTATCACTGCCTTTTTTTTACCTATACATTTGCTACTGCATATATTCAGATCCCAAAAAATATTGCTTCAAATATGAAGTTTGCCCACTTATCCAGAACAGATGCAGCAATACACATATTGTGTACAAGCCACTTTAAGAAGTGCAATTTGTGCAGCTAAATATGACCAAGTTTAGCTTCGATCTGGTTTTCAAGTATATGGATATATATTGATCCCTTGATATATACAACAGTGAAAATGTAGTTTAAAATGCAAAAGTAACAACTGTACTCCAAATAGTTTTGGGGCTTTGCAGATAAGAGGCTAATAATGTTAAGATAAATTCCAATTTTAATCACAATATTCTTTTTTTTCCCTTTCTGATAACAATAACTGATACGATTGCTCTTTCCTAAAACACACACACACACACACACACACACACGCACACACACACGGGATCCTCGTCTCATTCTTTGTGCCATGTGAACAGGACTTGTCCTTATCTGTGCACAGCTGCAAGACTATTTGGGAAAATATTCAATTTCTGTGTGACAGAGGAGAACCTGGGAGGCAAGGCTCTGAGCAAACAGCAGTTATTGCAGCTCTGCCATAGCAGCAGAGAGCGAGGCCTGGCTGGGAGACAGGGGGGGATCTGCGGACGGCTGCCAGGGGAAGGAGTAATGTCTCGGCTGGATTATAGGAGAGCGAGGCGCATCCACACTTAAAAGCCCCCCTTTTCCCGACACGACAGATCTGTTATTTTGGGATGGCGCTGGTAAACATGCCAGAGCAATATATTTCTCCCATTCCTCCCTACTCTTGTCCTTGACAATTGTGACCGATTGGAATTAGGAAAAGTTTTGATCCCTTTATCATTTTTTTTCGGTAAGGGTTTCATGTTCTGACGTGGATATTAGCATATTCAGTTTGAGCGCTCCAAAGTACCTGGTAAGCTGTGCTAAACATTTGATTATCATCGTACCTCTGTTTCATTGGCAGGGATTCGTTTTTGATGTGGTTATTCTTGGCTGTAGTTTAAATCCATTAGACGATTTCAACTACAGCCAAGTGTTTGCAAAAACACACAAAAAGTGTGTTTTTGCAGGGGATAAAAGTCAAGATATGGTCAATTCAAAAAAACTTAAAAAAAAAAGGTTGTCCGTCTAAGATGACGTCTTGGGTTTAAGATTGGAAAAGCAAAATTTATTTGGGTTATCAAATACAGAAAACAAAAAGCTAAGCTGTAGAAAAGTGTAAGCAAACACTCCTTAACACAGTGCACTGGCTAGTTAAAATCCTCCCAGATTGAAGTGTACTGCTTGATGTTTTTCTATGCATAAACATGGCTCCTTCTCCTCTCTCTCAAGACTTTCTGTGTTTGGTGGCTTTTGAGGTCTGAGACTTTGATAAATGATATTTTATTGTACAGTATTTAGTATGGGAGTGTGGTGGCTTTGTTCTTGTGGAATGGCTGCCAAGTCAGATGGAGTTGCGCGTCTGGTCTGGGAGTTTCAGAGGAATATCACAGGGATGGGAAGTTGCTAAAAAAGCCAAGCTAATCAACAAAATAATTGTCTTCTCAATTGCCACCATGCCAGAGACATCAAACACAGCCAGGGTTGAAAAAACAATCAAATTATCTTTAATGATTCCACACGCTGATAGATGAGGGCTCATGACTCGGTTCCGCTCATGGGGCGACCGGCCGTATGTGAGGAGGCACGACTTTGTGGCGCTCATAAATTCTGTGTGTGTTTTAATAATTCGCAGAGATATCAGCCTTTCACCTGTAATGAAAACAAATTTATCCTGTTATGTGGGTTTTGGTGGTGAAACGCACAGAGCTGCATTAGTCTATTAATTTCCTGCAGTGAATTATGAGTCCTGCTGCTTTCATCTTCTGCAGCACCCTCCATGTGTGGTCTGCAAAAAATGTTTCTATTTCCTTTCCAAACTAAAGTTTGGCCCCTGCGTCTGCTCTGGTCCCCACCCCGCCCCTCTTCTCCATACTCGCTCTCTGTCTCAGCCTCTCTCTGTGTAGATAATGTCTCTGCAAATGATTTTACCGCCCTCATTGAGGCTCCTTCCAGTAATTGAACAAGCAGAGACTGGGTGCTTTACTGGAAAACAATTGTCATTATTATCTCGGATCTCCACTGTACGTGGAGAGTCAACAAAACATGGAGTTGTACTGGAATTTTTGGGCTATCTTGAAAGCCTGAATCAAAGATAGGGGATCTGGTATGCTTTCTTACGTGGGGGAAAAAAATAAATAAAAAGTTGAAGAGAAAAGATGAAAAAGCAAATGGAAAACTACTGTGCCGTAACTTTTCTAGCCTCAGATTTAAATTCATGTCTTGAAGGAATCGCATGAGGTAAAGTGGAGCCCTGGGTGGTACTTTGTTGACTTTTAAACTAGGCTTGCAGAGAATATGCTAATGATTAATCTAAAACATGCTTTTACGCAGTGACAATACTTATTTCAATAATTAGCACAAAATTTGCACTAATTATGTAATTATAAATAATTACATGTAGGATATTGTTTTACATATTTGCATGCTTCTTTTTATAAAAATTTAAGGATAGAAAAAAAAATAATATACATGAAAATATGAATATGTCCTGGACTCCATACTGCAGTGTGATTTCTTACGCTAGGAAGCTGTGTTTTCTGGCAAGACGCGTGGAGCTTTGATTGCGCCGCCGTGAAGCAGAATTGACCTTGTGTGTCAGAATGAGCTTTTTCTGCACCCTGTTTCGCGCGGAGCACTCTTAGAGCGAAATGGCCTTAGGAGGAGTTGTTCCTGACAGAGATGCATTGTCTCAGCCAGCCAATAAACCACGGCACTGAGTGGCTACATCTGTGAACCTCATCTTGACTACAGTGTGGGGCTAGCAACAACACGGCAACTGTCACAGCTGCACCTGCTGCTGTCTCAGTACAGAGCCTCCCTCTCTGCTGCCCACAGTGCCGCATCACTCGGCCTGCCGTGACAAGCCAGAGGCGATGGTCTGTGCTTGGGTCAGCTGGAGAGAAACTTCTAGGGAGAGTGTTTTGAAGACAGAGGACAAAGTGTCAGACCTGAGAGAAGATGTTAGGATAAAAATTCTGCCCTGAGGGTCCAGATTTGGTTCTGTTGAAGCTTGGATGTAAGATTCTGTCTGTAAAGCATAGCAGAGTTTAGGAGTGCTGGCTTGGTGAAATCTAGCAACATATTTGCCCACCTATTCAGACCACAGTTTTTTCACACACTCCTTATTGTGAACAATAAAGCAATTATTATTTTTGCTAACCAATGTGGTTTCACGTGATGCTTAAAGTAGATATACGGTATAAAAACACATAAGCCAATATCGTTCTTGCAAAAAACGTTAAACACTCGAAAATTTAAAATAAGAAGGACAAAATGCTGCGGAAAACGACTGTTGAGCTGATTGTGCGTGATAACACAGCCATCATGCTGTCTCAGGAAAAATAAATAAATAAATAAAAAGATTATTGGAAGAGAAATATGCCGAAAGGATTTTCAGCCAGGAGAAGTGATGCAACATGTCCACTTTCCTGCCAAATTGAACTTAGGAGTGTGAAAAGAAATGCAGGGACATGAGGACTGGGGCTGACGTGCATGCAGATAGTGTGGGATTAACACAGATTGAGCGACAGTGGCCAGTGACTTCTTTTTACAGCTTTGCTTGTACAGCTGTGCCAGGCCGGGCGTTCACAGCTGCCTTTTGGTTCCAACTCCTCCTCCACTGTTGTAAAGGAGAGGTAATGAGTGTCTTAAATACTGTAGTCAAGTTGTTCCACCGGTGTGAATGTGTGTGTGTGTGTGTGTGTGTGTGTTTGAATGGAGACGTGAAATTATTCGGGCATTTTGAAATTCAGAATCCTTAATATCGACACCTCATCGCGTCTCCCTCCTGATCTGATCTTTTTGACAACAGTACCAGAAAAATACATCCACAGTCTGCCCTAATAATTCATCATGCCTGTTTCTAAATGAGGTGTGAGGCAGCTCTGCTGGTGTGAATTCTGCTATAAATCACACATACTCTCGCTGCTTTATCCATTAGACCGACCTGTTTGTCTAATTCGGCTTGTGAGTCTTGAGTAGACTGATGTTAGTAATTGAGATGAGTGTGGGAACTGCAGCTTTTGCTTTGCATTGACATGTTGTTTTCTGTGAGCGAAATGTGGACGAGCAAATAGTGAAAAGGTTGCTAACATTTCAAGTGGGGCTCATGTCAAATGCTTATTTTACTTTTTGTCAGTTGTCAATTATTTTTTCTGCTGCCTGAGTGGGAACTATATTTTCAGTCCTTTAAATTAAATTACTCAGTCTTAACAGCAAAGACATACATTTCTGTGTGTTTTTAACACATCAAAGTTTCCTTAAAAGTCTTATATTTAGTCTGCAATTTTTTTTTTATTAGATGTAAAAATAGGTTGGGGTAATGTTTTTTTAGACCGTTAAATGTATGCTGCAATAAATAAATAAATACATACAACTTAAAAAAACACATGAGTATACTAGGATTTTCTTTAAACGTGTGTTTTGCTTGTAAATTAAACATCTGTTACTGCAAAAGGGCAGCAACGTCTATGTGTGAACTACAGTGTTATTTTATCAAAGCAGGTTTAATGATTACAGATGTAATTCTGTCAAAGCTGAACAAACTACACTACTGCATGAAAGCCCAGCAACCCACAATTCATTTTTAGCTTCAGCATCAGCAACTGAACCAATGGGATGAATGCTGTTCTGTAGTAGTTGACGGAAATGTGGAAAAAAGAAAAGCTGTGTAAAGAGGACAGTCAAACGGAGAACATTTTTCGAGGAGAGGGATGGTGGTGCAGAAACGTGCAGCATTCATTCTATTTTTTTTTTTTCATTTCGTCATTGCAAAAAGTAGAGCCGGTGGAGTTTCTGTCATTCATCAGTCTGAGCTGATTACCAGTGAGTCTGGAGTGAGCTGACAGGATGCGGCTCTCGCAGCTATTACCATCAGGCGAGCCCCGGGGTAGGCGCGGAGGTGTGGGCAGGCTCGGAGAGGCCAAGAACTGAGGGATGGAAAGGTTTCCCTTGTTTTAACTCGGCGCATATCTCCGAATGCGTTCGTTTTGTCCAGTTATCTATATCTAGCACACTGTTAAAAGATCTGGCCAAGATTAGGACTCGCTTTGAAAGCAGTGGTGCTGAAATGTAGCTACCAGACATCGCAGCACAAACTACCAGTGAGGGAAACCTGGGAATGGTTTCCTCACTGCTTGTGCTGGTTTACTCTTTACAGCAAGAGCTGAAGAAGGGATCTTTTATTTTGTCACCTGAAAGGGCGGTTGAGGTTCTCTGCATAATGAAACCAGTATAGGAAGAGGGGGGAGGGCTTCATGGCATGACTCAACTACAGTGGGGACATTTTCTTGTTGTGTTGAATGTTCATATATATAAATGAAAAAATATATATATGAAGATGGCTACAGTTGTGCGTATATGTAATGGCTATTAACCGGAGTGCTAATTGTTACTGTAGATATTTTGATCCGTAAACCTTACAAGAATTACAGGCAGAATATTCAAAAGGCTGTGAATGAATATTTATAAACTGGAGACGAAAATGTTCCTTTGAAGTCATGTTGCTGTTTTTAACTGGTGATTCGTAGTAACATTTATTTCTGTTTTTTTTTTTTTTTGGCTTTGCAAGGAGCAGCAATCTAAGATGCATGCTGTTTAAACATATTTATTTTTCATCTTTTAATGTTTAAATCCTTCACTCCTTAAATTATTTATTTATTTATTTATTTTGTTTGCTTGTGCTGGGCTGAAAAACACATTCAGATTGACAGTGGAAAGGAATGTTAGGTTGCACCTGTTCACTCGTGTCAACCTTAACCAGCTGCTGTTTTTACTTGTTTTTCAGGGACAATTTAAAAATGATTTCCTTGTTTGAAGTAGATGGCTTTGGAAAATTTCATTTCTCACTTGAAGTGAAGAAAAATAAAGTCTTGCTCTTAAAAGTTGTGGCTTAAGAAGTCTCTTGCTGTGTAAATATGTATTTTAATGCAGAGATAGCTTTTGTTTATCACATTATCAAAACAACTAAGCTTAATTTCTAATGTAGTCTATAGGCATAGAACTGACATTTTCACTTTTTCTAATAATTTTAAGTAAAAAGGCAACAGTTTCACTTTACTATTGTACTACTAGAAAAATATGTGTGTAACATAATGTACATGCTTTTATAAAAAAAAAAACAATTACGGCACCAAAAGCAATTTAACAGATCGATTATTACATTTTAAGTAAGTATTTAGATTTTTCTTTGAAGTTTCTGAAATTAAGATTATAAATCAAGTGCATAATAAGTACAATCATATATTTGTTGCGGTTCTGAAACAACAAAAATAAAATTTTAGCATGGTAGCTGTAGCTTTAACAATCTAGTTTCTATGGCGCAACTCTGTTTTTCATGACCTGATATATATTTTAAAGCTGTCTTTCTTACAAGTAAGGAAATAGCATAACAGCCTTCTTTAAGCCACCTGACTGGTAGAGGGCAACATCTGATGGGGGAGGGGAGACGAATCATTATTCTTTGCTCCTTTCAGCCAGAAAACACTCATCATTCTAACGCTTTTTCTGGAACCTCATAGAAAGTATTGTAAACACCACAAAGAACCAATTTTACTTTTTTTAAACTAGACGTGAGTCAGTGTGAGACTCTTACGACATAATAACTGTAGATACAATACGTTTCCCTTTTGTTAAAAAAAATGCATCAAATTAAAACAAATATAACTATTCCTACTTCTCTCAAATTACCACAGCTCATTGTTTGTGACATTAGTAATAAAGTGAAATTTACATATAGACTTGAGAAAAAGTTTATACATTAGCCAGTTGGGCTAAACACTCTGCTGTCATCTGCTCTTCAGTCATGCTGATCCCAGCATGTAAACTGTAGTTTCAAAACAGCGATACTTTAATAAGAATAATTAAATTCTGAAAATGTCTCCAAACAGGAATCCGTGTTTTTGTTGCAAATGAAGAAAAGGTACAGTAGCTGTCTTTCAGGTAGTTGACAAGCAGTGCGAGTAACAGGTGGGGGAGGAGCAGCACTGCATTACTCTGTGCTCTGATCACTCCCGACACTTTCTCTGGCTTCTCATTAAAATGTCTTTGAAACCGTAACTTTTTAGAACCTTGATATACTGTATTACAAGGAACCGGCTCACGCCCGTAATCTACTATTAAGTTTAATGAAATTCTGGTTTGCAGCTCTGCTCTGAATGGTCAGTGTTATTAGGAAACCTCCCCAGCACGGGCTCTTGTGCAAGCACTACACTCTTTCACTCAGACTTTTCTTTTATTACACTCACTCCATATTCATAGCGAGTCTTACCCCCCTGTTATTATTGTGTGCAACTTAAATTGTGCCAATTATACTTCAGTGGATTACCTGCACAGAGACACACAGATTAGAATCTGCTTCCTGCTAGCTCCCATCGTGGCAGTTCAAAGGTGCGACCTGAGTGGCAGCCCGCTATCGTTTGCCAGGGCACAAAATTGGTCAGGCTCTTAGAATTTGTTTGGGAGTATGAATCCCTTTGGTATTCAAAACAGGGTGGGTCTTATGACAGGGAGATAATTTCCCTGTGAATGTTTTATCACCGGGGCCGCTCAACAGTCTCTTGTATCTGCTCGCTCGCTCCCCTTGTATTTCCAGATTTCCTGACTTTGGTCCAGATTTTCATAAGGAAGTACACATGAAGAAAGGCCCCTGTTTGTTTCCCCTTCCCTCCCCCTTTTTTTTGTTATCACAAAAGAGCAAACACATTTTCAACGTACACAAGGTGCAGAAGCAGTGATTGCTGTATCAAGTGTCCTGCTGTGAGTGGCAGAGGATGATAACATAAGCCACAGACCAATTTACATTCCCCCCCAAATCATGTCAAGTCTAAATCAAGGTGAGTTGGGTGTTTTCTGGAAATTTTTTAAATTTTCTTTTCTTGCCTTTAAGGAAATTTTTTATGGCTTTAACATATTTTTGGTGTGTGTGTGTGTGTGTGGGAGGGGGGTGATTTTTGCCAAATATAAGTTTCACACATTCAGTATGGCTAAAGACACAAGTTTCCCTCTTAGGTTCTATAATTGACATTTTTAATAAAACATTATTTTGTCACATGTAAATAAGAAAACAAAACAAACCTCAAATAGGATGGATCCTTTGAATATACAGGACTGACAACCGACTACACCCATTGAAACTGGGAGATGGAACAAACCAATCTGTGCTTGTTTGCATCACAATCCCACTCGGGATGCTGATGTTATGCAAATGAGCAAATTGGAGAAGGCTCAGCTCCAAAACTGTCCTCTCTCTTTCACGGCTGAAGGTGGGAGAGGGCAAAGGAGTAGTGACACCGGGACCGCATGAAGGAAATCTAATAAAGCAGCCGGAAAATTCAAAGCAACTTAAATTGTACCCGCTCCTGTCCTGGCGCTGTTTGTGCATGCCACATTAGCTGCATTTTCTTTTTGTGCGCTGTGTTTTATCCTGCTTTTATTCTTGTTATAAAAAAAAAAAAGAAAAAAAAAGATATACTTAAAGGAAAAGGATTTTGTTTCAAGAGGGGGAAAATGCATTTTAGAGTTTTTCTATGTATTTTTGAAGAGCGGGCGAATATCCCTTCATCGGATTTAACAATCACCATTATACCTGTCAGGGCAGTACTGAGTGAAGATTTAAGGCTGACAAGTGATTGCATTCAGGAAAGACTACACCCACCTTCTTTTGTCTGAGCTTCCTGACAAGACACAGTGCTATACCTTGTTTTAGCATGACATACGCCGCTTCCTCTCTCTTTTTTGACAAAGGCATTCGTTCCATCTTTCTAGCTTGAAAGTAGATATGGCAGCACAGGGATAGAAATATGCAAGTAGGCTGCATTGCATCCACTCCACCACTGTAATTGTTTTTATGTCGTATTGCTTGTGCTGCAAGGGTGAGGCCCTCTTTCTATTTTAGTGACAACTGAGATTATGCAGCGTCCCCACCTTATTTTGCCTGTGTTTGTCCTTGCTCTGAGCTACAGAAAGGTTAAAAGCCTCAATTAGAAAATGAGGCGAGGTTGGCGACATTGTGTGCGATGCCTTAGATTTCGGAGGAATTAACAAGACTTAATCTTGAGCCTTGTGTAAAGATTTTGCTTTTCAAGGAAATTTAGAAATATTGAGAGGTGAAAATGAGGTGAAATTATTTGACTGGTAAACGTGCTATTCACAAAGCAGACATGTAGCTGAATGAGCCAACAAAGGAGACGCAGCTTTCGTTTCTCTCAAAGATAATAGTTCGGTCTCTCTTTTGTTTCTCTATGGTAAGATGAACAAAACATAGAATACAGTAAACAAATGACTTACTGTCCCGCTTGCCTGGTTGCAAATGCACATTTTCTTCTCACAAGTCATCTTCTCAGTTACCTTCGTTATGTTTTGTGTTGCTGCCCACTACCTGAAAAATTAATCATCCTGCTTAATAACGCCTCATGATCACAGTGCATTATTGATGAAGAGATCCTTAATAGAGAAGACGGAGCCAGTTTTTACTATTCATTTTAAAGAGAAGGGAAGAAGGTCACATACTTTGCTTACTGTTACATCTTGGAGTAAATGATGAGTATTACTGCAATAGATTGAAAAGAGGCCAAGATCATTTTTGACTCCAAAAGATCTGCAAAAACGTCTACAAAAACACAGAAAGTGAATAAACAAAAAGTGAATAATCCAGATCCATTTTAAGTTAATTTATACCCCCAGTTTGTAGACGAGCCATGACATTTTCTCCTGCCCGTCTTTCATTTTGTAACATAAGTACACAATTTTATAACACCTGTATTTAATGCACTTGATAGATATGTGTTTTGTTCAGCAGACAAATGCCAATAAACTGTATCAAAGCCACTTTATTTAATTCTACACTGTTTTGAAAGATCATAAAATTCCTGTTTCCATAGACTGTGACTGCACAGCACCAATGAAAGATCACAACCCCAAACGTTTGACAGTATTACTGTATTGGCAAGCAGTTTTATACCATGTGTGTAAATGGCATGATGTAATTTCTTTTTAACACACATACCAATCAGCTCGTAGCTTTCAACTTGTAGTTTTAAAGCAGGCTAATGGGTGGTGCTCCATTAGTTTTACAACTCGAATCTCTGTGTTTTTTCATCTGTAAATATTCCCAAATAGCCATGTTTGCCTTCAGCGTATGCATGAGAAAGCCCAATAGCATGTCTTTCAGCTAGTTTATTTTCAGTGGTCAGCAACAAGTGATGGAGCACAACTTCATTATTCTGTCCCAACAAAATTTACAGCTGCTCTGTCATTTACTCTTTCATCTTATTCTAATGGCTTTATATTTTAGGAACTGTATGGTGTATATGGATTTCTTTGTGATTCATTTAAACAAGAAAAAATACAACATGCTCAGCACCCTAAAAAAGGCCATTAAAGTGTTTAGACACTGTGACCCAAAATGGTACATTTCTTCTCCAACTTTGCTTAGCAAGGCATCAATTTTTGCTTGTTTTTGCAGAAATCAGCATGGATGAAGACAAGCTGAAATATAGAAGACGTTTCTGGATTTATTGTTACTATACGTCGATCCAGTTTGACTAATATTACTTTGGCAAACTGGATCACACACATACAAAAAATGTCTTTTGTGATGTCCTAAAGTGTTCCCTGGACACCAACCATGCTAAGCATTTATGTGCACAAACTAATTGGATTTGGCTTGTGGACAAAGGAGTATACACTTTGTACTGCATTCGCTGTGGGTGTTTCAAGGTGAATCATGGCGTGTCAAGGACTTATTGGACTTGATTGGCAGGCACTATCACCATGAGATGCCCATATAATGGCAGGGCCCTCCGTTCCTGACCTGCCCATTTATCTTGCTGTATTAATGTCAGCCTATTAATTCCTAAGCGGAGGAACATTTGGCAAAGACACCGTTAACAGTCTTGGCTGAGTCACTCTTATCTCAGCAGACCTGAAAGGAATAGTTTTGTGCTATCAGTGAGTGGAAATGACATTTTGAAACTTCATTCGAGATAATCCACTTCACTTCCTGGTAAAACATCAAAATTAGAACAAAAAAAACTGATGGAAGATGTATTAAAACTATGCTATAGTGAAAAAAAATCTCCTTGCTATAATCTGTGAGGACAGACAGGTATGGATATCTTAAAATGCTAATAGGATTTCTCTTCCATTGCTGGAATGATTTTATATATATATATATATATATATATATATATATACACAGTCCAGTCACATTAATGTGACCATCTGTCAAAAGCCAGAATAACCACCTTTCGCAGAGCGAACTGCTACGAGACGTGCAGGAAGAGAGTCACTTAGGTCCCTGAAGGTCTTCTCTGGGATGTTGAGCCATGCCGACTCTAATGCCGTGGCCAGCTGCGCTAGATTACGCGGTTGAGGATCCATGGCGCGAACAACTCGATCGAGATGGTCCCACAGATGCTCGATTGGGTTTAAGTCAGGTGAGTTTGCTGGCCAGGGGAGGACGGTAAACTCATCCTGGTGCTCTTCGAACCACGCACGTACACTGGCAGCTGTATGGCACCTCGCATTGTCCTGCTGGAAGATGCCATCATCCTGAGGAAAAACAATGCGCATGTAGGGGTGGACATGGTCCGCAAGGACAGATGCGTACTTGTATTGATCCATCGTGCCTTCCACGATAATCAGTGAACCCAGAGAATGCCAGGAAAACATTCCCCAGACCATAATGCTCCCGCCTCCAGCTTGGACCGTTCCTGCAATGGTTGCAGGGTGGTTCCTTTCAGAGGTTTCACGCCTTATACGCCAACGTCCATCTGTCCGATGGAGCATAAAACGCGATTCATCTGAAAACGCTACCTGTCGCCACTTAGTGGACGTCCAGCTGCTGTACTGGCGTGCAAATTCTAGCCTTCGTCGTCGATGAACACCAGTCAGCATAGGTGCACGAACCAGGCGTCCGCTTCGGAGGCCCAGACGCAGCAATGTTCGCTGAATAGTGGTTTGGGAGACACTTGTGGTAGCCCCTTGGTTCATTTTAGTGGTCAGTTGCTCAACGGTAGCCCGTCTATCTGCCCGAACGCATCTCCGCAACCGTCGTTCGCCTCTGTCATCTATGGCCCGTGGTGCACCACATTTGCCACGTCGTTGATTTTGGACAGTCCCATTTTGCCATGCACGGTACACTTTTACCACGGCGGCACGCGAACAGTTCACAAACTCAGCCGTTTCGGAAATGCTTCCACCCTTGGCCCGAAAGCCAATGATCATGCCCTTTTGGACGTCGGATAAATCGCTTCGTTTCTGCATTACGCCAACGATTGAAATGTTTTCCGAAGCCCACACACACCCTTTATATACGCTCAACTGCACTGTGCTGCCACCTGCCTTCTGTGATTGGTTATTTAACTCTGAAGTGGAAAGTACGTGGTGGTCACATTAATGTGACTGGACTGTGTATATATATATATATATATATATATATATATATAATACACACACACCTGTATGTGTGCAATGTCAGAAATCAGTTCCTGTTAATTTTCCCTTAAATGGCTGATTGTTCCATTGTAATGACAATCAAGTCCATATGTTTTATTCTTGCATTACTGGGATTAAATTTGTGATTTCTGCATGTTCTTAGATTTAAAACTTTCTCCAATTTGAAAAAAAAAATCTGCAGTTTGTTTTTTCTCTTTAACATAAAATAGGTCAAAATTGAATCATCAGGTCAAACATTTAAGAAAACTATAAACTGGTATTAACCAGTAAAAAAAAACAAAAAAAAACTGATTAATGCATCTCTAGTTACAGAGTTTTCTATGTTTGTTAAAAAAGGGAAAAGCTTAAATGTGACTGTTCTTCATAAATACAGCTGTAGCTTTTGCTTCCAATGGTCAGTTCATTTAATTATATAAATATAATTTTTTTTTACCTCTAAACATATTGATGTCTTTCCTGGGTTTGGCTTTGTTTAGTTGCAGTATGTCCGGACCAGGGGGAAGAGCTCTAATCGATTAATTGAGTGGCTCATAAAAATGATGAATAGAGGAAACACTAAGAGCAATGAGCATGACATGCACCACGCTTCTGTCACACGCTCTGTCTGTTGTTTGCCACTGCGTATTTAGTGGAAGCGTGCCCTGCATTTGAGGTAGGCAATGATTCATCACATTACCATCCGCAGGACTAAAAACAATTGTTTTTATGTCCTCTCAGATGATGAAATGGATTTGATAATACCTTAAAGTCACAGGTGGCTGACTGAGCCAGTGGATCTGAAAGAGACATAAAAATAAATCTCAGATGGCATACTTTCATAATAAGGTCTTTGTATGTTTTTTTTTTTATCTTCCAAGACACCTATATGGGTTCCTTTTGTTTTCAAACACATCTGATCTTTTTGGCATTGTCCTCTGTCAGCCCCCAACTTCAGCCCCACGCTGCTCCCCTGCTGAGCTGTCCTGTCGCGCAGCATGCATGTTTGACCTGGTCTTTCACAGGCTTAGCTCCTGTCAGGGTTCAGGGACTACATTTGGGGCACCGGTAGTCACACAGCGTTTGGTTGGGTGTCACTCAGCTCCTTCGACTCTAGGCCGCTCTCAATCATTCCCTCCGTGGAGGGGTCGGCCTCTGATTCCTCCCTGCCCGATATCTGACTCGGCGGGGCTCCCCGGCTCATCTGATCGCCAAGCCTGATCTCTCCATGGCTGAGTGTGAATTTTCTGATTTGCCCTTGCAAATTGTACATCTTCAGCCGAGTCAAAGCAAGGAACCCAATTGCTTTTGGAGGAATATATTTCCTCTACAGCTGAGACAGTGTATTTTTGACTGAGTCTTCTGTGCCCCGGGATTTCTATTTTTTTTCTCCGTCTTTAAATCGGGCAACAGAATCTGAGATACCAGGAGCCTCGTAGGGTATATGAATTCATGTATGAGGAATGCTGTTAGGAAAACCAAGTAGAAACCAAGTGCACTACTTTTATTTCAACTTGTGGTGGTGTGTTGCTCTGTTCGTCAGGATTTACATTTCAGTCGATCTCTGCTCACACAATTTCCTCCCCTTGCATTTCAGTGATGTTCTGTGACAATTAAGTTTTCTTTTTTTTTTTCTTTTTTTTTAAGGTTGAGGGCTAATTCAAGGGTCAAGCAAAACTTGCAAGCTGTCAGCCTCTTATTGTCTCTGAAGTCCCCCCTCCTCCACTCAAGCTCTTTATTCTAGGTCTCCCTTCATTCTCTCGGACCCTGTTTTAAAGAATGGTCCAACTCTTCTTCTATTCTCATGTGACCCTCTAACAACTAGAGATGGACAACTGGGAGCTTTGTCTTAGAAGCCCAACATTCTTTTCACATCTGCCTCTTGTTTTCAAACCCCCCACTGCATTTAAATTTCAAACTGTCCTGAATCAACCTTCCTTCCCTCCCCACTAATAGCTCCCTTCCTCCCAGTTACTAAGCCTTTTATTTTCTTTCTCTTAAAAGGACCAACTGCTTCTTACTTTTGCATATTTGACACTCAGTTATTGACTATAAACCATTCTGTTGTATTGTGAGGATACGGAGCGCACATATGTTTAAAGCCTGTGGGCCCACGCCCCTGTGGCTTCCCAATTTCTCAGGGTACTTAAACATCTGTCTGGGACAGCTTCATATTTAGCCCGAGCTGTGTGTTGTCTGCCGCCATCTTGGTAATCTGTGCTTAAAAATCACAGAACATTGGCCACTGGTCATGTGTGCAATGAATAACAAGCGGTGTTGTTGTCGTCGGTCCGCTTCCGTCTGTTCAGAAACTCCAAATACAGCGGCGCATTGTTACTAAAGACTAAACTTGTTGTGCAGTTTCACCTAAGTCGCTGGGCATACAGAAAGCAAGCTGAGGTGGGATTGCCGGCAGTTTTCTGTTATGAGGCGGAGAGACAAAAAAGGAACCCCCAGCTGAGAGGGGAGACCTCAACTCATTTAATGAGGAGAACGGCAGTCAGGCAGTCTCCCCACAGCCTGCGCCTTTGGTGTCTCAGCATGTTAAACACTCACAGCATGAAGCAAAATATATTAAAGTATAGGACTGTTATCGTCAATTTACACAACACCCCAACCCCCCACCTGTACAAGGAATCTACATTCTGCGTATTTTTCGTAGCAGGGGGTCTCTGCAGGCTTGAAGACAAACCTGTCAAAGGCATCTCATCTTTTGTCTTCACATTCCGACACATGACTCCTGTTGGCTGTGCTTGCTTTTGTTGCTGTGCGGTGATGACAAGGCAGGAGAAGGAATAATCATACTGTTTCAGCACTCCTATCTCAGACTGAGCCTTAAAATGATTGTTTATGTATAAATATGAACACCTTCAGCCACTGACGCAAACAATCATCCAAAGACACAGACTAAGCTTTGGCCATTATGAGATCAAACTGATAACCTTGAATGAAAACACATGATCTAACTGCTTGTATTTAAAACCAAAAAGAAACTATTCTGCTTACTGCTGCAAAAACCTAGCAATTTACTGATTATTATGGCTTGATATAAAGAACATTTAGTTTTTTCTGTATTAGTTTTTGACACATTGTCGAAGATGTGTGACAAAAGATTTTTTTTCCACAAATACTGGCATTAACTTTCCACAAATAATGATTAAAATGACTCTGTTTTGAACCACAAATTAACTTAACCAGTGACTGTGGTAAATCTACTCACATTTAGACATCGTGTGGAAACAAAGCAATATTTTAGTTTTGCAACATATACCTATTTATGTGGACAGGGCTTAAATAAATTTACTGAGATATAAGCAACAAAGTGTTTTCTTAAATGTTTTAGTCACAGCTGAGCTGTTAAGTAGCTCAAGCAAATTTTATTACACAATTTTTCAGTTAATTTGGGTAGAATGACTTTATATTTTGTGACGTCTTTTTCAAGAGACACCTGAACTACACGTTTGTGCTGGTTTTAGCTTGAACTGTGTGTACAAATCGCTTAAATAATTAATCACTACCAGATTAAGGCGATACAGCGGTTGCTGAAATAATTGCACCATCTCTAAGTTGTGGTAGGTGCTTGGAGGTTTCTAGCAAGCAGAATGTACTTCTGATAGTCCCTGTACTTTGAAATTGTACACCAATTAGAGTATTGTCTTCTGTGATTTTGGAAAAATTATCATTATTACTTGTATCTGATTCGTAAAATAATCTTCTCTGCAATAAATTTTATTATTTAAATAAATTTTATTATTTATTTCAAATTTTCTTGTTTCAAATTAAGCTTCTTAAACACATAAGAAAACTGAGCACATATTATATGAACCAAGTAAATATTTTAGGTAGAGAGGATTTTCAAAATATATCACTTTATGCGAGGAAGCATAAGGATTAAATTGGATTATCATCATTAAGTACATATATTCTAATCTAAGAACAAAACAACAGGCACTAAGACTTTGTGCCCGGATGAGAATTCCTAATCCTATATACTGAGTAAAAAGCCTTACTGTGGAGACAATCAGCTTAAGGTCTCATTATAATGTATGGGCCCGTGAGTGTGGGCAGTAGCCACTTCCCAGATATATTTAATTGGTGCCACATGCTCTAATAAAAAGCAAGTGGTAGAGTTTTGTGGCAATCCAATATGTTTGGGCTCTGTGATCAGCTTTCATTTGTCAAGCCTCACAACTGCACATTATTCCTCTGAAACTAAATACGCTGTGGCCGTGTGTGTTCTGCTCCTGTTAACCTCTCTTAATGGCTCTAAAATTAGAGGTCTCAGGTGAGGAGCAATGTCTTACCAGATGAACTGATTATGGCAGGTTTAATTATAACTTTGGCGGCAAATGCGTGCGCTCTGCATGTTTTCTCGCTGATGAATTATTACGATGCCTGAGAACTCAGACAAAACAGATCAAAGAGCCTTCAGGCGCTGGTTATCCTCCAGCATGGAGGTGACAGCTGAAGCTGATTTGTGCGGTTCTGACTGTACATAACAACACAAATCCTCCCTGTCTTCTCTGTTGAGTTTTTTTTTCTTTTACATTTGCTACTAGTGTGAGCTGTATAAAATTCGCTCCCTCGAATCTTAAACAATCGCAAGCTGTAGGCATACAAAAAAAAAAAAAAAAAGAAATGGTGTTTTTCAATGTGGAAAAAAAAGAGAAAACTGTTTCTAATGGGGTCCTGTGTGCCTTGTTGCCCAAGTGATGCCACATCCCATGGTGAATGTGCTAATGGTTCATGGGAGCAAGAGGATGGAGCTTAACCCAGCGGTGTAAACACACAGACAAAAGAGAGCCGTTAGTAGTGTGAAACACATGCCTGGGCGTGCAGGTAAGCATTGGGTTTCACCACACACAGCTCCACCACTGGATCCACGGTGGGGAGAGGAGGTCATCTGCTTTTGTAGCGGAATGAGAGCAAAACAAACTTTCAGGCTTATACTACCGAGACAGGTATGGATGAGGTGGGAAGGGGAGGAATTCTGGTTTGGAGAAATGTCAGAGAGAAGGTGGGGGGGGTGTGGGGGGCTGTGGTGAGGGTATAGATTGTAGAGATAAAGTGGTTTGTGGTCAGTCTCGAGACAGAGAAGTGACCATTTGTTTGGCAGTGTTTGTTTATTTATCTTGGGCACGGGGGAGAAAACAGGCACAAAACTTAAGGGTAGATGAGAGTGCTCTGACTTTTTAACCTCTATTGGAAGTGAAATTCCCCTGCTAGAATTAGATCCACATCAAGAATTCACATAAATAAATCCAACTTAGGTTTTAGCATTTTTTCTTTTTTTTTATATGTCAAAGTTCAGTTTCAACTTTGTTTACTTTGGGGAATAAAAAATACATTTTAAAATGATGAACCTCAGCTGCCATTGGATAAGCAATTTTAAAATGAAATTTCATTCCACACTAAAAATTTGATTATCATAATAACCATGTGGAAAAAGTATCTGCAAAAATTTGTGACAAAAATGTTTGCTAACATCTTATTGCTTTGGTTCAATACTGAAAAACAACAATATGCCCATGTATGCGTTTTCCAAAATGTGAGATAAATTTCTACTAGATTTAGTGGAAGCTTCAAAGTAAATGTCCTCATTGTGGAGAATACTATACTTTTGTGCCCATTTTTGACTTCATTTTTTTTTTTTTTAATAAGAATAGGAAGTTCATTTTAGTTTATAAATTATTTGGGCGATCTTTTTAGGTACTTTGCAGTCAAGTGCTTAACAGATGTGCCATGCGTGGCTTTCTAGCACTAGTTCTAATAAAACCATGGGACACCGTTGGTTTTCAAACTAACTGTCAGGGATTTTTGTGACAATTTAAAATATTTTCAAACATCAGAAAATATTCTGCTGCTAGGATTAGATCCACATCTAATTCTAGAGGCAGAGGAGGGGTAACAATTACAAAAGACCCAGCATTATAATTGTTGGCATTATCAAAGACCATAAGACGTTGTTGGTTTCTCAGTCAAAAGGCTGGAAATCTTAGGAACAATTTAATCATGTTTTTTTTTTGTTAGTTTTTGAAATCTTTTAAAAATCTTGGTTAGCATGATACCAGGAACCAGCCCATGTTTTTTTGTTGTTGTTTTTTTTTGTATTGTGGGACTGTAATTTACATAAACATTATGTAGGAATCATGATGTGCTCTGTCACACAGTTGGTAGCATTTTTGCCTTTCAGAAAGAAGGTGACAAGATATCAGTCCAGGGCCTTCTTGAATGTGTGTGCATGGTTGCTTGTCCTGTGTGTTTTTATGTTGCCCTTTGATGGACTTGTCCAGGGTGTACTCTCGCCTCTCGCCCAATAACAGCTGGAGATAGGACCAACACATTCACAACACCATAAGCAGGAATGGACAATAGATGAAGATATTTTCTGGATCATGTAAAAAAAATACACATATACATATGTTTAATGAGGTTAGTATCACTTAGCTATTGCTCATGAGGGAATGGACAGAGTGAGGCACATCTGTTTCAACACAACAATGCCGGCTCTCACCCTGCTCCCCCGTCCTACTAGTGAAATGTTTAGTATTTAGCTGCCATTAAGGGATTTCTCTCTTGAGGATTATTGACCTTCTGGGCTTATTTTAGTGGTGTGCGTGGGTTTGTAGCATTTCACAGCTTAAGGTTTGTCACATCTCTTCATTGGAATGTGAATGAAACATCAAGGGGCTTCAGAACGCGAGTGTGTTCCTCTGGGGCAAAGCACAGGTGTGGACTAAATTTCATAACTGAACTAAATGATGTCTTTTTGGCCTTTGTTGCAGGGAAGAAGATCGATAATGAGCATCTCTGAGACCAGTTGGCTTGGGCTTTTCTGATCAGAAGCTGTTACCCACAACACTAACCTGCCACAAATCATCAATACTCAGCACCATGGCATGCAGCCTGCGGACACTACACACCTTTTGCTGGTTTCTCATCACTCTAAACCAAGTACACTCCACAGAGGGTAAGTATATCAGACTTTTGTCTTTGCTGGCTTCTTAAAATTATACTGACTTATCATGTCATGTTTTTTTTTGTTCTGAATAAGTTATATTTCAAGTTGACGCAGCTCCAGATTATTTTATTCAGCTGCCGCATGTGGAAATATAGCGTGCAGTAATTCTGAGCCAAGCCAAATCAGGCACTGCTTGTGTGAGTAATGCAGTTTTCAGGACAGTGGGCACAGACGGATAGAGGGGGATAATCTTGAGTGGTTTCATTAGTTGTTAAATTGTGATTTGTCTGAGATTTTCTGCTTGAAAGCGTCAGTTGTTCCCAGTGGCATCAGAGCTGGATCTGTTTGTAAATTCGTCGCTTTTTAATGCTCGCCGTCATGGAAATACACGCCACAGATTTCACACCTCAAAAAACATTAAGCTCAAATGTCTTGTAATCACACTTCATTAAGTTTTGATTAAATCAGTCCTGGCTTTGTTGTAACCACAAGTTTTACGTGTCCAATGTTTAACCGCAAGGTTGAAAAGTAACACACTAAATGTTTTATGATTGAATTTAGAATACTCCGAAGCTGGCATATTTTTTGTGTGTAATGTAAGTGGGGCTAATAAAATTCTGTGTGAAGATGACAGCTGTCAAAGCTCTGGCTAAGCCATCATTTAAGTTCAGTAATCAAAAACTCAAGGGTGCAAGGTGGGATTTTAACAGCACGTCTTATTGACAGTATAGCAAATCGCATTGGCGTAAATTGTAATAGCACATTATGCGCATACCATCTGGATGTCATTTGATCTTTCCTTTCAAAAAATGGAAACATAATTCTCTGATCTGTACAGGCATCAATCAAATTGGTAAAACTTCAGCCATAAAAATGTCTCAAAAGCAGCTTTGCTCAGTCAAATGGTCTCTATTAAATGTGAGAGAATTTCTCAACATTAAATTTGATCGAATATCAAAGTATGCACTATTATATAGATAATTAAAAATAGAAAGCCAAGAAATCACATTTCCACAAGTTTTCACAAACTGCCATGAATCTAAAAATCAGCTGTGGTAAATTCAGCTGATTGGACTTGATTAGGAAAGGGACACATCTGTCAATATAAGATCCGACAATTGACATTGTATATGCACCAAGCGTGAAGTCAAAGGCGTTATCTTTAGACCTCCAACGCAAGATTGTCTTTAGGCACAATTCTGGGGAAGGATACAAAAAAGATTCTGCTGCTTTGAAGATTTCAGTGAGCTCAGGCCTCCATCATTTGTAAATGGAAGACTAAAATGACACTTTCTGCTGTACTTGCAAAATGCTTTACACACAGTGATCACACAATTCTCACTATGAAAGATGATGTTGGTAGGATTATTTAGGGCTTCACAATATATAATAAATTGTTACTGCAACTTTACTCTAGACAAGGTACATTTTGCAAATAACTTTTGAGAGAAGGTAGTTATTCAAGTACCATAAAATATAGACTTATATGACTGTAATATATTCTGCAACTTGTTTAATGCAGTATAAAAAGCTTTAGAAAGTAAAGGAGGGGTAAGGCGGTCAAGTCATGAAAAAAATACAAGTACTCTCTTTTTTTATTATTGAACAGCAGACACTGGCAAGAAGCAACTTTTTCAGTACAAATTTGTCAAGATGGAAACATTGAACTTTATTGTTTTTAATTTAATATATTTTTTTATTGTTGAATAGGCACAGTCTACATCAGTGGTTCCCAAACTTTTTCTCCTGCGCCCCCCCAGTGATTTCCAAACATTTTCTGGGCCCCCCCTATGGATTACAAATGGCTGTCTGGTTGAACGACATGTGTGAGGGGGTTGGGGGGCGAGAGAGAGGACTGAACATAGTCAACAACATCGGTAGCCTACAGGCTACTTGTTAAGCTTAAGGTGCTGTATTGATATTAGCTAGCCATCTTTTAGGTAACTTTACCTGCATCCAACAGCTTCACTCAACTCAGTCAGTTAGTTTGGGGGAAAAACTGTGAAAAGTTCTTTGCTTTTTGCTGGTTTGCTGCCGTGATTCTAACACACCTGCGTAGTTCTGCACAGCAGCAGCAGGTCTCCTTCGCTGCCGCACAGGTGTAAACCCAGCGTCATAGCGCTCATGTTGCGTTTAAAGGCGGCTTGGAAAGGCATGTTACCAAATGTTAACAACAGATTGAACAGTTTTAACTTCTGATAAAAGTGACAGAGGACACAGACATGGGAAGTGCAGAAGTCCCTACTGCATCAAATTGACATAGGAATAACAGAGATTTGGCCATTCTAACGTAAAAACCCAGCACATACAGCGTAAGTTTTTTTTTTTCTTCATTTGGACGGCTTCCCGCGCCCCACATTTCCCCTGCAATGGCACAGTGTCCCCCCTAGGGGTTGGGCCCCACAGTTTGGGAACCTCTGGTCTACATGATCCAAAGCTGAAAAACATCAAGATTAATTTATCACAAGCCTTATTGTTGGCACATTATTCACTTATATTATCACATATTGCATGTTTTCCTAATATGGTGCAGCCCTAATATGTGGAGATATTTTTATAAGAAGACCGAGAAGATGGTAATAGCTTTTGGGAAAAGAATCGTGGAACAATCCCAAAAAAGTTTAAGGCTGCAAAATATTTAAGATGAACATATCATGAAAATCCACTTTTTTACTACTTAAATACATTTTTATGTACTTTGAGCATCTAGGAGTGCATTTATTTTCTCCTGGTGCTGTGTAGATATCTTTGTTCTTTTTGAGTTATATTTTTCATTCTATCCAATTTTCTCTATTGTCTATAACATTTTCTAGTCTATTAAGTCACTGCATTTGCTGTGAAACTGCTAAGCAGTGTCATGACTTCCAACTAGTCAGTTTTGTGAATCTGAAATTTTTTCTTTCTTGCAGCGATTTTATAATGTCCAAGTTAAGTTGCGCCAAAGTTGCAAGTAGACAAGTGAAAATGTTTGGTTCTAGCGTGCATTAGTCCACAAGATTCCTTACTTTGTCCCTCTTCATCAAAGCTCTTTCAAAGCGTCTGGTTATATTAAATTTTTCTTGGAAATGTCCCCACGATACTGGGGAAAGTCCCGCTTGTTTGAGCGAAGCACTTAAGGAGGAGTCCTTCAGCAACCTCAGCTAGTATCAAGAGGGATTTTCCAAAATACTTTTTCTGATTGAGGAGTCAGGTCCTTCTCTCTAGGGAAACGAGGGACACGGCAAAGTGGTAAGCTCCTAATGATGCTAAAATGACAACAAAGCTTATTTTAGACCATGAGTTTTTGTGTGTTGATAATGATGTCCTGGTCTGTCTTGATAGCCATCGAGTCTTCTGTTTCTGTTGATAATGTGTGTTAGTTTTTAGCTGCCTCTGTGAAGATAAAACTGTGCTGCATGTTTGTAATATTTGACTGTCAGTTGACATTTTTGTCTTGGGGATCACATGATCCAAATGCATTTGGTGATGTTCTTGACGCTCCCATTAGCTAACTCCTTAATTATGTCGAGACTTTGTTTACTTCATTCATATTGCGGTAATATTAATATTTTAATAGGTATCTCACATGCTTGGACGCTATAATTAAACTGTGCTCCATATTGTAGGTAGCTGGTAGGGATGGAGAGGGTGTAAATACAGTAATAATATGGTTTTATCATTTGAGTGCGTGGTTCTGCAAATTGATGGTCTTCATTCTCCTGCTCTGGGTCAGACTCTGGCTCAAACATGCAAGGCTGAATGGACAAGTCTTCTGGTGGCATCTTTGGTAAACTTTGAGTTGAAAAATTTCTCTGCCAGTAGAAAATTGTGTCACTACTAGAAAAATGGCAGAATGTGGTGGCATGGAACGCTCTGCGACCGGGAGGGGGCGGGCTCCAACACACGTCTCAGAACAGGGTGACCGAGGGGTTTGTGGCGCAACAATAACGAGGAATTCAGACCAAATCTTTGCAGTTCTACTTTACACAGACCATAAGGGAATGATTTACATGTGAAAAGAACAGATTTAAAAGCATGATATGTCCACTTTAAGACTGAAGCAGAGGTTCACCTACAAGCAGAACAAGCTATATTAGAATGATTCATTTGTTAAAATTGTGAAAAAGCTACATTAATTGAGCAGTTTGGCAAATAATTTTCTTTCCATATTCTCTGTCCAATCTGATTGTGCTTGAAATATTTTCAAAGAAGCTTGAGAGCAGGTAGAGACACACCCAAAACATGTGCAGCTATAATCCCAGAAACAAGGGTATCTATTAAATCAGAGGGCGAATACATACGCAAGCCACCCTTTTTAGATTTGTGTTTGTATAAAAACTTAAAAACTGTGTGCTTTTGCATGTATTTTCATGAGTATGTTCTACTGTTTTTGGTGTATATTGCACATTGAAATAATGACGGACAATTAAACCTATGTGTAATCATTGTCAAAGCGATACAGAAGTGAATTACTGGCAGATTGTTTAACCCTCTGCTTGCAAATGAACAGAGTAAGCCTTCAGCAACCTCAGAATTAATATAATACACTGATGAATTGCCTGCATCTTAATGTTGGAATGGCAAGTTGAAAAAAATTTGGTTATTTACTATTTTGACATTTTTCATTCATCCTTTTCTCTCCTCCTCTAATATTATCCTACCCCCCTTATGTCTTTTCTCTTTTCCTATTTCAGTCTCACAGATCAGCCCAGAAACAGTTCATTACAAACAATATCCCCTAGTAAACATGCTTCATTAAACTGCCTCTACCCCTAATATCTTTTTAATGCATTTTTATAATTGAATTAGATGGGTTAGTGGAATGCTATAAATAGTTTGAAGTTGGTTTGTTTCCCCCACCCCCTTTTTTGTCTGCACCTGAAACGTGTGTATTTATATGCTGTATAAACACACATACCAGACTGAACATGCAGCTATGGTGGGCAGGAAGTTTGACCTCCTTCTCTATACATTCTTCACATTTGACTTCCCTGGTTGGACATGTGTCCACGAGTATGTCTGTTTTATTTACTCAGCTGACTCACGGCGGTTTCTAAGCTTTTGTCTCCTGTTTTCCTTTTTGCTATGCTCACATCTCTGCTCTGAAGAATTGCTTGTTTGCTTCAGTAACCCTCAAAGTTACTGGCATTAATTTTTAGATTGATTTGAGTTGTTATTTTAATTACACTGTATTTACAGAGCTGAGCGCTGTCGATTGCTAAATTACCCCATGGCTTATAGCATCAAAAATTAATAATACAGCACAATAAAGTTTAAAGTCATGGTCCTACCACAACAATTATGTGTGGTTTGTTATAATACAGGTTGTTTAGATGGTGTAATTTCCACCACCATTGCTTTATTATGACTGTTATCCTGCTTAAGCCCACAAGAGCCTTGTTAACCAGCAATATTGTAATCATCTTTTATGATTGAGATCAACTATCATCTGGGGTTTTATTGAAGAATGTTTATTTCTTAGATTTTATAGTTCCTGTGTCTATAAGTCAGCTAAAGGTTAGAGACATGAAGGGAAAGTTATCCTGATCAAAGAGAAGTGCTTTACCTGTAAAGATCCCTGCCTTTTCTCTCTGTCTGGTTCTGAATCTTGATATATAGATGAAACAAAAATACATTATTAAAATAATGAAGTCTCACAGTGCTTGTATAATAAATAAATAGAGAAAAAATAGGACCTTGTGGTTGGTAAGATAATGGTAAATAAATGATAATAGTGTGAATACGAAAGACAACCAACAAATGACCAATTTTATAACCGCATTGCCATTTCATCCCAACTTACTTCCATTTGAACCCGTAACTAAATAAATATGAAGTCATGTATTGTATCTTAGTTTATTTTTCTTGGGATATACGTATTTTGATAAGTAATGTAGATTGAGTTTCATATTTTTTATATAGCAGCTTGTTTCTGTTGAAAATTGTTCTGATCCCCACTTGGTTGAGTAAAATCTGAAGATCAAAGACTGATTTGACTCCTTATAAAACCAAAGTGCTTTGTACCACCCACTACTGATAAATATTTAAAATTAGATTCACATAATCTCACTTACAAGCAGCAGACTATGAGCAGATTAAAGAAATGTACTTTAATAATGTCTTGTCATGTGAATGTGACGTTTATTCAGTGAAAAAGAACTGCCATAAGATCACCAAAACAGTGAATGGTCAAACTGACCAAACACATAACAGAGACTTCAAAATTAAAAGAATTGCAAGGTAAATCAAAATAAACCATTAACTAAATAGAAAATCTAAAATATGTATAGTGTAACTTTAAACCAAATTTACTAGAGGTGTGCCGATCGATCTGTCACCGATCACAATCGGCCGATTTTCATGAAAAAGTGCCTGATCGGTGATCGGCCGATCATTGGCTCTGTTACCGATACCGATCACCTGCATCTCATTTCTCAGCCTGTCTGTCCAGCTGGTCTCGTCTTTCCTTCACTGCGCAAACGCGCAGCAACAAATGCTAAGCGATGTGTAACTATAACGCACTGAGTGAATGAGGACGTTCGCGTGTTGCGGCGGAAAATAGAAGCAGGTCAAAATACATCAACACCAGAAGCTAATATGCTAATATGGGATAAAACAATGTAGCCATACTTGACGGAGTTTGGCTACATCGAGTCTCACTGCAGTAAAAAAAGACACGAAGGATCAGACAGCAGGTAAAGCAGCGCAGCTACAAACACTCACCCGGATTAGCATGACGGTCAGAAAGCTAAACAAACAACCTGTAAAATGATTTAAGTCTTGGAGCTGCGATGTAAGACGCTGGTTTTGCTGAACCGCGACAACAGCGGAGTCGCTTCTGCTCCACCTGGTAGTGACTCTCACACCGAACCTGTTTAAAGCTGCAGCATCTAACTTAAAAAATACATTTTACATACGTATTAAAACTTTCGCTGTCCTAACATGAGACAGATAATCTCTAAAAAAGAATCGATCTCCTCCCTGTTCTGCATAATTACTGAAACAGTCAGAAACAGCCAATCAGAACTAGCAGTAACCAGCTAGCCGCTATGCTAACAGGAAGTTTTCATTCAGTAACTCTGGATTGTTTATTGTAATGGATCCTGTATTTGCCTTTATACTTGAACTTTTTGGCAATGTTAAGAGGTTTTATTTTGGCTCTTTGCATTATTTAGCTTCTTCAGTATGGGGTTCCATTTGTATCAAAAATAAGTAGAAGTCATTCATGTCGTTGGTCGATGCTGTTGGTTCATGTCGTTGGTCAATGTCGTTGGTCCTTGTCGTTGGTCCGTGTTGCTATTGCCTGTTCTCTTCGCTATTAAAAAGTCTTGAAGTAGGTCATGTACGATCAAATAGTTTACTAGATATTACAAAAATGTTGGTCTTTCAATATCAGTGGTTTCAATAAAATTATTTTCAAAATGTTAAGAGTTCTACCTCTTATTTTCTTTAGGCATTAGTCAGGGCAACTAACGAGGTCGACGGGTCCTGGCCCAGTGAATGGAGCGCTAAATTTCTTTTTAAATCTATAAATCTTTATTTTGAAGAATAATTTTCACTGTCGGCATGTATTTGAACTTCTCTCTTTTATTTCCTTCAGCGCAGCTCACAGTTTTAAACAAATTCTGTAGTTTTCGGGATACTGCTAAATCTGCTCCTTAGTCGCTTTTTTTGGGCTTTTACTGCCTTTAGTGGCGTGTGGGTGGTAACACAACTAATATACAGTAATTAAATTAATAAATCAAAACGCTACAAAGCATTTATTATTAATTCTGGCAGTAGGATAATAATAATAATAATAATAATAATAATAATAATAATAATAATAATAATAATAATGTGCCTGCAAATTACAAACCGGTTTCCAAAAAGTTGGGACACTAAACAAATTGTGAATAAACACTGAATGCAATGATGTGGAGATGGCAAATGTCAATTTCTTATGCGTGATAGAACATAGATGGCAGATCAAAAGTCTAATCTGAGTAAATGTAACATTTTAAAGGAAAAATTCAAAATTTCACTGTGTTTACAAATCCCAAAAAAGTTGAGACAAGTAGCAATAAGTGGCTGGAAAAAAGGAATTGAACATATAATAAACAGATGGAAGACCAATTAACACTAATTAGGTCAATTGACAATATGATTGGATATAAAAAGAGCTTCTTGGAGTGTCAGTGTCTCTCTGAAGCCAAGATGGTAAGAGGATAATCATTGTTGCGTAGAAAGATAGTGCGGCAATACCAGAACAGCTTTAACAGAACAGCCGTAAAATAGCAAAGACTTTTAAATTATTATCATCAACCGTGCATAACATCATGAAAAGATTCAGAGAATTTGACACAATTGGTGTGCATAAGGGTCAAGGCCGTAAAACTCTACTGGATGCATGTGATCTCCAGGCCCTTAAACGTCACTGCACCTCAAACAGGAATGTCACTGTCAAGGAAATAACAGCATAGGGTCAGGAATACTTCCAGAAAGCATCGTTGGTGAACACAATCCACCTTGTCATCCGCCGCTACCAGCTGAAACTCTACAGTGCAAAGAGGAAGCCATTTCTAAGCTCCACAAGCTCAGTAGTTTGCACTGGGCCAGGAGTCAGTTAAAATGGAATGAATGGAAGTTGAATGAATGCTTGTGGCCTGGGCAGCTTGCATGTCTTGAAAGGCACCATTAATGCAGAGAACTATGTTCAGGTTCTAGAACAACATATGCTCCCATCTAGATGTCATCATCTCTTTCAGGGAAGACCCTTCATTTTTCAACAAGATAATGCCAGACCACATTCTGCAACAATCACAACATCATGGGTACGTAGGAGAGGGATCCGGGTACTGAAATGGCCAGCCTGCAGTCCAGATCTTTCACCTATAGAGAACATTTGGTGCATCATAAAGAGCAAGGTGTGACAAAGAAGGCCCAAGACGATTGATCAGGTAGAGAGGCCTGTATTAGACATGAATGGGAGAGGATTCCCATTTCTAAACTTGAGAAACTGGTCTCTTCTGTCCCCAGACGTCTGAGTATTATAAGAAGAAGGGGAGATGCCACACAGGGGTAAAAATGGCCTTGTCCCAACTTTTCTGGGATTTGTTGACGCCATGAAATTTTAAAACATATTCCCATAAAATGATATATTCTCTCAGTTTAAACTTTTGATCTGTGATTTGTGTTCTATTGTGAATAAAATATTAGATGTTAGCACCTCCACACCATTGCATTCAATTTTTATTCACAATTTATTTATTTTATTAGTGTCCCAACTTTTTCTAATCCGGTTTGTAATTTGCAGGCACATTATTATTATTATTATTATTATTATTATTATTATTATTATTATTATTATTATTATTATTATTATTATCCTACTGCCAGAATTAATAATAATACTTTGTAGCATTTTGATTTAGTAATGTAATTATATTAGTTGTGTTACCACCCCACGCAACTAGAGGCAGTAAAAGTCCAGAAAATGCAACTAAGGAGCAGATTTAGAAGTATCCCAAAAACTACAGAATTTGTTTAAAACTGTGAGCTGCGCTGAAGGAAATAAAAGAGAGAAGTTCAAATACATGCCGACAGTGAAAATCATTCTTCAAAATAAAGATTTACAGATTTAAAAAGAAATTTAGCGCCCCCTTCACTGGGCCAGGACCCCTCGACCTGGTTAGTTGCCCTGACTAATGCCTAAAGAAAATAAGAGGTAGAACTCTTAACATTTTGAAAACAATTTTATTGAAACCACTGATATTGAAAGACCAACATTTTTGTAATATCTAATAAACTATGTGATCATACATGACCTACTTCAAAACTTTTTAATGGCGAAGAGAACAGGCAATAGCAACACGGACCAACGACAAGGACCAACGACATGGACCAACGACATGAACCAACAGCATCGACCAACGACATGAACCAACGACATGAACCACATATGCAGCGAACGCATATGCAACGTAGACATATGCAACATCTGCATGTGCAGCAAACGCATATGCAACGTAGACATATGCAACATCTACATGTGCAGCAAACACATATGCAGTGAACGCATATGCGACATAGACATATGCGACATAGACATATGCGACATAGACATATGCAACATAGACCAACGACATAGACCAACGACACATAGCAACGACACATCTACACATAGCAACGACACATCTACACATATGACTTCTACTTATTTTTGATACAAATGGAACCCCATACTTCAGAACCTCATATGTTATCAGTCTGTTAAAGATACTGATAGCAGTTCAAGTTGCACAATGCCTGTTTTGTTTAGTTTTCTTCTTGGAAAAAGTTATTAAAAACAAGTTTTTGTCTAAATTAAGGTGAATTCATGGTTCCTTTTTCCACATAATGTAACAGTAGTGTTTATGACAAAAAATAAATAAATAATAATTATGTGATCGGTATTGGGGATCGGAATCTGTGACTGTCCCTCAGGGGTGATCGGTATCAGTATCGGCAGAAAAAAAACTGATCGGCACATCTCTAAAATTTACACCTCATATTAGTCTAAAATGTGTGCAAAGTGCAGATTTTGATTTGTCTCTATGTGAAAGGTTTTAATTAGTGTTCTTATCCCTTTCTTTTTTGTTTGCATTTTGTTAGAAAGCAAAACAGTTCAAAATACTGAAAACTGAAGTTGAATTTTCATTAAAAGCAATTGAAGAATGTAATGTCCTGACTCCAACGGCATAGCGTGGACTCAGAGCCGAGTGACAAGGCTTTCTGTTGTTCTTAATCTTTGTGCACAGACTAATTCTGAGCCAAGAAAAATCCTCTTACTTCATAGAAAGTGACAGCTACAATGAGAAGAGGCTTTAAGCATAATCACGTTGCATGATATTCATGACTAAATCGGGGATCATAGTTCTGCCAGTTTTACTTTATATTGTCTTAAGTTTCACTGAACTGAGTCTATAGTCTAAGCGCATGTCGGTTATAGATCTTCTTTTTACATAGTAGTGTTTCGGTTGAGACTGATATTGTCATACATAACACGTTTTGCAAAGACGTTATGGTAAAACATGAGCACTTTTTTTTTAAATACCTTGATGACCGTTTTAAAGAAGTTCAAACATTGTAGACCTGGAAGTCTCTGACTTATCTTTGTTTTTGTATTGCATGAATGTTCGTTTGCCATGTAGCATTCCAAGTAATCTTCTTCAAGTTATTTTTCCCTTTATCCTGCTGGTGGTCCTTTTATATATGAATATATAAACTTTTTTTTTCATAAACAAGCAGTGATGATTTACCCTTGCAAGGCATGATTAAATTGGCTTACATGTTTTCCAAAATAAGGTAGTCACATCTGGTGGGATTGCAGGGATTTGCATGTATCAGTGACAGAATTGCAATTCACACCTAGCTCAGTCACAGACTCTTTTCAAAACCTTCCCCAAAGATTGTTGGAATTATGGAGAGGCAAAATGAGATGGCACGGTGAGGATTGTGTGTCAAGAGGTGTGGAGTCAGTTTATGTTTGCAACCTGCAACATAGAGTGCTGGGAATACTTTGTTCGCTTTTTTTTTTTTTTTTTGCATAAAAATATTTTTTTGTGTGTGTGTTTAATAGAAGTATTTTGAAATCATCAAATAATCTGAACCAATGATTACTCTCACTATTTTGGTTAAATGCTTTTAAGGAGTTTGTTTTCTGAAGGAGGTCATGCCATGTTCAGAACAGACAAGGTTCACTAAATGGGTCACCTGCGGTTTCATCAAACCATAAACAAATATTTTCTTTAGAATTTAGCTTTTCATTCCCCTTTAACAAAAAAAACCCAACCTGTTTTTAGAGGCGAAACCTGTAAGGACAAGCCTAGCGCAGGGATTTTCTGTCTTTCCACACACTCTGAAACCTCGCCATTGTTTCCCCTCGAAGCTTGAAATGTTTAAAGTACTTGAGGTTTCTCAAAGGGAACAGAGAAGGGCACCTTTAAAAGCACTCTTTTTGTATCGCAGGAAGGAGAAGAAGAGAAGACTTAAAACCTTCATCTCAAAGTCAATGAAGTGAAATAGACAATCAAGGTGTTCTGAAATCTAATTACTGGACTGTAAAGCCCAGGGCTTAATATGAGCCCAGAACCTGCAAGAACAGGATCCAGCACCTCCCAGTGATGTTCCATTTAGATGTTTAATGACTAAAAATACTTACACTGTCTCACTTTCTATCTTTTTTCCTTCCTTTTTTTCTTTCTTTCTTTCTTACTTTTTTATTTAATAACCTCTTTTCTGTCGTGTCCCTATTCCGGTTTTGTTAAAAGGACAAACTGTTAGTGTGAGGAAGACAAATTAAAAATTAACATCTAATCTGATCAGATGTGATATTTCAAATTCTCAAAACAGAAGATAAATGTTACGTGGTGTCTTATTTCTAAACACCCTGTGCATATATGTACCGAATTGTCTTAAAACAAATGGAAGTGCTGATTGTGTGCGCTTATCCATCCTTACTTAATATTTAAGGAAACTTTAAAATGCTGCAGAAATTTTTCATACTTTTTTTAAGCATGAATTTTAAAATCTGTTTTACTTACTTAACATTTGATGCAGTACCCAAACTGCTAATAGTAAAGTGATACGTATTGTTTAGGGCTGTGTGCTTTAAGGAGTGTGAGCTTGTTTTGTTTTTCTACCACTTTGTTGATGTCATCTTGGTTGTTTGAGGTAGACTGCGGGATCCGGCCTCCCTGCGGAGCCAGGCAGCCGTGGGGTCTGTGTACGTAGGCCGACCACGCTGTCATGTCTCTTTCATCGCCAGCCAGGCTTGGCCAACACGGAGATAAGGAGACAATGACTGGGAGAGCGAGCAGTGGCAAGGTGTAACCACAGCCCCTGGGTCTCCTCCCTGCCGAGTACTTCAAATCCTCATTAGGATTTTCAGCAAAGGAAGAAGGGATTTTCAGGATTAGGGCTTTGTCACAGCTGGCTCCAGGTCGGTGTTTGTCATGCAAGAGCATGGCAGAACTCTGACATATTGCTAACCCCCCTCCTTCCATCTAACACAGACGCTGCCTTCACCTGGCTCCCGAGGCAGTCAATGTATGTTCCACTGACCTCAAATGCTTGATGCTTACAATTGTTAACCTGCCGCCTTTGCTAAGGGTTTTAAAGTACTTTCTTGTAGCTTTTGTCAGGTGTCTGTTGATTCATGTTGCAGTGTCAGCGTTTGTTGGATATTAATACAGAGTTAACCTTGGAAAACATATTTAGTTTGGTGTTTACAGTCCTAATATATAACTCTTCTGAACACGTCAGCCATGATTTTGATGCAGCTGTTCAGACAGGAGACTCACTGCTATGCTTTAATCTTTACCCTTCATATTTTTGTACAGCAAAAGTACTAAGTGGCCTTCCCTGAAGCAATTTGTTCCCTAAATTTGCTTGCATTTTACAAAAAAGTATGTAAAATGGGTTTCTCTTCTAAAAATCTCTGACCTGCCAATACTGGTTGTAGCTGGTTCCAATTGCTCTGTAAGAGCTATAATTGCTAGCACTAAACAAAGTTTAGGCTTTTTGGTGTTTCAGTCTTTTGCTTACATACTACATAATGCATCTTAGCTTACAAACTGTGTACTTCAAAAATATTAACTTAAAAATAATATGTTCAGTGGACCACAGTCCCAAGACTTTTTAGATAACCAGCATGAATTGGTAGCTTTAACCAGCCAATGTATAATTGGAAGAATAGATCATTTCCCACGTTGAGTGTAAGAGAGCAGTTGGGGTAAAACAGGATTTTAGAGATTTATAATCGAGACAAAATCATATGGAGTTGACATTTTAGATATTTTACAGCACCTTTTCTAGCACCTCAGATTAGTAGCATTCTAACTATAAAATACAGTCTCTGTGTATTCTTAGTCTTGCTTGAAATTTTCTTACAGACTTCCAACAATTCAAAATCCTCTATGTTCCTTAATAGAGTTTAAACATTTAAATACTTAAAGATACTATTGCAATAAGTATAATACTTAAAGAGCATTCCAGTTATGGGCTGAAGTCGGCTGACCCTCGATTTGCACCTTATATTGCTGCTTGCACACTGAAGAGTGTTGTTGTTGCAGCAAACTGTCACCGCTTAGGTATTGAGTGTTAAGCGAAATGGATCAGGTCTGTTTTCATGAGAAGTCATCAGTCGGGGTCGGTCAAGCTGGAAGTTTAACAATTTTGTTGACCAGTCTATTTCTTGGGATATTCGCATTTTGTAAATATGAACAAACAGTTTTCCTTTGAAAGAAAGTGGCTGTTTCTTTCAGGTCACACTCTCATTACACTAAAACAAAAGGCCACCGTTTCCTGACATGTTACTCAGTCTCTCAGATTTCAACGTAGCGTTAAAACTGCCTTCTTCTATAATTCTCAAGACTCTTACTGGATAAGAGGGTTTCAAATGGGTCCCACCCTAGATTAGTCATCTACTTACCCATCCCTATCTGCCTTATGCTTTACAGCCACAGCTCATCTCACTTTGTTTTTGCCCTATTAATCAGGGACACTCCTCCATTTTGATTTTTTTTGTTTGCATCTAGGTTTTATATTTGCTTTATTAGTCATGAATCTGGGCTGGTTGGAGGAAGTACTGTTAAATGTTCTGATTCATGTGACAAATAATTGCTTATATGCTGTGAAAAAGACTCATAGCTATTTGCATGATGGCAACAAGATAAAATAGCGGCGCCTCTTTAGTTTTGAAAGGTTTTTCCATTGGTGGCTCTTGCGTGGTTGACATAAAGGACTGCAGACAAACGGAAAGCAAGGACTTCTGATAAAGTGCTGTCTGGAAGGGGCGGATGGAGAGAATGTTTTTGATTATCCACTGTATAAGGTCTCTCAAACAGGAACCAGCATGTACAACTTGCGCCTGACAAATGAAGCAGGTCAAAGGGCAAATTCAGGTTTGTTTTGTATTCGCTGGTGTTATGATGTGGAATGTTACAGTTAATAATCTGCAGAGTTCATGTCGCATGAGATTGCAGCGTGCCAATTTTCTCTCTCTTTGTCGTGAGTCATTGCAGATTGGAATATTTTAGAGCATTATATAAACTGTTTTTAATAGAATTTCACTGTGGACATCACAACTCTGATTTCCTCTGCAAGAGAAATTACATCCATTTATCAATGTGAGCAGCCTGGATGCCATTCCACTTTTGGGTTTAACAAAAAAGCAAACAGAAGGATGGAGTCATTGAAGTGGTCTTTGACTGCTTTTATTAAACCAGGCAGATTCCATAGCAGCTGAAACATCTCACGCAAACAACAGCAATTTGTGTTTAAGGGGTAGATAATTACATTTCCATTTTGAGGAGACTGCTGAAAAACATCCACATGGGACAGCGTTAGTACGGTTTGGATTGCATGTAAAGAAATACCTACTGCGGGACATGTAACGACAGAATGTGTTAAGAGAAGATGATATACTCTAAGGCTTGTGATTTCACAGATTTTACAGTCTGCTCTCATGGGTCGGTCGTAAGATATCCTTTCTTGCCCTTAGTGGAATCCTTTTTGTCCTCTTGCTTTCATTCCTGATTTAGTACAGCTATAAATCCAGAGAAGGGTCCTGTAAACGAGGGGTGGTGAAACTACGCCCATAAATAAAAAGGATTTAGAAGCAGGGCCTTTTTCAAAGAACTCTAAATTCACATTTATGTGGCTTGTTAACTCACAGGGCTTAACTAGTGCATTTAGTACTTTTTTTCTCTTTGTGTAGGATTTCCGCTGAGGCTAAACTCTTAATTTAAACTCACACTTAGTAAATCAGCCAAGAATTTCCACTTGTTTAGCGATACCGTTTTTTTTCTTTTTTTGGTGGTCCTTCTAAATCAGCACTTGATGTCAGACTGAACATATACCAGTTCAAGCTGTTAGTGCTCTGGCACTATAAGTTGACCTCATGTGATTCAGCCTTTGACCTTGTGAGCTATAGTGACCCCTGAGTGCTTTTGCATGTCAGGCCTCAGGCTTTTCCGTACTCTTGGATAAATGATGCACTTAAATGTTAAAGATAAATATCCAATTAAATAAGCTATTTTGAATTTGCTTCCTTCGGTATGCAGGCAAGCGTATGCCAGTAGGATGTTAGACATAGGCTTATATTAATTTGTAATGGCAGAATAGTCAGTAAGACGTGGGCTGCCCATTCGATAGACTTGGCTAAGGCAGTTGTTTTTGAAAAGAAAAGGATCCTCACTGCTGAGAAAAGACTAAATATTTTTTCTAGACCACAAAAATAGAAAATAGATCCCAAACATGGTATGTCTTCATATTAAAAGAGTAACTAGTTAATTGTTTTGTTAAAATAAATAAATAAATGTTGTCCTTTAAATTTCACCACTTTTTGAAGTTGTGGCAAGGGCATAGCAGAATATTTTGAAGCTATTTTGAAGCAGTTGCTTTTTAAAGGTTTTTGTGTCTTGATTTTGGTCACCATCTTATTCCTACTGACAGAGACATACACGGACTGATGCTTGTGTTTCTTAATTTCCATCAGACAGACAGCTCTCCTCCTTGAAATTCTTCAATTTATTTAAAATATTCAGTCACCAGGTTTGCATCATGACAAACTTCAAATATGTCCTTAAATAGGAACTTTACATGTACCACCTCTATTCAGAGTAAGTTATTCCAAATCTGGAAGCTTTCTTTAATGCAAGATTATTATATTTGTTTATTTACATTTTTTGACTAATCAGTAACGAGCTGAAAGATTAAGATTATATTTAATTGCAAATCACTAAAATAAAATGCAGTAATATATTTTATATTTAAGTGCTTCTGAAATGAGATCTGTTAATGGACATATTAGGATGTAATTTTTTTTTTTTTTTTTGCAATTTAAATAGTTTATTAGGCGAGACTAAATTAGTGTTTTGTTTTTGTCCTTTGTCAAGTGTTATGCAACACTATTTGTCCCATTTTCAGTGTCCAAGTAAAAATGGTGTCAACTAACAATCCACCAAATGTGGATAGCAGTGAGTCCTCGTGGTTGAGTCAGAATGGAGACGGCATAAAGAATTCAGTCAGAGCAGCAGTCGTGTCATCAGGGCATGACTACCCTGTTGGTCAGGGAATTTAAATGCCAGGTGGGGGTCAGTTGAAGCACCGGCTGAATAATGTGGCACAAATGCATACACATGAGAGCAGAGTCTTGGGGAAGAGGAACCACTGCCGTGGGCAGCTTGAAAAAGTGCACTGAGAGAATGCAAAGCAACCAGACAGACCACCGCGTTTTTATGTATTCCCAGTGGTGACACATTGGGTGCCATTTTATTAAAATGTAGTGCATCAAACACGTCAATGAAGCAGAGCAGGACATTCGGGCTTCTGAATGTATCTCAAGCCATGGTTTTATTATTTTTTTAAAAGAAACAGAGGAAATGCTTTAGACAAGGGTCATCGCATACTAATCAAATTCAGCCTATGAAGCTCCAAAAGGCATTCACATCATTTAACTTGTATCAGTTGTCATCTGAAATATTGACTGACCTACATCAATTCCCTTTCGAAGAGACTCAGAGGATTAATCCACATAATTCTATTAATGTCGACTCACTTTAATTGAAATAGAGGGCAAACTTTCTCTTATCCAATGTCTTGATTTATTTTTGAATCTAGACTGTTTACATTATTCAGTTTTTTTTTGTTTTTTGTTTTTGTCAAATCAACTTCAACACTGTAGTAATAAAATGAGTAAAGAGGCATTGACCTTGTCTGGATAATCTCAAAATGTCTTGTAATTTAATATTGAAATTTACAGTTGACCGTGTTTTAGGAACCATGAGAGAAAATGTACTACTTTATGGTCGCTGCAGCCATTTCATTACCAGGGTATGTCCTTCCTTTTTTTGTGACCTAAAAATCCCTCTCTCTTTTTCCCCCCTCTCTCTCTCTCTTTCCCGCTCCCTCTGCACACACTGCCTGGCCTGGGGGCTATCCGATATTAGACAGTGAGATGTCACTCTGTGCTTGTGTGAGTGCAGTCAGCTTACATGTGCAGATGATGTGTAGTCAATAATGCATTATGAAAAAAAGGGGGATTTATGACCTTGATGAGCCTCGTATTGCTTAATTAGGCCTAAAGGTTGATTTACATACAAGTGTACATGGAATTTGATGAGGCTGTGTTTTTCTGCAGGTGCAGTACATTTTTCTTTTGTCTGGCAGCAAAACTTGATGCTTTGCGTTTGTTCAAATTCTAATGGACAGGGTTGCGATTCAGTAGCTAATATGAAGGGGGCTGTGAGGGTTACATGAACCTTTTTGGTTTCTAGTATTTCTACATGTCCTATTTTATTTGAACACAATTAGATAAAGTGCTACAAGATGATATTTCTGCTCATTGCTATTGTGGCCAGGATTATCTCTACAAGCACTAGTTTTGGGCAAAGATGTATAAACTACATAAGGAAAACAAAATCTCTGGTGTAAGTTTCTGTTTAAAGCTGCTAAACAATGTGAGGAAAAAAATATTTTTTCTTGACATCTATTCAGAGAGAAATGATGAGATCTTTTTCAGAGTCATGTACCTATATCAAAGATGCTCCTGATAGCCCTCCTGCTGTTGCTATGGAAGTAGCGGAGATGTAAATGAACTGGAGTGAACTTGATGGTGGAGAATACAAATGAGGTTGAAATGTTTCTTTTTTTTTTCTTTTGCTCTGGATCTTTTTTTTCTTCATCCTTTTTTCCTACTTCCTTTTCCTCTATTTCGTGTGTCTCATCTCTCATCATGTTCAAAGACCAACTAGCATTTAATATCTTTCATAATACTGTAACATGATATGAGAACAGCTAAATATGTATTTAAATTAAATTGGCTTTGAGCTGGTCAGCAAAGCCACACTAACTTTGTGCAAATTTATTTCCTTTTGATACTTAGAACTGGATCCAATACTTTGGAAATTGATTGATGAAGTAAGAATAGAAAAATCTATGTTATTCCCAACTGGGTGGTCATTTCTGACCACCCGTCATTTCTCAAAAAATGACCACACTGATAGTGATCTCGCTGTATCACTATCACTGATAAAGTGATAGGATTTCACAGTATCAGATTTATGGCAACAAGAGAACATTCGAAGAAATGTTTGGAAAACTAAGGCCATTATTTTCTTTTTCGCCAATTAATTAATTTTTTTTTTCACATATTTCAGTCCAGTTTAGTCAAGTTTGCATAATGTGGTTTCATTCTTCTTTCTAAAGTAAAAGAAATGCATTAAAAAAGCAAAATGCAATTATATTGTGTTGTAAATTGAATAAGTGTTATAAATGTTAATTTTTTTTTTTAAATAAATGTATGTTTAGTGTGAAATCCTCCAGTTTGGGTTTTACTATCTACATGCGTCATATTTTAAACTAAAGGTTCTCAAATGGAGTCCAGATTCTTAAACAACTGGGAAATAGCCCCTCAGCAGATGCTAAGTTTAACTCCTAACTGTTAGCCAGAAGTGGTATTCTGAGTTAGCATGAAGAGCTGTCATTATTAATCGACTTCATTATCTTACTGGATAAAAAGTGAAGTACTTCTTCAATTACAACTTCAATTACACCTGGATATGGGTTGTCTCTTTCTTACAGAATCCAGAGGCTAATTATTACATGCCAATGGCAAATTATCCAAATTAGACATTGACATTGTTAAGTATCTTTTAAGACCCACTAGTAGATTGAGAGTGCTATACAGACATCCTCATGAAAATTGGAACAATTTTATTTGGAGTCATACATACTGTTGTTTTCTGAGATGTTCATCACAGGTTTGTAATGATCCCCATTTACAGGCTTTATAGTGAACATTGCACCACATTTGTTTGATAATAATTTTCACCTATTCCACAATATGTCAGCTTGAAAGAAACTTATTAGAAAAACAGGAGCACACTGTTAAATCAAAAAGTAAAAGTGAATGTGTGCCATTTCAGTGGTGTAATTCATCTTTTACAATGGCCTCACAGAGTGAACAGTCTACCTCATATCCTGCTGTTTGCTGAGCATATGCAATATTTTGTTTCATCTCCTCCCCTACATAGATCTGACTTCTTAAGAATCCATGTTGTTGGAAAGGATATCTCTGGATTATAGAATCAGCACTGTGGGAAGGGCCTTAAAATAATAGTTTCTTTTTCTTTTCAGACCCGTTTTACTTGTTCCATAGATTTTGTGGTATGCAGTTGGTGGAGTAAACCAGGATGACTCAAGCTGCGTCCCCTGTGGTTTCAAGCTAATACTTTAGGCCACACTTTTCTTTCACCCAGTGTCCCTCCAGTGAGCTAGCTTGTCAGCTCAGGAGAGCAGAATAATGGCAGCCGAGAAGAGATGCTAGCTCATTTACAAGCAGCTGGTTAGCTCTCGTCAGAGCAGCTAGGAAAATCAAAGGGCCCGGTTAACGGTAGACGACAAGCATTGGGAGCGTCCCTGTCAGTCTTCTCATTGCCTCTCAACAGAAATTATCTGGTTTCACATCAAAATAATGTGGGGACCCCTTTTGTGTTCTGGGCACAATGATGGCAGCGTTAGTGACTGAATGGGGCTTTTGATGAGCCTCTGCTTTGCTCCTGGCCTAACTGTGGAAGTATTTGTAACTCAAGTTACAAAGAGTCATTTTAATATGAAAACCATTTACTGGAGGGGAGATACCCCAGGTAAAACGCAGGACTGTTTAATATCTTGTATGATTCTGGCTGAACTTGAATGTAGTAATTTTATGTTTCGTACCATACAAAAACGATTGTGTCTGTTGGCTTTATATATATATATATATATATATATATATATATATATATATATATATATTATTTTTTTTATATATTATTTTTTTATTTTTATTGTTTCTACTGTATGTAAATGGTCCTTACTATTTACATGTGTATCCCTTTGGGTTTGATTATGCCTTGTCTGGCTTCATGGTAGAACAAGATGATCTTAATGACTTCTCATTTCTGTGAAATAGGAAGACAATTTGCTCATTACCTCTGCTCCAGTGACACTCATATCCTACCAGATGGTCACTTTCCAATTGATTTGACTCGTTGGTGGAAAAAAAAAAAGAATTAAATCATTATAGCACCAAAGAGACACTGCATAATTGGTTTAGGCTACATATGGGGTTTTTTTCACAGTTTTCCAAATTGTTCACCTAATGTCATTGCAAAGGTTACTTGGACTAGTAAATATCAGCTTTGGAAGCTTTAAATAGTGTTTTGACACCAGTGTAATAGTTGTGTACCTCACCAGAATAGGGGTCCTGTGCCTCATCAAAATTACTTGTTAATGTGTTGCAAGAATTTTCTTTTTTATATATTTGTTAAGCACTAGACAAAAAGTGAAGTCTTTGTTGGGTAAATTGTTGATTATTCGATGCTAAATTGGGATGTACTGAACTTAATGTATTAGATTTTCTGAATATTCTATTCTTGTTTTATTTCATGCAATATAAATAAAGGGGACATATGTTTCAAATGACATTGGAGGCCAAGTGCTCCAAACAAAGATTAAGCTTTATTTTCAGGTGTAGTATTCTTCTTTCTCGCAAAATATTATTTCACATTAAACTATCTGACATATCTCTTGTATACCTTAAATCATCTTGTACATGCAGATGATGTACATAAACATATTTATTTATTTAATGTGGTACATTTTGTCTTCAGAAAGGAACTGAAAAAGTAGTTTCATACCTTGTATAATCAAATTCAATAACTCAAAATAATTTCATATTGTTCTGGATTTCTTTTGCCTGTCGCTTGATTGTTTTGAATGGAAACTGTTTTCTTGTTCTCATCTTCAAGTCTAGCTTGAAGTATGTTATGTATGTTTGCATTTCATTCTTTATATTAGAAGGTTTTTTTTATGTTTTGCCCAAAAATGCATAAAATTGACACAGCAGTTGTTTATACTTGAGCACATTACCTTTAGTCATTGAGCAGCAACAAGTGCTCTCACTGCAGTCACTTGTTGAGTTAAGATTTTAAATGATCAAGTTGATCATTTAAAAAAAAAGAAAACAAGTCTCTGGTACAGCTGATATTTCAACAATCATATTCCTTATGTGGTTTACTACTTCCATATGGAAGGTAAATAATTTTCATATTGTGTGTTCCCTGAATAATTATGCTAATGACCCAATGAGCAAAATAATGATTACTTTTCTGCCTCATTTGAATAATGAAATTCTTCAGTTAAGTGTAACAGTAAGCATTGGATTTTTTTTTTATGTTAGATTAAGTGTGATCGTATCATTGTGTTGTAACTGCAGTACATGATCGATGGAGTTTTGCTCTCCTCTTAATATCAGCACAAAATCAAGATAATTTACTTAAACTAGCCACAAAGGCACATTTATATGAAACAACATGATCAGAGGATTATGTGAGAAGATCAGAATGGAGTTATTTTTTGCTTTTCATGTTAGCGAAATGGGTTCCTCGCAGGTGGGCTTTAGATAGGGTGAGAGCCGTCATCGGGACTCAAGTAAGAGCGCTGCTCCATCGAGAGGAGCATTGAGGTGGCTCGGCATTGTCAGTGCTCTGGACGCTCCTGGTGAGTGTTGGCACGTCACGGAGAGGCCGAGAGACCGGACACCTGGAGGATGCCTCGCTGCTGGAACGCCTTGGGTTCCGAGGACTGAAAAGTGCTGGAGAGGAAGTCTGGACTCCCTTTGAGTGCTGCCGCACATCGGATAGCGGAGAAAATGATGGAGAGATGATGATGTCCCATGAACGATTGTTTTCAGGTTGAGTGATTTCAGCGTAAAGCACATTGTGAGATTATGAAACGCTGGTAGGTCGTGTAACTCCATAACTGCTGATGTGACTTTGGGTGTTACAGTAACAATACATTTATCACACTCACATTTTTCCACAAACTGACTATCGGGTGTCCACATATCGATGAGTCTGTGTCACTCACATCCCATAAACTAAAAATACCATCTGACAGCGGGGTGAAAAAGTAGTTCAGCCTGGGGTCTCTAATCAATGGAGAGAGGCTTTCATAAGTTGTTTACAACCCTGCTTTGGGTCCATGATCCATGGACCCAGAAGGCTAATAAAGTGTGTTTTCGGAGGACGGCAATTTTGTTTGAAACACAAAATTTAAACATGAAAATGCATTGCTATAGCAAGTGTGCCAGCAGCATGGTTGAAAGGCGGCTTGTGCCAGATGGAGTAATGCTGTTTTCTTGAGCATGCATTTGTCTTCTCATTACTACGGGCTCTGTTTTCCTCTTTAGGAAGCGAGACTGCATTAGCTCTAAAATTGCGGAGGCTCTGCTGAGTGATTTAAGTACTTTAACAGAGTTCATGTGACACAAAACATAAGTTGGGCTGGCTGTGGATTTGCAGATCAAACTCAGAGGTCTTGCATATGGCCAGAAAACAGATCACTTTCAGCCGCAAAGTAGGCCTGCACAAGTTAATGTGTCCCGCCCAGCAATATTTAACTCTCCCTCTGATGATCCATTTGAAGTTCTTAAGATCTTTCAAATACGGCAAGATCGTTTTGAGCAACTCCGTCTGAGCAAACTGTGTCAAAACAATTTATGTCAAAGTAAAATATACATTATTAAATGTGTAAATGTGTGCATATTTTACCAAAAGAACTGAAAGAAGAAAAAAAAAAGTCTTTAAGACTTGACCAAAGAGGTGCAGGATTATCCCCATTTTTTTTACCCACCCTTTAATTACTCGTCTCTGTAAAGGACATCACATATTAGAAGAAAAGAAATAGAAGTAGCTTTCTTTATATAGTTTCTAATAATGACTTGTAAAAATGCAATTTCCTAAAGTTAAACATTTTTTCTACAACCTTTAGAGATAGTTTCACATAACATTTTTACCTTATGAGCAACATAAAATCTACTGATCCTGAAAACCCTGTGGGTTTTATTTTCAGAAAAATGTTCATCGGAACAGACTAGTTTGCTTTGTCAGCAATTCTTGTTTTCCTCTTTTGTACGTTTCTGTGGTGACATAATTTACATGTGGTTTCCAAGGTAACATAATGACCTAAGCATGTTTTCAGACACTTTTTTGATTTCTAAATATACTATGCTATTTTATCTTTTTTGTTTGAGTAACTCATGCGATGTGTGTTTCATCAGCAAATAACATTTCCATGCTTTTAGTAGGTTACAAATATAATGATCAAGCAAAAAACTAGAGACCTGGTACAGAACCCCCTCTCCTGAACCTTTCTCAATGGTTGGTCCTCTGTGCTGTGTAAATTATGCAGTGGTAACATTTTCTGTCAAGTGAATTATTGCTCTTGCTGTTGATTTATTTGTTCTAAAGTTGTATTGATGCCTGTTTAATTATGTCCGCATTGCTTTTTCTTTCAAATGATCATGCTATGAGAAACATATAAATTGTTAACATATTTTTTTTTAAAAAAATTGCCCGATTGGTTTAAAAGGAATAACTGACTTTTGTGGATATTTATTATCACATACTACACTTAGCTTAGAAGATTTACTCATTTAGAAGGCTAATATATTTTATTAAGCAAGTACTTGTAGAAAAACAACATATAGGCTTCCATTCTATGAATCTCTGCCACTTTCATGTCTCTGTTTGGATATTTAAAAGTTGTAGTATAACACTGAATGATGTTTAGCATTGCTCTATAGTTGCTACAAGAGGCATTGTAGTGTTCTGACAATGCATTGCTGGAGCACACTGACAAGAGCTCAAGATTGACTGTCAAGTTCTGTTCCTAACACCCTGTGTTTTCATTGTTTTTCACCTTTTTCCACGCTAGCGTCTGATAAATTGTTTATCAGCCAAGGCACTTTTTTTTTTCTCTCCTCAAACAAAAAGGCTGAAAATGTGAAATGTAGCTAAAACCCATCATATTTGAAAGCCTTTACTTTTTGCCTGTTGGTCAAATGAAAGAATGTGCTGTCAAAAAGTGCCAGGAGAAGAAAAACGATCCATACTTAGTGATCATGGAGGTTAGACTGACCAGAACAGTGGCTTGCTTCATACAGATACGTTTTGTTTGTGCTGAGCTTTTCGTTGAATACCTCTGGAGTTGAGCTTTTACCTGATTTGTGCACAAACAGAGCAACCAACAATACAGACTGACATTTATCTTCCTTTGTAAAATATCACAGCTGTGTTTTCTGCCAAGAAGCACAATGCAGAATGTTAATCCCCTGCCACTGTTGCTTAGCATTTAATCAGACAAAGATAATTGTATTGGTTGCTAATTGATGAGCCATTCAATAGGGTAAAATGAACTCAGTCTTTCTTGACCAATTTAGACAGTGACTGCAAGCAAACTCCTGCCAGCGACTTATCAAAAGAAAGAAAAGAAAGAAAAGCCCTTTATACTTCTAAACTGCACAAATGGATCACTCCAAGTTGTCTGCAAGGCAAACAAATTAGAACATGAGAAGTCGTGAGGGTGTTCTTTATTTTCTTCTGTGACTGCGAACTAAGCCTCATTAGGGAGACAGTCTTTGGAAACAACAACCATCAACCAAGTTGTAGGTAGGTCCCCTGTTATATAAGGTCTCAAAGAGGTGACAGAGTCACCCGTGGATGCCAGGGAACAGCTTATTAGTCAAAGAAGTTGACACAGGAGCAGCTGGCAGTCTTATTAGGCTCTCTGCCCTTATTCTTTAATGTCTAACGTGTCACAGCAGTAGAAAGTCGCTGTTATCAGAAACGCATACGGATTCATAAGGTTTACCTGTGTGGATCACTTTTAGTTCAAAAATGGCTTTTGGCATAACTCATATTTGCAGAACAACAACATTGATTTATTTATTTATTTTTTCAGTTTTCCTACCCCCATCACTTGCCCTCATTGAAACGAATACCCACACATTCACAGTTTTTTTTTTTATTTTTTCATTTTTCAAATTTTTCTGCCTCCCAATTGAGCTACTTTCGATTGTCAGCTCTGTGAAGAGGATTAAATTACACTTATGTTGTCATGGTTGTTGTTCCTTTTTATTCCGTACAGAAAGAAATGAGCACTGAAAGAAAAAAAAATCCTCTGTAGTGATGGACTTCACCATCACAATGTGTTTTTACATTAAAATGACAACAAAGCCACAGCAGGTCTGACAAATAAGGCTCCTCACAAAAAATATGGATTCTTTTTTTTAGTATTATTTTACATTTTTTTTAATGGTGTTGCTCGCTTTGTCTTTTCTTTTTCTTTTTTTTTCAGTATCACTGTACTGATATCAATAGTTGCAAGGTGGCCCAGGGCTCCAGACATTAGGTCGACAAACTAGACTTTAATGACAATTATTGATTTTTGTTTCAGGGCCGGTTAGGGCACAGGGATGACATAGTAACACCATTAGATCCCTGGTGCAGTTGAAATCTGAAATGTTTGCTTGACATGCTGATGTACAGTACCCTGTGAAAGTATTCACACCCTTTGAAGTCTTTTGCACTTTGCTGCATTATAACCACAAGTTATTTTGCATTGCATTTTATCTGGTAGATCAGCAAAAGATGGTGGTTATTTCTGGATTAAAAAAAAAAAAAAAACAAGACAAAGTTTCTTTTAAAATAAATCTGAAAAGGTTAAGATGGTATTGTTTCAATCTCCTCTACTGCGATGCCTCTAAATAGATTTTGATGCAGCTAAATAGCTCCTGAAGTAGACAATCTGACCCTTTTTATAGAAGTATGAAGGAGCTAATTTTTTTTCAGTTTGGGACAAGCCATCTTTTTAGCTTTCAGCTTTTTAACCTACATTAAAAAATGCTACCTCAGCTTGAACATACCATTTTCATTAAACATGAAGGTGGTGGCAGTATCATGCTGTGGGGATACTTTCCCTTTGGAGATACAATGAACATGATCAAAGTTCAAGGGAAACATGGGTGGAGGTAAATACACAACAAGCCTGAAAGGTTGTGTGCAACCTTTAGCAGGATTTTTTTTGGTTGGAGGTTCACCTGCCATCAACCATATATACAGTGTAAAGGTTTAGATTAGAGCTGTTCGAGATAAGAAAATGATCCATTTGTGATATTTAATAAATGAATTAGGACATTACTTGTGGTTTTTCTGTGTTCTCCTCACTCATGTCGTTCTTCTCTTAGCTTCAAGCACCATGCTACTTGAGCATTCTGAGTACTTTGCACAGTTTAGGTGTATTGGTATTTCATTCAGAGACATTAGATACAACAAGCTGAATGTTGCATCAACATTCAATGTCTTGACTAATAATACTTTAATAAAATATCAAGCAATTAGTGCTTTATAAACACTCTTGCGATATTACTTTAGCACACATTGACATTGCGTTGACTGCATGAACGCAATATATTGTGCATCCCTAATTTGAATCACACGTCCAGACATAAATGCAATTGCAAATCTGTAGCATGTCATGAACATTGCAACTGATTGTCCTTACTCTTCAGAATTATACATTGTTTTGTGTTGTTTTGTCACATAAAATCTCAATAACATAGTAAGATGAGAAAAAGTTAAAAGACATATGAATACTTTTGCAAGGGACTGTATACGTATCAGGCTAGTGGTGATAATAGTATTCTGTCTTTATCTCGGCTCGAGAAAATGCATGCATGCAGATGCTCCCTTTGTGCATATCCAGCTCTGATGTCTTGTGATCATGTCTTCCTCTGTGGCACTGCAGCTACACATCTCTTTTCGATTTGCACTGAGAAGTCTCTTTCTTTCTCTCCTCTCCCTCAGGGTTTAGCAGAGCTGCCCTGCCGTTTGGCTTAGTGCGGAGAGAGCTGTCTTGTGAGGGTTACCCCATTGATCTTCGGTGTCCAGGCAGCGATGTCATAATGATTGAAAGCGCCAACTATGGCAGAACAGACGACAAGATTTGCGACGCCGACCCCTTCCAGATGGAGAACATCAACTGCTATCTTCCAGATGCCTACAAGATCATGTCACAAAGGTAAAGCCGTAGACGTGTGTGTGTGTGTGTGTGCAGTGTCAAAATAGGCGATCCCAAACAAAGTGTCTGTCAAAGTTTCAGGTCCTTCATAAAATTATTGGCATGGCACAGTAATAGGTCTGAACCATTCCCAGCTATTTCAATTTGTCCAACTGCTTTTGATGAAACGGTTTCCTTTTGTTTTAAAAAAATCTCACTAGCTTTTAAATAAAGTTTCTCACCAAGGATAATTCTATTGCCTCCGAGGAGCTGATTTAGTCCACTGAAAAAAGCCGAACTGAATAAAAGTGTGGGATGAAAAAAAGGCAGCAGTTGTCAGCATCAATACCCCACATCACATTACCGTTAGCACCGATAATGAGGCGCCTGAACCTGAACAAAAGTGAATTAGAAACTTCATTACAGCTCTGAAAGGTGAAGGAGAGAGGACAAACGGTGTCAAAGTAGTACATTAAAAAAGGAAAATAAGCAACAGACTAGAGCCGAGTAGAAATAATCCCAGTCTCAGATTAGACAGCTGTTCAAATTATAAACATAGCAAATTTGCATTATTTTTTTTTTATTCTTTACAACAAAGAGGTAAATTAAAGTGGCAGTGCTGACAGGGTGCAGATCTGATGTGGCTTGGAGGAGGTAATTTTCTGTCTATTGCAATTTCTGCTTAGGTGTAAATTAACCTGCAAATGTGCAATCTAGATTTAGTGTGCTTACATTAGGCTATCTGTGTTTGCTTTATTTTACCTTGTTAATAAGGTTGAGCTGCTTGCTCTTAGCAAAATCGATTTATTATGTGTCTGCGTATGAGTTATTTCACTTGAATGGAAAGTGGTAAAGCACACACGAAGACGCACATAGTGTTGTTTGATCATTTGCACCGGACCAACACTACTTTATGCATAGTGATAATTAATAGTGAAACTTTTACTGCCAAGTATAAATAGTTTTATACACTAGTAAAAAAGTCTGTTCTTAGAATAAAAAAAAAAAATTAAAGTCAATACATTCTGAAAGCAGGTCTAATAAAGAATTGCTTTACAGTCATATTACTTGTCAAGTAATATTCTATTCATATAATGTTGTTTAGTTTTCATGCTTGGTTTGTGATAATTCCTTTTGATGCAGTGAACTGAAAAAAAGTACTTATGCCCCTTCGACTCTAACAATTTTCAGAGAACTGTTCAATTTATCATCTGAAAATAAATGTATGGCAAAACACAAACCATTAAGATTTTGGCTTCCACCTAAACTGATAAATGCAAATTGAGCATCAGAAAAGCAGTTAATATTGTCTTTTTAACATGATCATTTCAACAATTTATGTATTTAAATGATCCAGTCAATTTCCAGGGCTAAATCTAAATGTACATCTGTTGTAAAATTTAGAAATCACTGTTCAGCTTGTTTTTAATTTAAAAATTTAATATAATGCATCGTGCAACACACCACTGTAACCAGTTTTTCTTTTCTCGCATTGGCTTTATTTAATTACACAGCTGAGACACAGTAAATGGGGCAAAGACAGAAAATGGGAAATTATGCGGCAAACATCCACCAGTCAGATTTTCCACACAAGAAGCCAGATTGAGAAAACCAGCATCCCTAGATTTCTGCTCTAAATAAAAAAAAAATGCCCTGAATATAAACAAACGTATAGATCAGCAGGACTTCTGACTGACAGATGTTTAAATATGCAGAGAAGCATAATTTAATCTGGAAGACAACCAATAGACGTCCAAATGTGAATTTATACATGGTAAGGTTCCACTAGGAATATTTTGTGCCACATGAGACATAATACATGAACCAGTTGTCACACAGGGATGCCAGTGGAGCCAAAGTGCACAGGATGGAATGACATATGACTGCCACAGAGAGAGATATTGGCTGGTATGAGACAGTCAGCAACTCTGGCAAGCCGCCTTGGGAAATAAAAAAAAATGAAATAAAAGAGTAGAGCCCTTGTATTCAGGGGGGTTATTGTCAAGTCCTATTTGATGAAGTCAGATAGCTGACTCACATTGTCTGTCTTGAAAGGCTGCAGCGTCCCCGCTCCCTGTTTTTGACCCTTTGTGTTACACTGTCCTCAGCCTTGCTTGTTCAAAAACAGTTCGTGGAATAATGACCACCGACTTATAAACAGTTTCCTAATAAAGCAGCAATCCGGTGTCTGTGACAGACTGAGGTTCATTGCTTAAATGCAAAATCTGAGACTGACTGAATGTATCAGATGTTGTTTTAAATGCATACTTAGCCTTTGGGTGTCCGTTCTGAACATTTGTGGCCTACAGAAGTGGGATCTTTCAAGGAGAAAACTCTGTTATAGGATGTGGCTCACGGGAGAAAGTAAGAGCATGATTTGACCTCTGATTAGACTGGAAGCAGTACGGATAAAAACAAAGTACTCAAAATGTTGCACAGAAAAGTGATCGGTAAAAGTTTACTTTTACACAACACCTCTGAAGGAGGGCTTTATGCACTTTACTGGGCTTCATCTCTACTAGGTGTTTAAAGTTCATTTGGTGCACCTCTGGAAAATCTCTGAGAAATAAAATTAGGGAAATTAAAGTAAAATGTGCATATATGTCAGAAGTGGTTGGCACTTAAGTTCATGCAGAACAACACTAACTAATGATATTGTTGCGTTCCAGCTGAAAATAGCTTTTATGTGTAAGCACACACACGCACGCATGCATGCATGCACACACACTAATAATTCCCTGTGCAGCTTCTGTCTGGCATGTGTGAAGAATCAAAACAACTCTTTGCACAAGTATAACATTAACAACCTCAGAGTTAGATGAAATTTAATTTTGTGTCATCAGTTTTATTTTTGAGTTCAAATGTTTATGTATGTAGCACATTTTCATACAAATATATTGGCAAACTGATCCGCCAACTGAAATATGTTGTCTTTAATTAAATTCAACAGCTTGGGACAAAATGTTCAAGATTGAAGTTAATGAGAAATAATTATTTACGGCAGTAAGGCCAAACTAATAATTTACTACCTAAATAGAGTTGTTCTCAAATAATAAATATTCAAACCATTTGTGTTTTACTTGGAGAATATTATCAAAACGGTTTTGCATATCCTGATTTCACTTTAAGAATTATTATGAAGAGCTTTTAATAGATTTTTGGTCTGTCCTGCTGTGAGCGGTCATTTAATATCAAAAGGCGAGGCTATGTGATGCCTTGTGTGAGAGTGGAGTAAGCCAAAAGCAGTTGTAATTTATACAGTTTTCTAATTTAGGTGGGTGGGAAAAAGAAAAATCAGTGCTTGTGAAGAAAATTAAGTTGACTTTTACATATCTGAAATTGACATGGCCCTGAAGTTTAAAAAGTTGAGTTACGGCTTTGCTACAGTTTGATGGATTCTGTTGGAACTCTGACTTGTTTTCATATCTGGCTGGCATATTATATTCATGAGCACAATGATTTTATGAAAATAGCCTTAGGATTGTTGTGGCTCAATTAGAACATTCAGCTGCAAGCAATTAGTTGACTCAAGTGGGTGATAATCTGTACGGGAATTTTTCATATGGACGCCGCCCCTCCAGATGTGAAACTGCATGGTAGTGAAGTTTGAAATAATTAATTCATTGATGATAATATTCAGCGCGATTCAGCGTGTGATTATTCTTTTTTTGTGGGATTGAGTTTCTGCAATAATTTGATTTTCTCTTCTGTGTTGAAGGTAATTAGTGCAAACACAATGGAAACATCAAGTAGATTATAATAGTCTACTTAAATGTATATATTTTTAAAATGCATTCTATTGATATTAATCAAATTATCTCATGTGAGCTTGTGATTAATCCAAAATTGACCACACGATCTTATCTCGCCTAAAAAAGATGACAGTGATACGGCTTGATGAATCTTTTTTACAGTAAGAAACATACGGAGATATACAATATGAAAAGTGGCCTACATACATTGATTTCACTTTGACTAATGAGCTTCATTGTAAGTATTCGATAACAAGGTCATTGATTGCTGTAATATAACAGGGTTGGTTCCTGCTGTGCCTGTGGATCATGGGTTTTTAGAAGGGGCATATCATTGACAGAAATGATCAATGCAGATTGCTCTCTGGAAGAGAAGATTGAATTTATAAGTGAGATTACTGTATGACTCTTAAGTTAAACTGAATTAATAATCAGGAATGATTTTCAGGAAAATTTGTTTACCAATAAACATTTTTGCTCATGAAATGGACGAGAGTGCATCTTGAAATGTTCCGGTTTTCAAAACAAAGGAATGGCTTTAATGCCGCAAATTTTCCACACCCTGTTTTTGAGCAGCTACGTCCGATTTTAACATGCTAAGATAGCTACGATGTTTTAGTTTTAAATCAGCTGCATCCTCCAAGTTTGCATCAATAAAAGTGAAGTGGGATCTGGAGACTAAAGAATGCTACTTACACTATTTATATCAGTGACAGTACTGCTTGCAAGGCTCTCTGCGGAGGTCCATTCTTGCCGCCTGACAGCACTCTGCCTTGTACTCTCTCTCTGTACATACGCTGTTGGTGTTTATTTAAAGCACAGAAGATTAAGATTTCATCAAGGTCCAGATTCAGTTAGGATGTTTCAGAGGGACGTGCGAAAGTTCAACGTGAATAAAAAGGCTCTCAATCTCCTTTTCCAATTGGTAACATTGTGCTAAACAACAGAGTATATTAAATTACCAGTACTATATTTGACTAAGTTAGAGTAGTACAATGGCCTCTGTGTGAGTTCTCAGCTCAGGTTTAGTGAAGCTTTGACCTTGAGCAATATTTAATATATTTTCTAGTCTTATTTGGTGAGTAGTCAGTAGTCATTTACATTAATACCAGAGGACCATGCCTTACAATAGAGACGTCAATGAAAAACATGATTTTAGTATTTAAAAAAAAAAAATCACATTTATGTATTAATTTGCAAATGAATCTTTTTAAGATGTCAACATAGCCAACTAAGTCTTTTGTGTTATTACTGTAAGAAAGTGGATTTAAAGTAGCTTTAAACCACAGCCTTAAAGCTTTCCAAACTGCTGCTAACATCTCCAAATAAATTATGTTTCATTACAGACAGTGGCTGTTCTGTTACTTCCTGAAGTTTTGCTCTCTCTCGCTCTTCCGCAGCTCAATTAATCCTTTTATGTAAAACCTTACCTAAACTATGCTTTCATGTAAAATAGCTTCTTATATCTCTGTGCTTCCTCTGACTTAATGTTTACACCTTGACACCTCACTGACTTTCTAATTGGAACTGGGAATTAATTTAGTGTTCTGTCACTAGATTAACTAACATTACCAAAACAAGCTGGCAGGTGCATTATTTGCTTCCAAGCCATGTACCAAGAATTACTTGGACCTTGCACAGCACTATGAGCATAATGTAATGATGTGAAAACTGAATAAAGTGGAAATAAAGAGTTCATTACTGTAGCTTTCAGTTTCTCATTCATTTCTCACTTCTGATTATAAATAACATGCAGCATTATACTCACTAATTAGTTCTGGAATATTACATCATCCCTTGAATAAAAAAACAAAAACATTCCACGCTTTGGAGCTTTCTTAATAAAAAATGTCCTCACCTTTAGTGAATTTAACAAGAGAAAAAGACACCTTTTGCTTTGAGCAAAATGACCTAAAACAATGGTAACTGTGACATTAACATCATGAGTTCAGATGGGTCTGCTTGTAATAGCTCTGCACCTTTAGAAGTTACAAAGCTATCCAAACCCAAGAATGAGCAAACCTTTGATCATTCCATTGTTTTGAGTTGTAAGGTCTGATGTCCCCTGCAGGTCACAATCATTGCTATTCCTGTATGGCGTTTCTTTATTCGTGGGTGGTCCAGCTTTACATTCTGCTTAGCAAAAGGTCACTTTTCAACCAACGCACTGTCTAATAATATTTCCATTGACTTCAGTAGCATGGCGATATACCTCTTCTGCTTAAAAATCAATGGGAGAGCTGGATGGATGCGAGTCAGACAGCTTTGGTCCTGACCCTTCAAGAGCCTGGAATTCCCCCCATTGAGCTATGTGGGCTACTTCAAGAAAAGTAACATTAACACAAGCATATGACAGCAATTACACGTTTGAAGGATTTTTGGAAGCATATTGAGTTAGAGCTCACATTGAAAGCAGGATGCTAATGGTTAATTTCTAATCGCTCACTTCCTGAATGAGTATTGGGCCACCTCCTAGAACTAGTCTAAATATACTGATACAGGAGATGATTATAGTTAGACCATGTGTGTGTGTTGAATGTGTGTGTGTGCTTTTTGTTCTGCTCATATCACATTGTTTCTCTTGCTGCCATTCTGTGGCCCTGGAAATGATTTAATTTTTCAATGGCCTGTCTACGATCAACAGGCATGCCTCTTGAGAGAGATGTCTGCCTTGATAATTGTGCCATGAACCTCATCAGCATTTCAGATGAAATGGGGCTAGACGGGTCACTTTGAGTTTAAGAGACGCTAATTTGATTGAAATTCAAACTGGGAGCACCAGGAAGTAGATTGTTCCTCTTTGGGTAATGTGCTCCCCTCACTCATCTTGCTTCTCTCCAGTTACGCAGCAATTGTTTTCGCTGCAGCAACTCCTTTTTTCTTTATTGTATTGTAAATTAAAAATGGCCACTTTAGGCTAGCAGAGTTTTGAAAGGGAGAAAATTGAAAATGTCACCCAAAGCTAGGCACAGACAGCTAGACAAAAGAAACACTGTTTTGATTACTCCTGATTGCATTGTGATTTGTCATTGTCTTTAGTCGAAACATACCTCTAATTCAGATTGATCTAGGAAAATGTATGTGTTACATTGTAGTCTGTCTACCAAAAGAGCCATTGCTTGTTTTGTGTGGATTTGCAAGGTATGAATTTTTAAAACCTTTGTCACAGACAAATGCACCAAATCAGAAGTCAGGAAGTTGAAACGTTAACACATTCTAGTTTGTCTCCTTTCTTGAGCTCATTTTTCTACATATATCTAAAAAATCACATAGTTGTATTAAGTCAAGATATCCATTTGGACTAGGCAAGCAAAAGACAGATGATATTTACATCATGTTGATATTTCAAATTAGTGATGCACAGATTTTAAAATTTTGACCAATACCGATATGCAATATTAATATTGATGTAATGGCTGATAATGTCTGTATAGAAAAATAAATCTGTTTCAACCTGAGCAGAAAGCATCCTTGAAGCAGTTTTGTGTATGAAACCATTGTTACTCATATTGCCAGGCTTAAAGCAGAGGCCCCTTGGTGAAACCAGAAACTGTTTTAGCTGAACATTTGTGGCTAACCCATTAGTCTTGCTTGATGGTACAGTCCTTGTATGGTCTGTTTTATCTCATGGGTTTGTCAGAACCAAGTACAATACACTAAACATGCTTTAATATAGTCTATATCATGGTTTGGAACAAAACACATTTTCTAATGGATCAGTTTAAATATGAAATACAATAGTTTGTGACTAAAACAGGATTGGAACAGAACCTGTATCACAGGTTTGTCATTTGAGGCAATTTATTATACAACTTGCACATTATCATCATGTCCAATTATTCCTCTGACATGGTTTACGGTGGCAGGGAAAAGGTTAAATTGTACATGGATACTTGGTGTCAGGAGTGCCATCCGTTCTACTTTGTTGGCACCCATTTCCCACTATCAGCTGGGAGTGCTCATTTTTTAAGAGAGATTTGCATCAAATCCAAGCTGCGTTCCTGACGACACTCTAATTGTACCGATGTCTGCCTCTCCCAAAAGGTCAGAGATGTGATGGGATTACATTTGGAATGCTTCTGCATGATTAACGGCCTGGAGGTCGAAAAAGAGGCAAGAGGAGAAGGCACAAGCTCAATCATGCCATTCTTTTCATTGCTTTGAAGAATAAGTCATATTAAAAAACTGTTTACATTGAACAGGCATTCTCAGTGTTTCGTCTGATTATCACTTTATATCACATATTATGAAGCTGAGCTCTAAATAGTTTTTCTTAAAAATATGTTTCCTATTAAAAAACGGAGTGTAGAATAAGAATGCATCACTCTAGAGAAAAGTGAAGAAAAGAAAAAAAAACTCCTTTGACTTAATATTCATTATGAAGATGATTAATTACTGTATAGCCTCAGACTATCAAAAGATAGTCAGAGATATCATATTTTAAATGTATTTAATTAGTGTGCACTGTGAGACCTGTGCCCTGCACAGCCAAATGCTGAAGTTTTTATTGGTGGAATTTCAATTACATGCTTTCTTCCAAAATGAGTGGTAGGACTATGCATAGAAGAAGTCATTAGGGCTTTTTCAATTGGTCTCAGGAGATCCCTGAGGTTTCACAGATGAGACGGTAATCAGACTCGCATCTCCCATAGATCAGGGTGCCCCTATTCCTCTGCTCTAAAATTAGGGCAATATATCAAGCAGATCTATCAACACATATGACAACATTGTTTCTAAAGAAATATGAGCTTTTTTGAGCCTGTTTCTTGTGTCGTTCAGTGCGTTTGCTGGAGTAATGATGGTAGGTCTGTGTCTCATTAGTGTCACTAATTTTATTTTTCTATATTATTCTGTTTTATATGCCTGACATAAACTAGACATTCATTTCCTGGTCTCAGTGGAATCTGCTGGATAACGCACTATGATTTATATTGCTTCTGCATGATATGCTTATGCATGAGCAAACCAGACAGAATCATCAAAGTGACCATTTAATATGAGGAAAGTGGTTCAGATCCATAAAATATTTGTCACAAAAAACACACACACACACACACAAAAATAAAATAATAATAATAAAAAAAACACACACACCATGCAGTCTATTATGATCTCAGCATGAGGTGCACGTTTTAATTTCTAAACAGGAATTCATTTACATGAGAACAACAAAATGCATATAGTTTTATCTGTTATTACACAAGCAGGTCATTAATGAAGCAAAAATCCCCATGAGATTCTTTGTGAACACAGATGCACACACAGATATGAATATAAATGGGTATCCGTACAAGCATAGAGGGCAGTTTAAAAAAAAAAAAAAAAAAAACATTGTCCATTGTGAAGAAATGTAAAAAAATACTTTATGCCAAAATGTAGTCAAATGAAATGTGTAAGATAATTTAAATAGCTTACATGTGCTGGGAGATTAATTTCTTCAGTGTTTAAAGAAAAGTATGAATGACAATTCATTAAGTTACCTACTGTTATTGTAAATCCGTGCATATGTAATTTGATTAAATAAGACTTTCTGTTATGTTCTGAATGCAGTATTGTGGTTTAATTCACTACTGCTCAGACAGCTTTTAGGTGTTCAACCCAAATGGCATTTATGCTGTGAAATTAGTGAGTTATACTAACTAATTTGTTCCACCTAGTTCCACAATGTTATTTTTTAGTATTATTAATATTATCACATTTGAACTTGTGGCATTGATGGGTTATTGGGCTAAAATTATAACAAAACCCAAAGATAAAAAAAAAAAAATCAAGATTACATTTTTTCAAATTAAAAAAATAAATAAATAAAGAGAGAAATACTTTTCCTGTCCCACCATTATTCAGCTATTGATCTGGCCCCTCAGATTTTCAATGCAATTTTATGTCTCTTGATAACAAAGACACATTTCTCAGTGTATTGATGTCATCATGCTTTCATCGCAGCAAAAAGAGGTGGTTCACCTGCAACTCTCTGGTTTGCCTCGGAGCACAGTGGGCCAATTTTTAGTTTCTGCTCTCCAAACGTTTTGTGTAATAGCTGAAATTATTGCCGGTGAAATGGAAAAACGGTGTGCTTATATTAAATCAGCTCTTTTTCTCTTATGAAGAAGCAATATGAGCCCTAATTTAATATTGTGTAACTCGTAACAGTTATTGACAGATTGTCTCTTGTTTTTGTTCACCATGGGAGCATATGCAACGCATTATCAAATATATTGAATATGCCTGGCTTGTTTGGTAGATGACTTCATAAATATGCTTGATTAGATTTATCTCTCTTACTTTGAGCAGGAGCAATCTGAGAACAATTTGGTGAATTCCACAAATACCAATGTGAAAATGAGTTCTTAGATTGCTTGAAGTCTCCTTGCAGTTGTCCAGTTTGCAAAATTTATATATACAGTATATATATATATATATATATATATATATATATATATATATATATATATATATATGTGTATATATATATATATATATATATATATATATATATATATATATATATATATCAGTATTAAGCATTTCTGAGGAACAACTTTGTCTTATATTTTACATTTTTAAGATGAGGCATAAAGCTTTATGTGTGTGTGCGTGTGTGCGTGTGTGTGTTTAGTTTAGAATGTCAGCAAGAACCTGCTGTACATCCTAGTATGAGGTCTTAAGGTTTTCTGGAGATGTCTTTTAGCATCTTACAGGCTGTTCTTAGGAGGAACTTGCTCTGATCAAGTTGGGAAGAATTTCAACTTCTGGATTTCAAAAAATTTTGAGACATCCTTAAGCCCACTTAAAAGTCTGATAAACTGCTACAATAATCTTAGAGAGTCACCTGACAGCTCTTTCAATTAATTTTCTTTTTTTATTATATATTGTGCTAATTCACAACAACACATTGTCTCAATGCACTTCTTTGTTTTCTCTTCTTTTTTTATGTTTCCAGATGCAACAATCGGACCCAGTGCATTGTGATCACAGGTTCAGATGTCTTCCCTGACCCCTGTCCAGGGACCTACAAGTATCTGGAGGTCCAGTACGAGTGTGTGCCCTACAGTAAGTATGACCCTTCTGTCACGATTTGAAAACCCCCTCCTTTCGGCTTCTCTTCCTTTCTGCCCTCTGCCTTCTCTTTGTGTTGTTCCATACACGTCCCATTTCTGCTCTGCCTCTCTTTGTCTACAGTACCTTTCAGCACCCCTCTTCCTCTGTTTCTTCTTCAATCTGTGTCATGCAGTGAACTTTCCATGAAATATGACCTGTAAAACCCTTTGGTCCTCCTCTGCACTCCCCCTCATTATTGATGTGCTCACAGTGTTTCCACGAGCCCAGTTATGAGGTAGCAGACTAGAGGGAGGGCAGAGGAAGTCATGCTGCCTCTCTGTGATAGCAAGCGGGAGCTTCCCTTCTTGTGTAGAGCAGTCTATCAGGCGAAAGCACAGCTCGACTTGACTTGATGGCTTAATATACAGTCACAAACAGGTGCTGAAATATGTTAACAGATGTTTCATTATGTAACAGCACAGAAAGCTCCTCTCATAAGTCAACAAGGCAACAATTCATCTAAAGAGATAGTATTAGCATTTTGTCTGCTGCTCTGATGCTAAAATATTCATTGCCATTCAGCTCCCAAACAATCTTTAGCTCACGCTTTGTATTAAAAGTCCCCTTTGTCCTTTAGGCTGCCATCTTCATTTGCAATATGTGCAGAAATTCCCCCATTTAACCTTTGCAAACTGATTAATGACAAAGATTTAGAAGAATCGCCATAAGGTAGAACTGAGATAATTAGAGTTGAGAGAGATGGGAAGATAGCCTTTTGGAGTTTTTATAGTATTTTCTACCTTTATGTCTTTACATGTGTTTCAGTTTTAACACAGATTAAAAAACATTGATTATAAATAATGCATGTTTTTTTGGACTGTGCTTCCTCTTCATTACATCGGTCCTACATAGATTATTATCAATTTCTTCCCAACTTGTTCGACCTAATACTGGATGAGGTTGCACTCATGAACATAAGTAGATGCTAAAACTCATTACAACTTAAAGGTTAACCTCTCTGTGGTTCTGAGGACATATAATTAAAAGTGGAATACACAATAATGGCCATTTAAGTTAAAACTATTGAACAGAGACGGATCTAGTAGCACAAACATTCAACATGAAGGTGCTTGTGTTTTTCCTTTTTGTTTTTTTTCCTCTTGCCTTTATCATTAGGTGAAGTATTGATCTCATCTCTTGCTGTTTTAGCTCCGACCTTAATAAAAGGATTAGCCTCAAGGTGCACTCATGTACACCCACTGTTATGATTGTGTTTTTTTTTTCTTTTGCCTTACTCTGAGGAAATAGTCAAGATTGCTGTAGTGTGTTGATTAAACTTTCACTCTAGGTCATTTAATTCTTTCAGGTTCTGTTTAATCCACCTTATTCCTATAACTCATGACACTTTGCTTGGTGTCAGTACCAGTGTGTAATAAAAAACAAAAAACATGTGGTATCATCAACTTTTTAAATATCAAATAGTATACTATATACATACCAGTCCCCTCGTCTATCAAAGACTTGGAGGATGGCCAGAAAAAAATGTTTGATTACATGTTTTAACATACTTGGCTGCTTTGTGTATATTATTACTAATAAACAAAAAGCTAACAATTGAAAAACCTGATACACATCTCTGCTTGCACAATAATAAAGCGGATAATTTGTTGTTGAAGGATGTTAGGCAAAACTGTGTGATTCTCTAAGCAGAAGTAAAGCCCAACTGGTACCTTAATGTCACATGCAACCAGACGTGGTTTCTTGTGTCATCGTCTGAATGTTACAGTGCTGTTTGTTCCTTTCTTGCAAGAGCTGACCAATATTGTTACCAAACAGCTGCTGATGTAATTTAATTCTACATTGATCTGATAGTTTCCATGTGCTTAAATTGGCTGAGAGCACATTAATTCCATATTTCACAACTTTGCAATGATCATTTTAGGCTGAGAATGGGGATGGGGACTGCAGGTTATACTGATGAGTTAATACATACTATGAAACCCTAAAATAGCATTACATGTTGTTTCTTATACATAAAAATCTTGTCAGTTCTTCAATCTACAGTACTGTTAATCCTTTTAAGGAACTGATGTGTCTTGTCTTGTTGTAGGTTGCAACCAACCACAACATGATATGGCAATTTGCTTTTGTGGACTTTTCATTTAAATGAGCAGATATCAGGAAATTTGGATGGTTGCTTTAAATGTAGATTCTTCAGCACCATTCTTCTTGATTCCTTGTTTATTGTTAGCTGGTAAAAACCAGACACCCAATTACAGAAACACCTACATTTCACTTTTGTTGCGTGTTCAACGCCATATTATTAGTGCGCAAGTTAGGTTTTGTGTAGTTAAAGGCAAGCAGCAACAAGTACTGTATCTTAACAGGGACAACAGTAAGTGTGTAAAAATGGAAACCAATAAAAAAAGATAATTAGTGAAACTGCAACCAGTTTCCTCAACCTTACAGCTCAAAACATACGGTTACCTTCCAAAACCAGAGCGCTTTGGTGTAACCTCCTCTGTTTTTCTAGACATTGCAACCAGAATCAATCCTACAATAACACTGTCAGGATGCTCCAGGTCAATTTGCCTCTTCACCATTTCCTGACCCCAATATTGTACATACTTGTTACTTTTTTGTCCCTTCCCACCTCCATTTTGTAACTGTGAGCTAACAATTATGTTCACTTAAAACCACAATGCATTGTGTCTTGTACTTTTTTCAGGAATTATGTCAATTTAAACATCATAAAATGCTTAAATCTCATGTTATTTAATTTAATCAATAATAATAATCTGTAAGGTTGCTTTTGCTGTGATCTATTCAGTCTAATTTGCCCATATAGAATGGAAAAGATGCTCACTCCTGTATAGATTTTACTTATTGGAATCATTTAATCATTTATATGCCCTCACAGTAGACATAAAAAGAACACCAAGATTTCTTACTTTGAAATACTTAGTTGTTAAAGTGTGTAAGAAACTACTGATGAATGGTCAGTACGAAATGTTCAACAGTAGATGACCCCATTTCACATCTTTAAAGACACCAAATGGCCTAAACCTTAAATGTACGAGCAAGGGGTACATGACCTGTACCCCTTTCAGGAATAAGGTGGATTAGTAAAACGCATTCAGGTCCTCACGTCATACTCAGAATTCCAATCATGCACATCTGTAGCCGTATCTTTTTGCTTCTCAAGGTCCATGTCCAACCAGAATAGGATCAAGAGCACAGAATGTTTCCTATCACAACTGCCCTGGTAAGTTTTTAGTGTTCTCCCAGTCTAGTGCAGACAAACCCGAGTCCAGTCCAGCCTTTCCCATTCAAGCCCTACTGTAAACCATGATAGTGTTTGATTTGTTTGGTAGACTTCCTTGTTTTGTTGCTTTCCACTTACCAATCCTCTGTCTCTTTCCGTGAAATATAATCAATATTCGACACATCGGTTTGTAGTCAGACTAATGCAGAGAGAAGCAATCACAGGGGAAGATTAACTTTTCCTCACCATAGCAAACTCTTACAGTAGCTTTCAGACAGGATGGCAAAGCCCCTGCTACAGTTTTCTAGTTTTCAGATGAAAAAGATCAAATGCCAAATACCAAGATTTGTGATTAAAAACATTTCAGTGGTCCAAGGGCTTAGGCTCCCCTGGATTTGCAAGGACACAAGATGTTTTGCAAGAGAGGGTATTAAATCCTCATTAAGCTGATCTACATGGGGAGCAAAGACAGTGTCCTCATTTTGACCAGTAACTACTACACATCAAAATCTGCTTCCCCACCAATATAGCACATTTTATTTGAGCATCCTATTATTTAAACCTTTATATAATCACACAAGTAAATTTGTATTTTTACTCATTTGCAAGTGGACTTTGCAAGTTGACTACATTTCTACTATTTTTGTCCTTTTAGTGTAAGAATTTGGTCCTTGCCACAAATGGCCATTAGTAATGTTTTTTTTCATTCTCCCAACAGAGGATGTACATTTTTGGTTTCACTTGGCACAGTGTCACCTGCTCAATTGGGTTCAGTAATTGCTTGAAGAAGGCAACACAAAAGCTGTGATATTTTTATGATTAATCGTCTCTGCAATGTGTTTTTGCCTCTTCTACAGGTGCATGTCATAATTAAGAAAATTGTTAACAAAATATATATTTATTATAGTGTTACACACAGAGGGAGAGTTTTCAAGTGTGACTAAGTGTTGATGGAAAACAAACGACATCACACAGTTTGAATTTTACATAAGACCAAGAATGAAGGATTTTTAAAGCTGAAATGCCATCCAACTGAAAAGTATGTCCATGTGCTGTACAATATGCTCTCAATATTCGGTTTGGGCTTCTTTACATGAATTACCACATCAGTGTGGGTAGGATTGGTGGTAATCAGCTTATGGTATTGCTGAAGTATTAAGGAGGTCCAGAATGTCTTTAAGAGCAACCACCGGCTTGTCTGAATTGTTGCATCTGATGTCTCTCATTTTCTACTTGACAATACTCTGTTAATGCCTTATGGCATTTAAGTTGAGCCAGTTTGCCAGTTAGTCAAGCCCATTGATGCTTGGCCATTAAACAAGGCATTGGTGCCTTTGGCAGTGATGATGGGTAAAATGTCCTGCTGAAAAAGATTTGGACATCTCCATGCAGTTGTCAGCAGAGGGAAACGTGTGCTCTTTTTGTTGAAAGTTCCCTAAAATTTTACCAGCAGACTGACTTTGGACTTCATTAAACTGTGCACCAACGCTACAGCATATTTGTCTCCACAAATAATTTCTTATGTTGGAAACGTAGCAAACTCTGAAGCAATTTGGATTATGTCCCTTCAATGGTCATCCTACAGACTTTCTGACCTTGATTTCTCAATAAAGTGCCTCATTTATTGCCTCGTGATGCTCTGACTACAGCTGCAGTCCATAGCTTTTGATTGTCCCCCAAATTCATGAATGGGTCTTGTCTGAAGGACCTCTGCACCTTGTTCTATAACAGTTTTCCTTCCTCTCAACTTGCCAATGATAGGCTTGAATACAGCTCTCTCTAAACAGCCATCTTCTTTAGCAGAGACCTTTTGTGGTTTACCCACCTTGGGGAGGGTATTAGTGATGGCCTGCTGGCCTTTATGTTGGTCTTATGTAATATTACAAAACTATTATTTTCCGTTGTAGCAACATGCCATTATCATCAATTAACCACGCTAAACATTTGAAATAAATCACTCTGGATTTGATACAGGAGTTTCACTTTTTGAAGTGAATTACAAAACTAGCTTAATTTTGACATTCTCAGATTTACTGATATGCGCCCATGCTCTACCTTGTAGTCTGGTAGAGCTGTGTCAGAAAGCACAACCATCTATCATCATCAATATGTTTGATTATTAATGCTTCTAAAACTATACACAGCTAAATGTGACAGTGATTGACACAAGTGATTAACAGAATGACTGTTTGTCTCTGTTAAATATTTTTGTTTAGTCTCCCAGTTCTCCTAATTTTCTTTTGTTTTTGTATGATTTAAATTATGTTCTGATTTAATTTAATCACTTGAGTAACTAAAGTTAAATCGCAACAAAATGCAACACCAAACAATGTTTGAAAGTGATCATAAGAAGTCAAGACATTTCAATTTGGAATACTAAAGAAATAGTGTGTAATATCCATTGGTACCATTGTAGTGTCTTTGGGTTAATGTGGTTTGAGATGTGTTTTGTGTTTGTTCTGTTGCTGTATGAAACTGACTGTCTTCCCTTCCCCCTGTGCAATCTGCAGGAACTTCTTGGGTATCTGACTTACTCTCCTCGCTCTCCAATTTCTGATCACACTGATTGTTCTTTCTATTTTTACATTTTATTAACCTCATCAGATCTTCCTCCATGTGCTGTTATTTTTTTCCAGATTTTCCTCGGCCATGTTTCTCTGTCCAGCTATGTGTCTTTTCACTCCTATTTGTTTTAACTGTGGATGCTTCAGACAATTGTTGTTAAGTTGCTTGCTCGCCTGTCCATATTTGATCCCTTAGTTGGACACAACACACTTGAATTTCTTCTGCAGAATGGAGTGCATTTATTTATGGACCCTTATGCATCTCAAGATTCCATTCTCTTTTGTGACTGAAGCCTAGGTCAGACATGAGCATTTCTGACAGATAAGTTTTGAAAAAAAGATGTTCTTAATCTAAGGAGAAATTATATTGATTGCAAAAAACCGATTTATGTGCATGTTGATCCCTTTTAAGTAAATGAACAAAACAAAAACAAACAGTAGATAGACAAGCACAAAAAAGAGAGAAAAAAACAGACAGATACTTCTCTGAAATCATTATTTAGATTTTGATTATTGTAATTTACATTGTTGGCTACAAACCAACCAAATATCAAAACAAAAGCTGTTATTCTAAGAGGTGAGTTTTGCCGATGGTGTGTTTGATTAAATGCTTTAGCTGCCTTATAATTTCAAACAGAGCAGAAACCATTAACTTGCTTTACTACCTCTCACTGTTTTTGGTCAATCGATGTAAATATAATGTATTCTTGTTGGAGTTTTTTTATGTTTGTTGATGTTCAGTTATGTGTAGTAAAATCCTTTTGCATTTTTTAGGGTCCAGTAATAAGAGTGGCCCAATATATTGCAAATATAATAGCAGTTCCACTCCATGCAATATGCATATGAAGAAGAACTCGAGGTTCCCTGTTGCTACTATTCATTGCAGCATATAAAGTTTTGGAAGGTAAAGAGGTAGTTAAAGTCACTAAAAAACTACAACTGAGTAGCTGTACTGACAGAAGAACAGATATTGGCCAAAAGCAACTTTTTCAACAAAACCTTGTTGAGAAAAGTGATTTTTACTTTTTTGGCCGTAGATAAACCTCTAATTTTCTGAGTTTATCTTATCTCATAACCCACAGCAGAAACACATCAACACTGAAATGATTTTTTAATTTATTCCAAGTCATTTTGTTGTCACCAATGACGCTGCTTATTATACAGTTTTCTACTTTAAGAAGAGTTTTTTTTTTTTTTTACAATAACTGAAACAGTAATCCTTTAAATTTATCATAATTTATTCTAGCAAAAAAGGGATGATTTATAACACGTACACTGTAGTTTTTTTCCACTTCCACAGTTTTATATCAAAATGTAGCTCTTTCATCTCATTCCAAGTCTAAACGTTATTTTAGACCAAACCTTCTTTAGCTATTCGTTGTCTAACCTAGGCTTCAGTTTAATCTGGGAAATATTCACACATATCTTTTGAATAACCTTTCTCATGTTACAGAGTAAATGTTAGTCTTTATTTCACTTATTTCTGTCTTTCCTTATGTTTCTGTGTGTTATATGTTGCTCTGTCAGTGGATCAGACTTGTTCCTTAGCCTTCCACAGATACACAGAATCTGAAGAAGTAGGATCAACATTTTTACATTCCCTGTTGGGTTGTTTTTATCTGTTCCTAAGCACTTTTTAGTTTGAAAGAGGATTATCTTTATGGGACAGGGAGCTGCCTTCAGAGTTGGGAAAATATACTCAGTTTATTATAATTAGTATAGTTTAAAACTATATTTTGCAACATCATCACACACGCTAGATGGAAATGTTTTAGCACAAGATGATTGCTATCCTCATAACCTGTCATTGAATTGTGGTGACTGACATAAAGTTAAAACTATATCGCCACATATACTTCATGAAATGAAGGAGATTATATTTGACTAAGCTTTTCCTGATTTAATTTAGTTATAATTACTAATGCTATTTATTTAAAAAATGACAAAAATAATGAGGTGTTTTTCAGAATTTGTAGACTTTTATATTTATATTTAGACCTTTTATATTTAGAAGTACAAACGCAACAAGACTGGCTCTGGCAGGATTTTTCTCTTCAATATAAAAACAAACAAAAACAAAAAACACGCAGGTGTAAATAGCATGGAAATGTTCAGCCATTATATTTTTCAAGGAGGAGATGAGTTTCTGTCCCAGAGATGAAGATCTTTTTTTTTCTTTTAAATGTTTTTATCAACCCCAGAACAAAAAGCAAAAGACCCTGTGAAAATGTTAGACAGAGTCAGAAGCTGGGTAATCGAGTATAATTACCCACACTTAAATGTGTCCTGTAGTAACAGAGGCTAAAATGTCACTAAGTGAAGAAAACCATACGAAACAACATAGAAAGCCAAATTACAATCTTCAAATGCATACAGGGAAAAATACCATAATTTGTAAAGGTATGCTTTGTGGCCTGATGAAAATAAATCTGCTTGGCAATAATAACTATCATTGCATTTAGAGAAAAAACATGGAGAAACTTGGAAGCCACATAACGCCAACTCAACTGAAGAACAGGACTGGTAGCATCAGATTGTAGCAAACAAACCACAGGAGGGACTGGTGCAAATATTGACTCAAAGACTCAAGACATAAACCAGAAATTTGAAGCTTGGTCTCCCAAATTGACAATTACCCTAATCATACTGTCAAATTATTTTATAAGTTCTCTGTTAAGAACAAAGTCGGTGCTTTGGACAGGCCATCATAAAGCCTGACTTTAGTTACATGGTACAAGCTAAAACTAGTGCACAACAAGGCGGCCTTCAACTCAGTACAGGAATGGATTATAATTCCAGTAATCTATGGTGAAGAGCCTCTGGAAGGAGACCCAACATATTTAATCCTTGTTATTAATTATTAAAATCAGTTCTATGCATTTAAACCTCTTAAAAAAATAAAAAATAACTCTTGAACAATTTACCATTATTCTGGTATTTAGTAAAGGGCAATCCTTTAGCAATCCTAGCTGACCTAAAACAGGAAATGCTTTGTCTGACTTAATGTTCAACATTGCCAAAAACGGTTTTGTTTTTTTAGTCATTCCATTACTTATAGTTTTTGAGTCTCTTCTATTCACATATTACTATGTTTTTGCCATATATTACCAACACGTAACACATCTGCTAACTAAGGTTTCTGGGTTTTTCTTATTTTTCTATTTCCATTCATTTTGCTCACTGAGCATTTTTTAAATCAGTGCAAAAAAAAATAAAAGTCAGATATTATTTATATTGTGAACTTTGTCATAGGTGGAAGTTCTAGTTTTGCATGCAGTATTTATGTGATTTCTTCAAATAATTTATGTGATTTCTCATCTGTTCTTTATGTAGTTATAGATGGTTTTATTACTAAAGACTTTTTTGTGAAGTAATTACAGACGGGTGGCAAATGAAAGGAAAACCCAAGTGCCTTGATAAAGTCTTAAGTCATAAAGCACCTAATGCACAGTTTACATCACTCAAGGGATTGACTGAACAATTTGAATAAACCATATTTCATTAGATGATGTAGTGCTAAGAAGCATCAATCTGAGTTAGATAGTTTGTGTATTTTTTTTCATTAAAGATTCTCTTATCTTTTTTATGAATAAAGTAAACACTCTTGATCTTGGTATATATTCATTAAAATCCTTGGATTAAGAAAGAAATCATTTGGGAAAGAAATAGTCAAATTAACCTTGTAATTGTTCTTACATTTTGTACAGCTCTTTCATCTCATTTTTGTTTTACACTTATTGTGTTTACAGTCTTAATTCTAATAAAAAGTAACATTAACAACTAATTAGATATGGTAATTATGTCAAGTAAGAGTCTTTGAATGGTATTATTTTAGTGTTTCGCACACTGACTAAAAATTGGAAATTGCTTCTTAACAGCAACCCAAATTCCAATTACCCGCCACAAAAACTCATTAGAAAAAACACAATCTGTTATCATAAACCATATGACTGGATGTGGTTCCAGTTCTTATTTTTGGCCCATTTTGACGACTTTTTGTACAGTTTAGAGATTTTGTTTCTAGTACACAATATTGAGGGTTCAGAGATTATAGTGAATAAATGTTCTCCCTCACCCCCAAAACGTAAGAGATTACTTTAGCACCAAAAGTGTTTGTCCCTTTCAGTTTATCAGTGTTGAATATCTATTGAATGTCCCATGATTGCCATTGAGAAATGGGCAGTATTTCTGTTCCTTTCTCTTTTTTTTTGGATAATGATGCAGTCTCCATACTACATAGTGTAATGATACTTCCATTAAATTTATTCTTGACAGCCCTCTATGCAGCCTAGCAATATTTATTGCTATAATTTGCTAATGATCAGCCTGAGAATTATCTTTACTGAAGGATCTACAAACCTTCACAGAGAGTCCGTCTGTGCATTATGGGGATTTGCAAAATTTTTCAAAACCCTTGAACTTTAACAGTACAACAGGGTGGCGCATAACTGAAGCAAAAGGAAAATGAGCGAGACAGGCGTTTGGATTTAGTCCCCCAAGTCAATACTTTGCAGAGTCCATCCATTTTCATATATTTTGCCAGCTTCCCTGCATCTGCTGAAGAAAAGCTTTCCCCCTCATGATGCAGCTGGCACCATTTACCTTGGGAATGTTAAGGGGGATGATATTCACTCCATGTAGCACTTTGCAAGTTGGATGGCTCTTATTTTTTGTTTTACCTGACCACAGAACTTTTTGCTGTGTCCCCTTCATGGTTTGATGCAAATTGATAACTGGACTTGTCATGGCTGCTTCTTGGCACTCTTCCACAAGGACCAAATTTGTGGAGAGAGTGACTAATAGTTGTCCCGTCAAAAGATTCTTCCACCTGAGCTCTGTGGACTTATGCAGCTTCTCCAAAATGGCTTCTTGTTCTCTGACTAATTATCTCCTTACCAAATTGTCAATTTAGGTATTTGCCATCTCATTGTATGTTTGAAGCATGAAATATTGCCTCAAGCCTAACTTTAACTTCTTCATAATTTTATTTCTGACTTGTCCACTGTGTTCCTTGGTTTTCATGATGCCGTTTGTTCACTGTTGTTCTCTAACAAACCTTTAAGGCCTTCATAGATCAGCTATATTAACACTAAAATTAAAAGACACACAGGCGGGCTCTGGACTTAAGGCATTTAGTAGTGATGTATTTTATTTAGTGGTATCAGACTAAAGAGGGGGATTTTAAATGTAGATCAGGCTTTTATTCTGTGAAAAATCTTGAAATCCATACATCGTTTCCCTTTTAGTTAAAAAATCAAGCTCTGTGTTTTGTGCATCTCACTTAAACATGCAAAAACATTAGATAAAAACACTGCAAGGTACTTTAGCAACAACATTTTAAAAAAGTTTAGATATTTTCCTTCCCACTTCTCTTTACCAAATTTGACACTACCTATAAGGCTTGCCATTTGTATACATGTTTTAAAGCATATTTGGTTGTTAACAGCTTAATCCATCTGCCTATATCCTCTGTTGCTTCTGTCAGTTGTTCTGTTTATTTTAATTTTTTTACTTTGATTTGTCACCCGTCTTTGTAAAAGAAAAACAGCTATTTAAAAAAGAACTACTTTTTGTGGTTTGTGGTGGTGGGTGGATTAAATGAACCAAAGTACGGTTCTACTTCAGTTTGGCCTTCCAACAACTTACCTTGAAAATATGTCGCATTCATTGGTGCAAACCATGATTATTATGAAGTTTGCTTTTTCCCTCTTTCTTGCTGAAAAAGAGATGGCTTTTGTTGTGTTCAACACCGTTTCTGTTGAGAAGTTTTACTGAAATATATTATGTTATATGTAGAAGCGAAATGGGAGTTGTCATCAAGGACAGCACAAAGCTAAATACGTGGAATCTAGTTTTGTTAAAATCCATCCACCACAATAAACCAATCTGACAACTGTTCACAAACGCAGCAACTGTGATCGGACCATTTTTGTCTGTAAGAGTCTAACCTCTTCTTTACAACAGGACTTTGACAGCTGTGTGCCATCTTTCTCACAACTTTCCTGCTTCTAATAGGTGTACCCATCTATTTCCATGTCTCATAACATGTTACTGCATATGTAATCATAGCAATGACAGTTAATTCATATTAATCTCTTTTTTCCCCTTGCACCTCTTTCATTCTCTCTTCCAACGCTTAAAATAGAAGTGGAGCAAAAAGGTAAATAACAGACATGATCAAAACCCTAGCTCCTTGTTTTGTGGCATCTGGTTGTAAATTACCTATTTTCTCATGGTGGCCTCTACAAACACATTGCAGATGTTTCCTTTCAGAATTCCCCCCGCCCCTCTCCCCCCTTTCTCCAGCTGTAATGTTAATGGCCAGAGAAGAGCTGTAAGGGAAGTAGTAAGGCTGGCCATAAAAGAAATGGCACACATGCAGCCCAAAAGATGTAAATGGGGGTGTATTGGCTGCAGTCCTTAGGGACATCCTCTTCTCATTCTCCCTGTGTGCTTTTGCTACTCAGCAGAATCTCATATTGCCTGGCTTCCAAACCCCTTCCCATAGCATGCTATGGTAACAGTGTTTCTTGGGCCTCTTTTCAAGCTATTGCATTCTACTGTCCCCTTTTTCTCCAAGCTCCCCCTTCTCACTCTTCCTCCAACATTACTTTCATCTTGACCACTTGCTTCTCTTTTGTCTGTTGATTCTTATGCCTCTTATACCTCAAAGCAACAACCAAAACACCTCAACAAACCCTTAGTTAAAGTACCTTAAAATGTAATGATTGTGATATCTGCACCACTTTGTAAAGACAAACATTTCTGGTGTAATGGGTGGTGTACTCGAGGACAGTCCAAGTACACACATACACACACACACACTTTTGCAGACTTGGCTGACTCCTGCTCTGTCATAACCTCTACCATCTATTGCCAAGTGACTTCTTTTGTTTAGTTTTTTTAGTTTTGTTGTTGTTTACAGGACCAGTTTTTTATTAGGTTATGTTTCTATTCGACCCCCTTCCCTTTTTTATGTTCTAGTCAACAGTAAATGTTTGAGGCCAACCTTTAATGTTTCAAACTTTATATTACAATTTAATAATTTGCTTGATAACTTTTGTATTTCGTTTTCTTTTTGTGCACATGACTAAAATTGTTACAGTGACTGTGCATAATGCCCATAAATATTTGTTCATACTTTTATTAGAAATTATGTAGAAGAAATTGATGCCAGAGAACATGTTGTGATTATAAATCCTAGTTTCATGTTTCACCTTTTAACCTGTACCTGTTTCTCATTTTACTCTTCTTCCCATTGCTAGTTTTTCTTTGTCCTGGGACTCTGAAAGCTGTCGGTGACCCTTCCTTTCGGTTTGAGGTGGAGCAACAAGCTGGGGCCTGGTGCAAAGACCCGCTTCAAGCTGGCGACAAAATCTACTTCATGCCTTGGACTCCATATAGGACAGACACATTAATCGAATATTCCTCCCTGGATGATGTCCAAAACGCCCGGCAGACCATCACCTACAAGCTGCCTCACCGGGTGGACGGTACTGGATTTGTGGTCTACGATGGGGCCGTGTTTTTCAACAAGGAGCGCACGCGCAATATTGTGAAGTTTGACCTGAGGACTCGCATCAAAAGTGGCGAGGCCATTATCAATAACGCCAACTACCACGACACGTCCCCCTACAAGTGGGGAGGCAAAACAGACATCGACCTGGCGGTAGACGAGAACGGGCTTTGGGTGATCTACGCCACTGAGCAGAACAATGGCATGATGGTTATCAGTCAATTGAACCCGTACACGCTTCGGTTTGAGGCTACCTGGGAAACTGCGTATGATAAGCGCTCAGCCTCCAATGCCTTCATGGTTTGTGGAGTATTGTACGTTGTGCGCTCCACCTATGAAGACAATGAAAGCGAGGTCAGCAAAAGTCTGATAGATTACGTTTATAACACCAAACAGAATCGTGGGGAATTTGTCGATATCCACTTTCCCAATCAGTACCAGTACATTGCAGCTGTGGATTATAATCCCAGAGATAACCAGCTCTATGTGTGGGATAACTTTTACGTCCTGAGGTACAACCTGGAGTTTGGCCCGCCTGACCCAGCACATGGTAAGAACTACCCTTGCATACACATCTTCTTCAGACAGTACATGTAAACATGATTGCAGAAAAGTTTAAATTCCTAACAAGTGCATTTGATGAACCCTTGGTATTCCACATGTACTATCAGGCGCCATAACTGATTGATTTTTAATTTAGAACCCTATATGTCAAAGATATGTTAAAGAAAGCTCTGAGTAGGAAAGCATCTTGAGGCTGTCTGAAGTGATAAACAACACCTAGAAGCAAGTTACCTTATCATGGAGGATCAGCATCCAGGGGATTTGGAGAGGTTTACCATCCCTGCATTCCCAGAGCACCAGATGCTAAAGCTCGGGGGACCACTGCTAGCATGTCCTTTTTTAAGAGCGAGTGAGACGGGTAGAAGCTGAGTTACAGTATGTCTGCAACTCTGGAAACATGCATGCCAGGGCAGGTGTAAAATCTGGCCGAGGGCAAGGTGAGATCCTTCCCCGAGTAATGCTGAAACGCCAAATCTCTGTTGGCCATTAAAAAGAGGAAAAAACATCTCACCCTCCGAGACAGGAGTGTAAGGATTTAAGGTTCCGCCTAGGAAAGAGATGTTAGACACGAGGGAGAAGGATCAATCATCCAGGGTCACATCAGCTGCACATGTTTTTAATTTAGTTGTCAAGAGCAGAGAAGTAGCTAGTCCAGACCTGTGATAGCCCTTGCACTGAGAATATAATAACAGCAATTATCCTAATCCCCTTCACACCCAGCATCTTAAGCCCAAGACATACCCAACACATTCAGTGATGAGCCACAGAGGTCAAGCAACTTTTCCACAGATTATTAGGGAGCTCGATATTTATTAATATGTTTGCTCGTCCACTTTGGTAGTGATAGGTTGTGGGCTAAGGCTGCTAAATTGGGTTCAGTCAGTGGAACAGCTTCAGTATAGCCAGTAAGAGGCAGGCTTTACTGTGACAAAGAGTAAAGTCCAGTTTTCAAAGAAGAAGTAATAAGTAATATGCCAGGAATCCACTGCCACAGTTAGAATTGTTATTATTCCGCCTTTGAATGTTTGATGTTCCTCCACAGAAAAATATGACAGAACTGAATTCACTAGTTGCATTTTACAAGCATTATTAAATAATTTCATGAGGATAATGCGGCAAAAATTTATACCCTTATTTTAGAATATGAATAAGCAGCTGTTTTACATACTTATGCTCAGAAATTTATGGTGTGCTTCAAGGTTTCTGGAAGTAAACCTTGAACATTTCTAATCTTTTTTACCATATAATAATTAATTTACAGTGCTTTGGGAAAGTGTTTCATTTTTTATATATTTTGTCACATTACCAAAACAGACTTCATTGAATCATATTGTATTGCTTATGAGCACAAAGTAATTTTTAACTGTCAAATGAAAAGAAAATTGTTGCAAAAGCTACACTACACATCACTCTGAAAACACTATTTTTATTGTGGCAGCTGTGATTTTTCTTTTTCCACAGTAGGGACAAAACATCTGGTCAAGAATAATGGCAACATCCATTGAGCTAAATAGTAAAGGAAAGCCCACTGAAGTTCACAAAAGACTTCAAACTTAGACAGAGGCTTATGGTAAGACCTGGAAATTGCCATTCATAAACAATCTCCAGTTAGACTGCACTTGAGCTATCTTGCAAATAAAAGCGTGCAAACAGTAGACAGATGGCCAAGAGATTTGTTGGTATAATTGTAGCAAAAGTCAGTTCTGGAAAACATTCATCTTAACCTGGGGTGTGCAGGATACATACAGCCAAACTTTTCAAATATTGTTTGTAAAATAAAATTAAAAACGTCTATGTTTTTTTTCACCCCAGTTCATAACCATGCAGTGCTTAAAGTTTCTCGTTGTAGTGTGAAGAAGATTTCAAAATGGATTCATATTGCGTTGCATGCTTTGGAAGAAAATTATTGTTTACTGGGTGTGAAATAATCCGGGAGAAGTTAAAGAGTCTTCGTTTTTTTAGCCTCGCTAATATGGATTGAGCTACAGCAAGCAGGCTTTATGCTCAATTGATCAGTTCGTTATTGAACTGATGCAGATCCCTGACAGCAGAATCAGATGTTTTAAATGGGGTCTGGTACAGTCCAGTTATTTGTCTGCAAAGTGGGAAAACTCACTTAAACACACAGTTAGACTTCCTGACCATTGTAATATCCCCATCCTCTCTTGCTGTTGAGTATGCTTGGAAGCTTTGCTAGCTGACACAGCATATGTCCTCCTTGGGGCACACATTTTTTATTTTAATGTCAACAAGGACTTTGCTCTCTCTTCTTGACAAATGAGACCTGAGTCTGGCCCTGCTGCTGACTAATGTATGTTGAGCTGAAGTCGATGAGAGTGAGCCAGAATGGTCCAGGATGATCATCAAGTTGTCAATAAACTTGTCCTCCCACATGGCTGATGTTGACACATAAATGATGGCACTTTTTTTTCTTGCTGTCACTGGACGCCCTCTCTTTAATATCTTGATGCTCGTTTGACTGCCTCACTTGGCACTAAAACAAGCTATCAAAAAGCACAATGCGTTTGAGCAATTTGGGGTAAAAAGAGTGCAGATCTTTGAAAACAAATTGAAGTGAAATTTACATGATCTAAAATGTAATCCCAAAACATTTTAAAGATTAATTTGTGATTTTTGTGGATTTCATGCATGACTGTCTATGTTTGTACCTTACTTCAAAATTATAAGTGCTGGGGTGAACTAAGGACTCACTCAAAACTTAGCAAGTCAAACAAGGGTGCTTTTTTTCCCAAGATGTGGAAGAGCTGTTATATATGCGGGAATTAGATTTATCTTCAAAAAAGAATTTTGCCGCATGCACAGAGGGTAACTTATTGAGGCATTCTGAGGAGAAGAACAGCTGACGCAGAATTTGCCATGCAGCTTCTACTTACACTGTCCCAATATTTCTCAAGTGCACGAGCATCTAACCCATTTGATTTGGCTTGACATTTAAAGCATAACCTCAAAGTGATGCTTAAGCACTGTGTGGCAGACAGTTGAGTTCTTGTCACCTCTGATAATTTTGCCCGCCTAGAGACAAGATCATCTCTTGTAGGATTATGGAGGAATAGATGGGGTCACATCCAAAACGCGGCTTCACTGGAAGTAGACATTAAATGGGTCAGCAAGTCTCACTCTTGGCTTGAAGCAGCAGCCCCGTAATCCGCTCATTTAACTGCAAGTTTTCTTCTTTGCATATCGGAACTCGTAAAGGAAAATAGTCCGACATTGAGTTTTACAAATGACATGATTAAATTGATTTAAATGAGGTATCCCCAGGAAAACTCATTATATTTTTATAATGGAAAGAAAGTCTATTCTGATGTCACATATTAAAGAATATTAAAGCAGTTTTTAACCAAACATGTATACCAAACGTTAACTAGTTTTTTACTGGGACACAGAAGAGGCTGTAAAACCCTTTTTTTTCCTTGTAACAAAATCATCAATATACAAGAGCTCAGTTATGCTGCAATTAAGACCCACACAAATCTTAACTGTTAAGACATCAATACATATGCATACACTTTTGAACTTTGCTGCAACTTCAAATGAACCCTGGGCTATAGGAGATTTTAAGAACAAAAATGATCCAATTTGTTAGACATTATTGGGTACAGTTCATTGGCGTGACTTGGCAATTAACTTTACAGCTCTGCATGTGGTCAAGAAGATGCCCTGTATTTTCAATGTATGTAAAATGCCTTGCAATGCAAAAATGCTCAGCTGCTATAACTATGTGTGACTTGTATGCATTAGCAGTCACCCTGGAGAGCTTACCTCATACAGTCTGATGAATACACAGGTCTCTAATAAGCAGCACAATGATTTATTCCTGTCTTCTTTGGTGCTTCCATAGAGGTTAACTTGCGCATGCAAATATTTAGAGCAGCAATAAGGAAAGTCAGTCAGATAGATGGAAATTTTAAAGGAATAAAGCAGCCTCTATTTGAAATTGGGACAAACATAAACATAAGTGTACACAGATTTATTTATTTATTTTTTCATTCTGTGTCAGTTCAAAACTTTACCCCTTCAAAACTTGTACCTCCATTTCATCCTTTCTCATGTCCATTTTGTCGAAAATGCTCAATGGTGAAATTGTTCACAATGTCCTCTGCTTCTTTGCACTCAACCTTATATGTTTACGGTTTGACTTACCCTGATTACGTCAAAAGTTGGTGCTGAGGTTTGACCCAGTTACAACAGACGGACATGTCGACACTGCATTTATAGTCTCCTGCAAGTGGTTTTATTGGTGTCAGTGACACTTTAAGGGGACACAAAAGCTAGTGTTATCACGGATCAAAGAGCGGAGCACAAATGGCAGCTGCAGACATGGATAACAATATACCTTTGCACAGTTGTTATTCAGGAGTGCATTGACATGAACGGCAACGTCTGTTGTCATGGCGACCGCGCAGTCTTCTCTTAGCGAGTGTTATTTTAGCACTTAATTTAGGCTTATCACAATAATCTCACGTGTGTGCTTATCCAGAAAATAGGATGTCTTCTACAGTAACACATTAATTTGGTTTTCCAGTGGTTAGTTCAGATGCTTTAAGTTTTGTTGTGTTACTGTCTTTCATGATAACCACTTTCCACATAGATTGCAGTAGTTGAGAGTAAAATGAATAACCGACTCTTTAATAAGAAGCCGATAGGGCATGTTAAGAAAGAGTCATCTACATAGAAACTGTTGTTAAGATATGGTTGTTGTAGTTCTAGTTGTATGTTTCTGTCATTGTGTTGAGTTTTCAAAAATAACTATTACAACAATTGCCAAAATGGAAAGCACTTCAAGGCTGCACAGTGGCGCAGCTGGTAGAGCTGTTGCCTTGCAGCAAGAAGGTTCTTGGTTCGATTCCCGGCCCCGGCCCTTCTGCATGGAGTTTGCATGTTCTCCCTGTGCATGGTGGGTTTTCTCCGGGTACTCCGGTTTCCTCCCACAGTCCAAAAACATGACTGTCAGGTTAATTGGTCTGTCTAAATTGCCCCTAGGTGTGAGTGTGTGTGTGCATGGTTGTTTGTCCTGTGTGCATCTCTGTGTTGCCCTGCGACAGACTGGCGACCTGCCCAGGGCGTACCCCGCCTCCCGCCCGGAACGCCAGCTGGAGATGGGCACCAGCACCTCCCGACCCCATTAAGGGACAAGGGTGTAGGAAAATGGATGGATGGATGGAAAGCACTTCATTTCTTAATTCATTTGTTGTTGTTTTTTAACTCATAGTTTATAGATCCATCTGTTGCCAATCGTTTATTTTTTTTTTCTTTCAAGAAACCTAATTGGCAGTTCTGAAACACATGGCTTCATAGCCTTAGTCTACACTACCGCTGGGTGAAAACCATTTTCATGTGTTTTGTAAAATCAAATTCAACATCTAGCTTTTACAGTCATTTTATGTGCTCAGGGAAAATGGCAATGACTTGATTCTATGACACAGTCACCAGTTGTACGGCGCCAGGGTCCAGGACGTGTTAAAAACGGCCAATTTGTTTGTTTGCCTGAGCAACAATCCCTCTTTCTCCCTGAGCCCCCGTCAGCTGCCCAAGTGGACACAGCGGTGTGAAAGGAGAGGTTATCGATGTGGAAAATCACCCTTTTTGTTTTTGTTTGCCTGTCCTCCTGCCTTATTTGTCATGCTATGGTTTCTCTCTGTCTGTCTACTTCCATCTATTATTTCCCTCTGCCATTGTCTCGCCACTGTGATCAGATTTTAGTTTTAGTTTACTTTCTACTTATTTGTAGGAACTGTTATTTTTTTTTCTCTGTCTCGCTTTGATCTTTGTGCCTCTATGATCTGCTATGAGACATGGCCACGAGTAAAATGTACACATTTCTATTTCTCCTGAATTCAGGGTAAGACCATGGCTAGACTACTCAAATAAAGCCTGGTGGGAGCAGTTCACTCTAAATGACTGGATTTAAGTAAATCCAGAGCTCTGCCTCCTGGGAAACTATAAATACAAAAACAGGACAAGGATGCTCATCACGCACATGAAGATCAGGGATCACACTGCATACTTTTGACGTTCAGAAATGAGTTTTCAAGTGCTTCAGCAGCTTTATGTCTAGCAAGGATTTATTTTTTTCAAAACTGAATAGACAGTAATTTTTCTACTTTCCCCTTTCCTTAAAGGGAAGCATTTTAGATTGACTCAGTAATTCTGATAAGGAAAATCTCTTTAGCTTCCAATTTGAGTGCAAATTCTTACTCATTGACCTAATCCGCTGTCAGAATGACATTGATTTTAATTGACTGCACAAACCTAATCATTTTGCTATATATTATAATGTTTGGCAACATTTTATTGTCTTTTTTTAATAATCTTTAATTCTAGATTTCCTGTGTGTGCTAATTGTTACACCCCCAAGCTTGTCTTGGGGAAAATAGTCCAACAAATGACCTCACAATGTATCATGGTCATCAAGGCCATATCAATTTGTGCAACATGGAAATATTTGGTAGGCTAAAATGTTTTAGGGGTTCGTGCATTCAAATGTTTCACGCTGGAACAATCTGCTTGGCACTGTCTTTTATGCTCACTTCTAGTATTAATCCTGGTGACCAAGATGCTAAAACTTTGTAAGAGTGCTGAGGGCATCGTGGTGATGGAAAAAGGGTGCTGAAGTGAATGTGGGGTAATTGCTGTTTATACTGCCGTTCTAATATTGAGCAATAACACTGATAGTCATGTTTTCTTAATATTGTGCAGTAATAGCATAACATAAATCTAGATGGGCAAAGCCGGAAGACAAATTTAGCATTTTCCCTGTTTATTTCTTGCTTAAAGTTCAAACAAAAATGAAAGAGAAAGTAAGGAGTCTGATGCACAATTCATCAAATGAAGCATCTCATCTAATAATACCTTATTTAACAAAGGCATCTAAATAATTAACATCCCGACTAACTAGAAGAAAAAAATGAATATTCATCTAACCTCCTTCTCATTCTCATGAACAGAAAAAAATGTGCTGCACAACCCCAAAAAATGGCAGCCATTTCCTACAACACCAATCTGAGAAACAATATAGCAGAACACAAACTTACGAAAGTTTTACAAAATAACAAATAGGCTAACATAGAAAAAAGTTTAAGACCTCCACACAGACACGGTGTGTTTGTGAATAAATTGCCAAAGGGCACAATTGGTACAACTTGACTGACTTTATTTATAGGCCAATTCTGAATAATGATTGGCTGAGGAAACCCAGGCAACAACCAGCTAGTTGAGCCTCTGCAGCCAATTAGCTAACAGGGAGGAGTAGCAGCACATTTGGTCGCAAAACACATTTTCCTGCTGAATGTTGTCCTATTGAACAAAGTTTTCCCTAAGTCTTGGAATTTCTGCTCAATTTGCTGAGATGCTGGCAAGTTTTACTTGACTCATTTTTTTCCAGATTTCTTGCTCAATCTTTAACGCCTTTATACAAAACTTTACCAGAAATTGCCACCAAATGTTTTTAATTTAATCAAGTTTTTTGAAACAAACAAACAAAAATAACACAATGGAAATTCTGAAACTGAAAACAAAACAGACAGCAGAGAAAAAGATGCTTTCAAAACGTGTCACCTGTTGTCATAATGGTGTAGGAGCTCACAGGACTCAACTTTGTCATGGCATTGTCGACCAATGCCAAAAAATATATTTTTCCAGATTTTTAAAAACGTAAAGGAACTCTGTGACCATGTAAACTGTGAAGTTTGTTTTCAAGATGTTATAGATCGTAAAGTACAATTATCATGACTTCTGTTTAGATTTATAACCTCCATTTACTTTTTTTGATTCAGTCAGATTATGTGTTTTATTTGTGATATTACCATGACTACAGGCTGATGCCATTGTGTCAACAATTCAGTTTTCTTTCTGGCATCAGCTGGTGACCAGCGTCATTCCATACCACGTTTTTAAACAGTTACAGTTTCAAAACCGCATTTTTTCTTTCTGTTACTGATTTAAAGTCATTTTAATGAAAGGAAAAAGGAAATGGTCAACTAAGCCAAGTTTACTCCGTCTGTATAGAGAAGGCAGCTAATAACACTGACATTCAATGTTTAGTCTGGTCACTTAAGTAGTGCCATCCATCACTCTTATGAGAGTAGCACTCTTTTAAAACTAGCTGGAAAAGCAGTTTGATTTTGTTTTATACTGTTTTGTCAATATGGCAGTGCATTATTTTTGCACAAAGTTATCTGTGCACAAAGTGAGACCTTCATCCCAGCCCTTGCTTACATACAGCTGAAGGCTTTTCAGTGCTTAATCTCAGTCCATGACCTGAAATATAATCTTTGGTTCTTCTCCAGCGTAAAACTTTATGGACAAAAGGTAGCGCCAGATGAGAAAGGCCATTTCACACTGCTTTCCCGAACACACCTGAAATATGATGTTTTATCAAAAGCTCCAGCTGCTTGTAATCTCTCCCCTTGAAATGTGTCAATGGCTGAAGTTAAACTGCTGTAGAGAGTGCTGTTAAATGATACCCACTGACAACATACAAGCATTCAAGCACCAGCAAACCTGGGATTATGATTTAAAACGTCATAAAGCGTCGCTTTACATAAAAGCAGAGCGAGGGAGAGAGAGGTAGTGATTATGGTTACACTGAGCCTTATAGCCAAGGGGATCCAGTCTCTTGTTTGATTACAGTCAGACTGTGAAACAAGGCGTATTAAAAGAATTATTACTCAGACATCACAATGGTCCCCCATCAATGCCTGACACACGCCTTTGAGGAGATTTATTTCACACAGTCTGATTATTGTGTCTCTGGGAGTCTGTGTTTCTCTAATCTGTGCATATGTGGATTTGTGTGGGTTTTTCTGTTCTACACAGCTATGCTGTTGTGTGCACACATGCTTATGCATTTTCCAGCCCCTCAGAGGTGTGCCTGAGTCTGAGGTCTTTATTTCTACATATGTGCCTGAGTGACCAACCTCCATCAAGCACTGCATTACATTTTTAGTCTGCTTGGCACACTTTGAATTAATGCTTGAAATTTGAAGCACGTAGAGTTACAGAAAACTGGAAGGAGATAGAAAAAAATATGTAGTCTGACAGCTGCTGAGTCTGTTTCCTTGACTTTGGTGTTATTCTGTCTGTAGTGCTGTATATAAATGTGTACATATTTGCAGTTGCGTGGGTATAAGTGGAGTGCACTGCCTTGCCTCTGTCCATATTAATCCACGCACTGGCACTGTCAGAGAGCGAAATGTTCGAGGCAGCAGTAAATAACATAATCTAGCTATTAGGTTTTGTTTCCTAAGACATGGATGTGTACTGAACACACTTTACAAGGACATGGCTCCTGGGAAATTATGGGATTTTTTTTTTCTCAGCTTTCTTCATATTTACTGCTGATACACCAGCAATCATACACATTGCTCCCATTCACAGCTACACATGCTATCCAGAGTGAACGGTGTGTAATCCAATTTCCTTTGTGTGTGTTTTTCTTATTATTGGTAGATATCAAATGCATCACAAACCTGATATAACTCATTACACTGTTTCATAGTCAGTAACAGCTCTATTTCCATATGAACTTGGCTGCTTTGGCTGCATCCAGAAAGCGAATATTTGAAACACAGATGTTTCATTAACTTATGCTATGTTATTTACACTTCTTTAAGGATGATCAAGACTTTATTTTTGTTAACCTATCATTTTTGTTGAATGATTTAAGCAGTTTTATTACTCCTTTATTTTTAAATGAACAAAAGTTTGTGACCCGCTACTAATCTGCATTTTCTACAGTAAAGATTTGACCTACTTATACTAATTTTCACATTTAAAACTGCAACATGGAAACAGCTTTCAAAATACGTGTTCTATCCTCACTATTTTTAAGTGCTCATTAATTATTCATATTACGAGCAGATGTTTGAGCTACCTTATTCCAAAAAAGCATTGTTTATACCAATGTTCTGAGCAAAGAAAACACTCATCGAGTCTTTTTAGTTGTTTTACCATTTAATAGTGATTAGTATGATTACCCCAGCTAGCATTACTGAAACTGCAGTTTCCATGTGTATATTCTAGAAGCTTCAGATCAGGTTCTTTACTGTATTGTTCTAAATGACGTAAAACATTAATAAATACAAAATGTTCCATAACAGATATTGACTAGTCCAAAGATTAAATCTTTGGATGTATATCTTCCTGTTATGTGGCGTAGGTCATCTGTCATAGGAAATATGACTTCCTAGTGTATTATGTCCCTTTGCTTTTTCTTCATCATTTTAAACACTTCCATCCACACTGAAGTTTATTCCTGTCAACATAAGCACAGGTGCACGCCCTGTCTTTAAAAACAATTAACGTTACAGTTTCTGGCAGGTTTATCACTGGTTGACCATACAGTAGAAACTGTAGCCATTAGCCATTTCTTAATGCATAATTTATATTATTTTGTTGCCCAAGCACATTCGGGCAACAAAATAGATCAACACCCTGAATTGTCAGATGACCCACTGGCTTGCTAAAAACTTCTAGCAAGACCTTCTGTTGTTGTTTTTTTTTATTTTCCTAAAACATCCATATGTTGAAAAGACAGGTTTTTTACCTTAGCACAGAAGATTTACAGACTATCACTTTTTGAACAGATATTTTTCTTGTATGAAACTGCACCTAATATCACTATAAGGTTATTCTGCAAGAGCACAGAAAATAGGGAAAGTAAGAAAGAAGATGGAAAGTTTCTTTTAACTTTTTTCCTCATGTGTGTTCCTTTCCGATTTCCTCCTCTGTCACAAGATAAACGGCACCTGGTAATGTGCCTGAGACATTACGCTGATGAACAACCATCCAGAGTCAGTAAAGCTATTAGACATAATATAACAGACACACTTGCTGTCGTTTTCCATTTGTCATTCTGACATGAGTACTCAATCCTGATAGACTCCATGTAAGCATGGGGATTGTGCGTATGTGAGGGTGTCTCTGTGCGTTGAAGTTCTCACTGTACAAGTATGCATATTCTCTGACAACACTTGATGAGCCACGCTCTTCTTTTTGATTCCAATCTTGTTTTCTGTCATCGATCCCAGACCTGTAAACCCCAGCGGTAATAACAAAACCACCAAGAAGTGAAACAGTGTGTGGGCATCGAATCACACAAAGAGGTTATGAATAAGCCTGTCCTGACTATTGGCTGTACTTTGGAGAATATCAGTCTATGCACTCACACTCCGTGACAGCTAATTGAAGCTTCCCCTTGGGCTGAGCTCAGCGGAGATATAATAACCAAGAATACTGTCCTGGTTTTTGCTGCATATAGTCCAAACAGTGGAACTCTTCTTTTGTTATCAAAGGAATATTGCAAAGGGGATGCATCTGGCGGTGTCAGACGTCTGACGCCCCAGTAGAAGACAAGATGTTATGAATCAGACAAAAAAAAAGTCCTCTGCAGCATTGCTTAAAGATCAATTGCTATCCGTCATAGGATCTACTTATAAACATATCAACTTGAACAGCTCTGAGTGGATTGGCTTTTTTTTTTTAAATCTTAGGTTCTTCCTTCTTGCTTTCACTGGATTAAACTGAACCAAGCTGTAGCATAAAGGTAATAAGGTTATTGTGCTGTTGGCAGAAATGCAAGCTAGCAACACCACATACACGTTAAAAGCAGCGGTCCGAGAGGCTTGCATTGTTCATGTGCAACTCTCAATGGGAAGTATAGCCTACATTCACATTAGCCTCTTTTTCACGCAGGAAAGAGGATTATGTTGCATCGTAAACATGACATGAAAACCTCACCAACGGGATTATAGTAGCCCTTTCATCTAATATGTCCGCCTCGTATTATTCCTCATTAATGAGGTTCTTTATAGAGCAGCTGTTTTCAGCTGTGGTGTGAACCTATATGAACAGCTTTTGCAATGCAGAGCCTTTTAACTTATTAATAGAGATACACCAGTAGGAGTTTTTAACAATTCTTCTTATTAACTGTAAGGCTAAAAAAAAGTAAAACTTACATTATGAACGTAAGTATTATAAGAATCTTACCTATAGTGTTGTTTTAATTTTTAATTCATAGACTTAAATATTACTTATATTACTATATATAATATAGTATAATATTACTACCTTAAACACTCACCTATACGTAGAAAAAATATTATTAGTATTAAGTCAATATTTAAGGCAAATGCTGACCTAACAACATATTTTCAAGTTTATGCAGAATATTCATTACTGTTGCATAGCAAACTACTATTCACTGATTAATTACTCAGAGAAACTGTTGCATGCTTACAAGCTGTAGTGTTACAACAGCGTTAAGTTAAGAGTGGTTTTTGGCTCTCCTTCAGGTGTTGTGGACATGACTTGCCTGCTTTTTTTGCTACCAGAAATTTCTCCAGACAGCTGACTTTGTTTTTACTGTAAGTCATTGTAGTGTAGAAAAAAGGGCAGGAACCTTCTTTTCTTCCAGCTGACTTGCAGTGCTCAGCAGCAAGTTGAAAAAGGGGCGACTCTTAATCTGTATTGCATTCTCGACCATCTCAGTAAGAAAACTTTAAAGTTTGAGAGCGATGTGGCATAAATCTCTTTAAAACTGTGGTACACACTTTTGGATTTTTATCTAAAACATGACGATCTTACACGGGTTTGATTTTTATTTCAAATTATGTGCGTTAAAGACATTTTTAAGGCCTTCACAAACCTCATCTGGTGGCGTTCACGCTGCTTTAACGGCAATTTTAATGTTAATTTTCAGAATTTCTGATGCCAGAGTTGAGTTTTTACCTTCTTGTTAACTTACCCAAACATTATCTATTTGTTTCCAATGCTGACTGCAGGTAGAAACAAACAAATAAAAAAAAAACATTAAAAAAATTTAAAAATGTGTATTTATTCACATTGTTAACAGACCAGTAAAACCTAACATCCCCCCACCCTCAGTCACAACAAGCAGCCTTGTTGAATGAGGGAGTAGACAAGATACAGTTGTTAGCTGACATGCAGCAGGAATGCACTTGGGTTACAGTAGATGCCTCTCTGATTTATTGGCTCTAGCTGTGAGCTCTTTATCTTAAATCATGCCTACATGCAGCGATTCATTTTCATTTTATTTCTGTCAGTGTTGTAAATCCCAGCACCCCATGACCCATGGAGTCTGAGATCTTATCTTTCATACTTTGGAAACAGGAAACCTTTGGAGGGCCTCACAGATTCTTGAAGATCATCTGGAGGTTTGCCAAACGACTCCAATCCAGATGTTTTAAAAGAAAGAATATTAACTTACTGAATATGCTCTGCTGACACATTCTAGGTATCGTAAAAGTACGTAAATTTAGGCCAAAATGTTACCAAAGTTAGATTTATTGTGGATTGCTGCTGCTTTTACTGCTGTGAGTCATAAAAACAAAGAGTTAGAGCACAGAAGGGGTTTAAGTGTGTTGCAGAAACAAGTATTTTTCCCAGCCAGCTAAATGCTGGTGCCGAAAGGACGCTAAGGACAGGTTGTCTCTCAGTCACTGTGACAGGCTTTATGGTTGAGCATTTCACTGTGTTGAGAAAAAAAAAGATGCAGGTAGGCGAGGAGGAACAAAAAGACAAGGAGGGTGAGGTAAAGTCAGCCAGGCAAATCCGCCTGCCGCTTGCAGTCAAAACCACAAGGCATCTGTGTACAACTTCACATTCTCCTGCTTGTGTTTGTCTGCGTGTGTTTGTGTGGTTCTCGAGCCCGCAACAGGAGGGAGCACACAGAGTCGTCTCCTCTGGTCAATAGAGCCTAATTCACCACAGGTAGCCCAGAGCCTCAAAGGCGACTTCCCTTCAGCTCAACTGTGCCGAAGCCTTTCATCCACACCGTGGGGCCCATGGTGATAGTAGTAGGGGTGGGGGTGTGTGCATTGGTAGGAGATTGGGGGTTGCTATCAGCGAGACCCATTATCCAATGGAGGCAACAGATATAGAAGTGTTGTCGCCTGGGGTCTGGTTGCCTCTCCTGCAATCCACCCGAAGACAGAAACTGTCCGTTCCTTAGTGAGCAAGGCTGCATTGTTTCTGAATTTTTCTGTCATCATCCTTTGCCTCTGCGTACCTCTATTTTTTTTTTCTTTCTTCACACAAACCCCTTTCATTTACCCTCGTCCCAGATATGCCTGTGAATCCCAGCTGTCTTTCTCTTACTGTGGCTCCCTCTCATCCGTATTTTCATCGCTGCTGCGTGGCACTACTGAGAACGACTGTGTTCAACTCAAGCAGTGTAACAGCACCTCTTCACTTTCCCTGCATGCTCTACAGGCAGCCTAATGGAGGAAATCAAAGTGCTCAAACACGATTAGATTCAGTATGCACACCACATTCCAGTCAGACCTCCTTTGATTGATGGAGCTTATCCTTTTTAAATTCACCCAACAAATATCTTTGACAGGGGAATATGGTTTTGTTTAGCGTTTGCTGATGTGGAATGGATTCATATCAGGAAGGTATCAACATTTCATCTATAAAACGTTCTTATATTTGCCTTCTATAAAATGTAAATACAGACTTACTCACTCTGCTCCAGTGAATCTCATAAAATACTTCCTCTTAGTTTTCCTTAGTGGCTGATGTTATGACGTGCACCATTTCCTTTTCTTTTTTTTTTACCTCTAGACTAAGACATATTGGTTTTGCCCTGGGCATTGCATGAGTTACGACATGGCCACAGTAACACAGTATCAGTGGTTGAGAGAAACTGTAAAATGAATGTTCTGGCACTGTGGCTATACATACAGGTTGGTGCTGCTCCAGTGAAATTTAATTAGCCGTGCCACAAACTCTTCCAGGCAGGAATGATTGCCAAAAGGATGTTACTCTAATTACTGTTCTCCTCATCAGACTCACCAACTCAAATAAGCAGTATTTTAAAAAATGCAGGAGGTAATACAGGGGAGACCCTGGATATATAAACATGACATTTTAAGGTTAAAAAAAATGTTTGCAGCACTATTTAAAAATATTCTTACCACTTGAGCTGTAGCTGTAAGTTTTACTCTATTTTATTGTACATGTTGTGACAAATCAACACAGTTCTACACAATTGTGATGAGAAAATGAAATATTAAGTCTGGTACAGTAAATCTGAACAGTGTGACCTGCATTTGTACTTTAATACTGTTTAGGAGTTCTAAAAGTTGGAATCGATTTCATTTGAGGTTTCAAACCCAGACGTCTGAAATTGACTTCCGCTGTTTTGTCAAGGCCATTTGCAAGAACATTTGCAAGCCATCATTCAAAATCAAGACTGCGGCAAAACTGCAAACAAAAGAGATATTCATGCACAGGAATTGACAGACCACATTGAGAGAGAATTAGTCTGAGTAGGAATCAAGAGATTCATGTCATGTCTGGAGGATCTGCAGGTATACACAACCAAGTCTGGATAATCTTTTAATAATTGAATATTATTGTGTTTGTCTTGTCAGGCTTTTAACAAAGCTTGGCACAAAAAATGACTTTTGCTGGAAAAGAAATTACCTTCTCTTTCTGCTTGAAAAAATGCAGCAAGCTATGTCAGGAACATAATAACAAAGAAGGAAAATGCTGAGGTTAGATTAGGGAAAATATCAAAATGTTTAACTCTGCGCATCTATATAAAAATGCCAGTCCATCTTGACTGGAACATATGGTGCTGTTATCTTTATGCTGTGGGAATGTTTCCTTCATCAGGGGCAGGGGAGCTGCTGAACATACAAACAGATCTATAATGGAACAACTTACATCAAAGTACATTTGTCAGAATTAAACATTCATTTTTCACAGATACTTTCTATCCAGTCTGTCTGAGCATAGCGTATTCTGGTATAAGATTGAGCAGCAGTTTCAGTGTCTAGATGTGTAAAGCTATCATTATTATTAATTTATGTGTGTTTTGCAATATAAATTTTCTATAAAATACATTTTTGTTTGTTAGAAAATTAAAATAATTTCAAGGAGTGTGAATTTGTAATTCCCTGTACCAGCTGTATTGATATCAAAAGAGATTTAGTTTGGACTACATGCAAAAACAATATTCCAACAATATCATGGTGATAATAATGATGGTAGCAAAATGAGTTGAGATATTTGCCTGTTTTCTTTCTTTCTCATCCATGCCTCCATCACTCGGTGGCCTTAGCATTTTTGAGCAATGTCATTTGTGTCTAGTGTGAACATCTGCTTCCGTAATGCTCTGTCCAACTGGGTAAATATCACATTAGCTTTCAAAATGCAGGTTCATAAGACTTGGAATATATTAGTCAACAGTTATTGGACGCCAAGCAGCGCTTTGCCAAGTGAATATTGCACACACCGATAATCTGCTGATAAAATACTAGCACTATATTGTGTAGCCTTAGAAAGAACAGTGGACCAAACCTTTACACTTTCCAATTATGCTTTTAAAAATGTGTACATTATACATGTGAGATATCCCCCCCCCCTCAAAAAAAAAGCTAATCTGACCAACAAGTAGCTTCACCTGTTGGTTATTATTTTTCATGCACTGTTCCTTTGTATTTTCTCTAAATGTACAAATGTGTCTCCCTTGAAAGCACAGTTCATAAATCTCATGGTTTCTCCGCTGAGCTGCACACAACAAATGTCAGTGCTCAACCAAATCATAATTCTCTTCTCTCCCCCATCTGTCTGCACAGCACCGCCTCTGTCGGAAGTCACTACAGCCACACAGCCTCAGAGAACTACGACCGTCACTACAACAACCACAGCACACTGGGGTGCGGCCAACACTACCACAACGGTGCTTAAGGAGGGCAGCAGGCGAGCGCCCAAGCCGCCGCCTGTAATCCCACAGACGACTTCTCCTCCGCCTCTGGAGTCCTTCCCCTTACCTGAGCGGTTCTGCAAGGCCACTGAGAAAAGAGACATAATGTGGCCTCAGACCCAGAGGGGCATGCTGGTGGAGCGACCTTGTCCCAAGGGAACACGCGGTAAACAGGGCTTTGTCTCACCACAGGGATGTGGGCGCGCTGTGTACGATAAACCTTAAGCATCTCAAGAGAACATCCCTGAGTTTGTCAGATCTGGCTGATACCCCTGCATACCAGTGTATTTTTTATTTTCAAAGAAAGCTGCTACTGAGCTAAGTGACAACAATTTGGTACAGAGTAAGGCTTTTAGCTTTTGAATTCTAGGTCTAAATTTGATTAGGTAATGTGTAATGACTGTGCCGGAGAGAAAGCGGGCTCACATGTATTCCTCTGAGCTTACATGGAGGCCTGTGTTCCTTCTTTTGTTGTGTCTGAAATCATGCTTAGACTTTATCAGACACAGGACTAATTAGAAGACAGGAAACAGTTGCTACTTTGACATAAAAGCATGCAGAGGAGAAGGAAAATATTTTCAGAAATCAAAACATTTGAATGACTTTCTCCTTTGTGGTCCCGTGGATGCATTTTTGGAACACAGTCTGTAATTTGAGTTGATTCAACCTGATGAATCTTTCCTTGTTTTTCCTGCCAGGCACGGCATCTTATTTATGTCTTCTTTCCACTGGGGACTGGCACCCAAAGGGCCCTGATCTTAGCAACTGTACCTCCCACTGGGTCAACCAGCTGGCCCAGAAGGTTTGTTCAAGCGTCCCTCGCTTTCTTTTTATAAGTGGAATGTGTTCCTGAAAACAGGATAATACAATAATGTAGATGTGCATCTGGATTGATTGTGTCACTATAATGTGACGATTACAACAAATAAAAGCCGTTATTACTTAGACTCTTTGTGTGAGCTTTAAAAGATGACAGGGGTGTGAAACATTATCTCAGGTCAGGTAAAATTGTAAAATAAGCTTTTTAAAAAATAAAATAAAATAAAAGCGATGTACAGTGCCTTGCAGAAATATTCATACCCATGTTGGCTTTTTCACATGTTGGCACATTAAAACCACAAATGTTAATGCATAGACAACCATGTCAATAATTTTAAAATGGAAGGAACATTTACATTTTACATTTTTTGCTTAGTAAACAAATTGGATCAGTATGGAACAGTTTATTTAGACTCCTTGAGTAAATACTTTGTACAACCACCTTTATTGCAAATTAGTGTCAGTGAACATGAATCTTGAAGTTACCCCACAGATTTGCGCTTGGATTTTGGTCTGGACTCTGAGTCATTCTAATTTGAATAGACTTTAACAAACTGAATTATAAATGTGGTTGCCTGTTAAGGGTTTTGTATTATTAGTGAACATGGTCTTAAGTCTGTATAGCGCAACACTGTAAGAACCATGTTTAACATTGAATATGGTGCATTCATGAGGTGATGTGCAGTGGTAGCATGCATGCAGACTAGAAGGGCTGATTTTGATCTCAGCTGACCAAAGCACCTTCGCCCAGATGTTTGCTGTCTCCTATAAATTCTTCATGGTAAACTTTAAGATATAATTTTAATGACTTTCTTCCTGCCCTTCTCCCATAACGTCCCCCGGACTTATTTTTTGCCAGACTACCTTTGAGAATGATACTAATTTGGCCTGCCAGCTGAGGCTGTTAATGCAGATTAAGGCTTTGTTTACTGATAAATTTAAATCTTACAACAGTAAATTTTAGGTACAAAAAACATTTGCCTTTTCCTGTCCATGCTTTTTTTCTTTTGTTATTTTATAGTAAATATTAACATACCAGCAATCTTTACGCAATGTCAGACTTCAGTAAACCCCAATTTGCTCTTCGTTACTTTATTAAACTTTGCTAAGTGCATTAAGCATTTCTAAAGAAAGAATAATCCAACTATTAAACTGAGATCTTAGTCTGAGTAGATTAAGAGTTTGCTGTTATCTTTTCATTCTGTAAGGTGTTTAAAGTTTGGCCAAATATTTTATAGCCCTACCCAGCTTAAAATTTTCTCCACAGATCAATTTTTGACCTGTCTTTCCTCTTGTATATGATGAAGTTTGTTAACTAATTTTCTGTGAGGAATCTCTTGGGCCTTCACAGAACTAGAGCTAGGTAAACTTTACTTACTAATCATGTGACTTCTGATTTCAGCCTGCTGCAGTTGATTTTGTTTTGAAGGCTCTGAGGAAAGGCTAGAAATAAATGCCACTTATCATATTTATGAGCTGCTTAGTGTTGATCTGTTCCAAAAGAATTTAGTGGACATGAATATATTTGCAATGCACTGTAAGTGTTCATTCGAGTGGTGATTGATATTACAAACCGCGCTGAAAACAGCCTTGGCCTCTACTGTCTTTGCACTCATTATTCAATCTCTTCCAATGCAGATCCGCAGTGGTGAAAATGCAGCTAACTTGGCCAACGAGTTAGCCAAGCACACCAAAGGCCCGATATTCGCTGGTGACGTCAGCTCCTCTGTGCGTCTGATGGAGCAGCTGGTGGACATCCTGGATGCTCAGCTGCAGGAGTACAGGCCCAGTGAGAAGGATTCTGCCGGAAGAAGCTTCAATAAGGTAACCATGACAACAAAAGGTCAATTCCTTATGCATCAGAATCCAAGTCAACCTTCTTATCTATTCTCAAGAGAATAGACAAAAAGCATGTTAGCTGTCGAGATTAAACCTTGTTAAGGCAAGTCAATGTTCAAATTAGTCAAGATAAGAAAATCTGTAAGACTTCCAGAATTTGAAAAGAATGGGAAGGTCAGACAACTGAAAGGGGTTACTGTTTTTTTTTTTTTGCAGATCTGTGTTTCATAACATTGATTTTACTTTAATGGCCAAAATATGGTGGCATAAATTCTTTGTGATGTGCTAACTTAATGGGGAAGGAAATGCAGCATGTAATGAATATTAGCCGCAGCAATTTTATTCTTAGACCTCTTCATAAGCAGGTCAGTGGCACAAGGCAACGGGGAGTGGCTGCACCAGTCATTTATTAAAAAAGTTTGTACACCCATATATCAGACATGTCTTTGTTTTCTACCCATCTTTTATCCAAACAAATGATTTAGTGCAAATTACCTCTCATCTGTTCTTCTTTTTTTTTTCTTTAAAAAAAAAATAAAAACAAAGCTTCAAAAACGAGAACGGACATGCAGGGCATACATGAAGGTACTGAAGCAATGCTTCTGCCCACTCTGCTTGCTGCTGTTCCCTCTGTCCCCATACTTGCTGTATGTGTCCCAGCCCAAGTCCAGCAGCATGCACCTACTGCACTTTCATGTACCCCCCACCTTCCCCCTCCTCCTTGTGCTTCCTGCTTTTCTGAGTCACTGCTTGACACGCAGCCGCAGTTGTACTCAAAGTGAGCTCCAAGACAAGGAGAAGACATCTCCAGTTGCTGGGGCAGCGCTTCTTACGAATTTATTTCATTTATATTATTTTGAATGTATTGCTGTGTTTCTCTCACCTTTCTGCATTGATGACTATGATGGTTTTTGTCATTCATTCTTCACTTCCTCCTCTATGTTTATTGCGTTTGCTGAGGGGCGCACGCCCGGATGCATAACACCACAACTCAAAGAGATGCTTTGTTCTTTCATCCCTTTCGTTTTTTTCATTTGATGAAGGTTTCACCGCCTTTTTTTTTTCATCGTTTTCTGAGAGCTCTTGTAAAAACGTTTCCTTGTTTAGATGTGATTCATTATTGTTATGTTTTCTATCAAGTGCCAACACCTGACCCTTTCACTGCATGCAAAGTATAAATGGTGACAGTTATTTTACAAGGACGCAGATTTGTCTGCAGCTCCATTTGTTTATTAGAGGTTACAAGTCAAATATTGTATTAACCTTTTTTTTTTTTTATCAACATCTAAACATCGAAGTATTTTGTCCTCACATGTCCCTCATGCATTAGGAACAACCTGTCCTCAACGACTTGCCCATCCAAATCTTTCCTTTGGGAGAGCATTAAAATAGATCAAGCTAATTAGGCAGCCAACAGAAATGCGCACTTGAGTGAAGCAGGGGCTGGAGGGGTTGGACAAAAACTGAACATAGCAAATACCACAATCCACCCATTTAACATCATTGTTCATGTCACAACACCTAAATTTGAATTCAGGGATGGTGACACTGTTAGAAAAGCCTTAACATTGCAAATTTCAACATTTATTGAACTAATGAACCAGGAGAAGATTTGGAACAGGGAGTGTTGAGGCAGCAGTATCTGACATCTGCCATACCTGACACAACATCACATTAACTACCTCGCCCTCCTTCCACCAGACGTCACTGGCATTGATTGCGCGATTAGATGCATTGATTTGATTATTTCCTGAATTTACCCCGGATTGTCTGGATGACCCAGTCTAAATTTGTTCTCAGTCTCCTTTGAGCTTTCCCGTGATTTGACACTGGACAAAGACTCACAACTGCATATCACTCAAATATCCTTGACCTTTTAGCGTCCTTTGGAGAGTTACTAATGACTGGTTGTACTTTTGTATACAGAGCTTTGCAATTATAGAATTTTAATTGTGCGCAGCCTCTGTTACTTTCATCAGACAATCTCTTAATATCCTGTTATCAGACAGGCCTGATTGGCTCAATATACTGCGATCCAAAGTGTCTGACTTGATGCAATGTCCTTGAAACAGAAACTGAATCCCTGCCATCAGTCATGTGCCCGTGCGTCTCTTTTAGCAGTTTGTCCATAAGGGCAAATGCAACTTCAAAGAAATAGTCTTTTAATTCAGTAAATGTCTGTTTTCAGAACTTGGCCACGCAGAAGTATTTGTATTCAAGTATTGATTTATGAAATTTTATGTCCAACTGGTTTTATCAAAATTTTATCAAATTTTGACACTCTGTTGCTCACAAATTGTGACAAAATACATCCAAGTTTGTGCAACTAAAACAAAAAACACACACATGGAAAGGCTCAGGAGATATGAATATGTTTTATTGTAATTCCTTAAAATATGATTTCTCATCACTCTCATTCATTTCAGTGTTTGCATGTTGATATTTCCCCTACAAAGTAAGTTGTTTATTTTTTTGGGTTTGAGACCTTTATCCTTGTAATTTGTTTTACCCGGTTTGACGCAGGCCATGGTGGACACGGTGGACAACCTTTTGCGGCCAGAGGCCCTAAAGTCATGGCGCGACATGAACAGCACAGAGCAAACTCATGCTGCCACCATGTTACTGGACACTCTGGAAGAGGGTGCCTTTGTCCTCGCCGACAACCTCATGGAGCCTGCAATCGTCAAGGTTCCTGCAGACAATATAAGTAAGTAAAAAAGAGATGCATTTGCGATCAGTGCAATCTCAGTTAATTTGATTATGTTCTGTTCATTACAAGAGTCACTCCTGACATAGGGAAACAAAACAGCCTCGTAAAAAAAGGACTTTGTTTTCATAATAAGCCTTGAAGCCCCTGGGGGAACAGGAAAAAAAGTGCATATTAAGTTTAACGAGTCGTTTATGACAAAGTGATGAATATCAGACAATTAAATAGACTGGATTCTCTGATTGCGCACACTTACTTTATAAATGTATGCGTCTAGACCTTGTAACTCTATACATTAATGTGAGCATTAGCCTGCTGTGGAGTCAGAAAAATTACATTGTTTATCCACAGGCTCCTCTTCCTTCCCTCATTTTCTTCAATTGTTACACCATCAAGGGAAAGGTTTCTCTTCCTCTGAGCTGTTTTATTCATATGAACTGGAGGCTTAGGGGGACAAAACTATTCCTTTATGATTGACATTTTTATTGCATCGCTCACTCTCGCCAAGATTTAATGTTCACATGACAAATTCATGTGTCCTTTGCTCTGCATACTGTAACGGTTTGTGTAAGAATGTCTGTTAAACAAAAAACCCTGGTATTAATATTCTTTGCTCTTTTTTTTCTGTTCCTTTGGAATTCGAGTCAAAGAGTCTTGAATGACTGATATCCTTTCCCCTGCTGTTTCTTCATTTTTCTCTTGTAACCAATCCCTCTCCAATCTCTGTGTCCGGCAGTCTTGGATGTGTATGTGCTCAGCACAGACGGCCAAGTCCAGGACTTTAAATTTCCACAGTCCAGCAAGAGTGGGATCTCAATCCAGCTGTCTGCCAACACCGTCAAGCTCAATAGTCGAAACGGTGAGCCTTACAAAGAGAATGATTTGGAGGAAATTGAATCTGTTCCGTTAATATGCAGCATTTCATCTTTCCATGAGAACGTGAAGAAACATTAAAAGAAAAAAAAATCTGAGTTCTCTGATTTCAACCACAAATATAGTAAGTCTCAAAATGATTTATACCTGTTTACATTTTTGCACATGTTGTCACAGTACAACAACAGACTAAATGAAGTCAAAATACTTCAGAGTGGAAAGGACGATGTTGTCTGGTTGTTAAAGAAAAATAAAGACTAATTTAGATGTTTGCCATGCATTTGTTCTCACTTCCCTTTGCTCTGATACCAGTAAACGAAATGGTATGCAAAGGTTTAATTTCAGTATCAAACAGCTTAAATAAACACTCTACAAGTATGAAAAATGATGGCATAGCAGTAAACTTCCAAAGACAGTGCAAAGACGGATCTCTGGCTTCATATAAAACGAGAAGCCAGAGAAGGTGAGTGTTAACAAGAGAAGCAGGCTAAAGGCCCAGTGTAACTCTGGAGGAGCTGCGGAGATCCAAGCTCAGGAATTTTCCAACAGGATTGCTATGGATAAGTAGCAAAAAGAACATCATATAGAACATCTTTCCATTGAAAGAAAGCCATAAGAAGTCCAATAGACAATTTCTCACAATCCATGCAGTTTACAGCATGTGGAAGAAGATGCTGTGCTCATCCTACTACAAGGTCAGATTTTTTTTTCCTTCAGTACATGCATCACTGAGAGCTAACAAACCAAATCACCCTAAATAGGACAATCACTGAAGGGAACTTGTCAGATGCTCCAAAAGATTTGACAGTTTGATAGTTTCATCTTCCACCAGAATAACAACACTAACCCTACCACCAAAGCAGCCATAAAACTGAAGAAAAATGTGGAAAGAAAGCTTCAAGATTTCCTGTTTGCAGTTAGAATAAGCTCAGTAATGGAAACGGAAATAACCAAAACTCTGAGATTTTTGCCTAGTTGCAGAAAACGATGGTACTGGCAGTATCATGTTAAGAGGAGGCTTTTCTTCAGGACGGTTGCTGGAAAGATGGCTGAACTTTATGAAATGGAGGAAAAGCTGTTTGGAGGAAATAGTAAATGATCACTTATGTACCAGCAAGACAACTACCCTAAGCTAATAGCCGGAGCATAGCAAAGTCCTGACTTGAATTCAATTGATAGTATGCAGCTGAACTTAAAAATTGACATTAAGATACTATTCAGCAAATCTGACTGAGCTGGCCCGTTTTGCAAAGATGAATAGGTAAACATTTAAATCAATATGTCAATTTCTTTTTACTTCACACATTTGCACTACTTTGAGTTGGTCTGTCACAGAAAAATATCAATAATACATCCTACTTATTTTAACTTACAGAAATTTGAAAACGTTCAAAGGGATGTGAATACATTTGTAAGAAGCTGTGTGTTTACCTATCGTTTTTATCCTAGTGATTTGATTGTTTTGTTCAAAACTTTACATTTATTTTCACTAGTATTAACCTAGGTGTTTAAATTTAATGTTTGGAATTGTTGCATCTCCATATTTTATCTCTGCTATTTTATTGTATAGATCATTCATTGAATTGTCGTGGCTTTTCTTTTGTCTCCTTTTTTTTTTCGTTATTTCCCTCTGCAGGAGTTGCCAAGCTAGTTTTTGTGCTGTACAAAAACCTGAGCCAATTCCTCGGCACAGAAAATGCCACCATCAAGATGGCAAACGAGGCCTACGGTCGCAACGTGACGGTGGCTGTCAATTCTGACATCATCGCTGCTTCGATCAACAAAGAGTCCAGCCGGGTGTTTATTAATGACCCCGTCATTTTCACCTTGCAGCACATTGACGTGAGTCTCTTTTTAGAAATGAATGAAGGGTCAAATGAAAAAAACACCGGAGGGGGGACAGCCAGCAGACAGAGATCTGCAATTTGAATTGTAAATGTCTGACTAGGTCAGTCGGCAGTTTATTTAAGTCACTGAACATCAAATTAAAGGAGTCTTTAGAACCTAAGTGAATTCTTAATGAAAACTAATTCTTTAATCAACATTGGGATATAAATGATACCCATTTTCTTTTATAGAGGGGGAAATTAACTCCTAGATTAGCCCTACAATCTAGGATGAAATTACTGGAGCACCAATTATCTTTTGTCTTTTAAAGTTGTCACTAGAGTTCCCAGAGGGCCATGCGTGACTCTATTCTTTATCAGAGAAATTGTGCAATTCTAAAGACATGCCGTCAAACAATTATGCCTCGCTGTTATTAAGGCCTCATATACTCAACCATGCTTGGGTAGATTTGGCAAGCATGTGCCAAATGAGACACAACATATGAATTGCTTCATAAGAGCTGTGAAAAGAAAAAAAAGAAATCCTCATCCATATCAGTGGAGAAAAATGCTTTGTATGAGCAGGGGGTAAATGGCCTCCGTGTTCTACATGTGCTTCAATTTGAGGAAGTCAATTATTTGGACACTTAACCATATCTCTTGTTATCTGCAGATGGAGCACTACTTCAACTCCAATTGCTCCTTCTGGAATTACTCTGAGAGGAGCATGATGGGCTACTGGTCCACCCAAGGCTGCAAACTTCTGGACTCCAATAAAACGCACACCACCTGCGCATGCAGCCATCTCACCAACTTTGCCATTCTTATGGCGCATCGGGAAATTTCAGTATGTTTTATTTATTTGTCTAACTTAGTGGTTTCCAAGTATTGTATTCTATTTACCACCTCTATTAAATCTGGGTTATTTATGTACCACAAGTAAGATTGACATGAAAATACAGTATTAAGGGCTCTTTTTAACTATTCAGAAAAAAAACACTGCTATTTCCTTAGCTCCTTGTAGACAAAAAATGTTTATTCATTGCACGAGGCTTGCTGGCTTTTCCTGTGTAGAAGCTGACAGGGTGAGAACATTTCTTAGCTTAAAGTACTTTGAACATCATTACATACAACATAAACTCCCATCCCAAATGATAGGAGTTTATGCTCTTATCAAAAATGTTAGTTCAACAGCAAAAACATTGAACTAAATCAGTATTTTTGATGTGACCTCTTGTTTTTTGAGGACAAAACAAATCAAGTCTTTGCTCCAGTAAATTGGTGATAAGCAATCAGATTCTTGACTTCAAGAGATAACTCTTGAAACACCCTCACTCTAAATAAAAACAGTAGTTGATATTGTCGCACAAAGCAAAGACAATGACAGTCTTGACTTCTAACAGCTTATTTCCACTTCACAGACAAACATAAAAATAATGATTTGTCATATTTCTTTTGCTTGATCTTTGTTCAATAGAAACATCTTTTGTGCAGCTGTAACAGCCATGAGCTGTACTGGTTGGTTCTCTGTCACTACTGTTGCTTAGTTTTTGGTACAAATTGTGACTATTGGCTGTCCTTAAAGTTGTTTGAATCCACTAAATGATCTAATGCCCTAATTTGCATAAATGTCCCTCTGCCTGTAATTAGACTGGACACTGTAGGGGAGGATAAAAAGGCTTTGAGAGTTACAATAACTGGGGGAAAAACACCCAAAATGTGTTTAGAAAAGAGTTGCTTGAGGGATCTGAAAATTCCTTAAGTCTAGTGAGTTACTGTTAAGTTACCAAAAGTAGTTTCACTAGGGCTACTCTGTTAATTCTCCACTAGGTTTCATTTCTGGGAATGGTAAACCAGACAGACTTACAGTTTATCGTTGAGATTCTGTGGTATTAATTGCAATAAATATAAAAATAATAATTAAAAGCATTTTAACATTATCTCTGTTTTTGACAGTACATCAGTGTTGAACAATAAAAGTCGGTTTCTTAACAGTACAGTTAGTTGTTGCTGTTTGCAAATATCAATTAGAGTTTCTCATTTGTCACAATAAATCACAATTCTTGTCATGCTTTCTGAGGACAAGAAATGATACAATAATTTCTTCTTCCTGGTGGTCAGGATCATGATGTAACTTAGCGGGTGATTTTACAAAATTTATAAAAACATTTTTGTACTTGATGTAGGTTGGCCACTGCCTGCCTACACAACTCAGCTCGATTCTCCCTTCAGTTCTCAGTCTGTGATTTCTCCCTTTGCGTTTGATTTCTCCGGTTGAATTTCAACAAAATAAGTTGGCCGACAGAAAGAGGAGACGAGAATGATGGCATGAATTTTCTGAGCTGTTTTAGAATTGTAGTCTGGCTATGTTGGGTTGAGCGAAGCCATTCAGTCTTTGTTGGCCACGCTTCCAATTTGGAGCAATTAAAGTTGGATGAATCTTTACGACATTTTACTGCTGGTAAAGGACTGTTGCCAATGCGCACAATTTTCGGTAAACTGAGACGGAGAGCACGCCTCCAGAAAGTAATTGTTTCTCAGTAGCCGAGGGTCCAGACTCTGTGTACGAAGCAAAGAATAGAACAAGGGGCTGGTTTTACCAGTTTATGCTTCGTCTTTTCTTTCTGAGTACCGTTTATGGGAGTCCAATTTCCACTTCCAGTAATACCACCTCAATTTGAGAACCATGGCTCTATCTAACTTATTTAGTTTTCATTTGATGACCTGTAGTTTTTTAAGAAATATTTGTAGATGACTGTCTTTGTTTCAGATCTCATAAGATGGCATATTTCAGACAGTTGAGGCTTTTAAGCTGCGAGAATGTAAGACATTACATTAGATTCCTGGAAAAGGAAAAATTGAATTTTAAATGTGTTTATGCATTATTTACTTTGAAAAGGCAAAACAAATTAAAATAGAATGAAGGAAGCAGAAATTAAAGCAAGGGAAGAGGATTATTTGTTTTAATGAAGATTTTTATCTAAATTCATTGCCCACTCAGTAATATCCTGGGACCTTATTGGAAGTTTGCTTTGTAGAGGGATGGGAGCTTTTATATGTGTTTTCTAATAGTCTCACTGGCACTTACATCCACTTAATGTTGAATCGCTCTTATGTTCTGGGTAACATAGCTGGGTTTTCTGTAAATAATCTATTATTGAATCTGGAAGGCAGTTCAGGACTTTTTGCAAAGTTCTTCATAATTTAACACGCCATAGGCTGCCTTCACCGGTTCTGGACAAAAAAGGGGCCTTAGTTTTCCTCTTTCACAACAAACATGAAAAGTACTTATTAAAAACATCTGAGAATATAAAATGTTTTATTTTTTTTCCAGGGCAGCGTTCGAGATCACCACGAGCTGCTGCTCACCGTCATCACTCGGGTCGGCATAGTGGTGTCCCTCGTCTGCCTGACTATCTGCATCTTCACCTTTTGCTTTTTCCGGGGCCTGCAGAGCGATCGCAACACCATCCACAAGAATCTGTGCATTAATCTCTTCATTGCAGAGTTAATATTCCTAATTGGTATCGATATGACAGAACCCAGGGTAAGCAGGGATGACCCTATTGATTTGGTTTTGACTTATTACTTCTCATTTAATCTCCTCTCATTCCTCAAGACAAAGGACATTTATTTCAACAGGATTTTTAGCTTTTGCTATATCAAACCTAATCCACTTGTCTCTGACATGACAGGTCTTTTTTTTTGCCCTCTTTCACTTAAAGCCCCTGCGCCTGCCATGCCTGAGCCATAATACGTTTCTTTTTTTCATCGCACGTTTCCTTCAATCTCCACAAATACAAAAAACATTTTCAGCATACAGCAGGGAATCAAAAGCTTTCATTGCTGAGCAGTATGTGAAAATCTTCTAAGTCTAACATCACAATATGCATGACATTTTAATTTCTGCTGTGCTGATGGAAAAGTGAGGCTGTGCATGTGGTGAATGAATATTCATTAGGGTTTTTCATCAGTCTCACTGATTTACGTTTTGCTGAGTGAGAGTAGCAGAAATGATAAATGCCATGTTTTCCTTGTGTGCTAAAATATAGGCCTTTTTGATATACAGTTTTGAATAAAGAGCTCTGACGGTTCTACAAGCTATACTCTTATGAAGGTTTTACTTACAGTCATGAAAAGTATATATCTCCTGAGAGATTTCTTTCATTTGTTTGTTTCATCACACTTAATTGTTTCAGAATTTCAAAAGCAATATAAGACAAAAAAAAAAATAAAAAAAATGCCCGAGTACACCAAAAACAATTTTCAAATGGTAATTTAGCTTAAGGGTTAAATGCTATCCTAGCCAACCTGCCCCTTAGAGGAAAATATTACTTAATTATCTTTAGATTAGCCACGTTTTTTTGTTTCATTTTCAATGGCAAGGACTCCCTTGAAAAATAGGTTTTTAATCTCAATGGGGTTTTTTCATCCTGGTAAACTAAAGAGTAAACCAAAATTAGCTAATCCAAGGCCTAAATACTGCCAGGCTTGCGAATGAAGAAAGAAAGTACAATTTGTCTCAAATTAGGAAGCGAGATAGATGTTCTCAAAGCGCAACACATTTTTCATTAAAACAAATTTAAATACAGATGGAAAGTAAAGTCACTGACAGTCCATCAGTCTGAAAAGTAATTTCTAAACCCGTTGGAGTCCAGTGAACCACATGTGGGAAACCATGATGCTGCTTGTTAGAATTGGTGGATCTTCCAAAATTCCTCCAAAAAATTAATTGAGGACTCATCCAAAAATTCACAAAAGAAACCAGAGCAACAACTGCAGCACTGAGACATCCCTTTTTTTGGTTATGATTAACGTTCAAGGAGAATGGGCAGAAACTGCATCGATAAAAGAGCTTTAAAGTGAAAACTACAGTCCAAAACTCACACAAAACGTTCTCACATTTGATACAAAAAATAAAACAAAAAATACCTTTTGCTAAGTTATTCTGTGGACCTGTGAGGCAACAGTTTAATGTTTTGGAAGACCATAGCACAACATAGTAGCACATATTACAGAACAAATATGGTGGTGGTAGTGAGATGTTCTGTGACTGCATTGCTTAAAGGTCTATTTAAATCCTGGGACACTTGCAATTGATAGAACTATACATTTCTCTGTTTACTTATTTAACAATTCCAAAGGAGAATGTCCTGGCATCAATGTGTGGCCTGAAGCAAAACTGAGCTATACAACAAGACAGTGAACTGAAACACACTTGCAAATTCCAATGACTGTAAAAACATAAAAATAAATCAGTAATAAACGGTATGCTGTCGCATTGTCAAAGCTGAATTGTAAATCTCACTAAGGCTGTGGAATGACTAGAAATTACAACAAATTTTGCCAACATGAGTGGGCCAGAATCCCTCCACAGAGATGTGAAAAACGTATTGCCGGAAATACAAGAAATACAAACAGTTGACTACAATTGTTAGTGCCATAGGGGGCACAACCAGTTATTACTAATTCTAATATTGTTTGACTATTGCTTTTTCACACAGGCAAAAAAATTAATCTGTAATTAAAGACATTATCATTTAAGAACTGTGATTATCGTTGTTTGTTGATATACAACAACAACAAGAAATCCTTAAGAGAGAAAAGACTGTATCGTCTGTGTCTGGCATTAATTTATTTTCTGAATCTGTAATTATGCTCTCAGATTGGATGTGCCATCATTGCTGGAATCCTCCATTTCTTCTTCCTGGCTTCCTTCTCCTGGATGTGTCTGGAGGGAGTACAGCTATACCTCATGCTCGTCGAGGTCTTTGAGAGCGAATACTCTCGAAAAAAGTACTACTATGTGTCGGGGTACCTCTTCCCGGCAATTGTGGTCGGCGTCTCGGCAGCCATCGACTACGGCAGCTACGGGACCCACAAAGCGTAAGTGCAGCTGTCTGACACACATTCTATGAACAGCAAAGCTGACATGCAGGATGCTACGCTGCGTAGAGTCTACCTGCTGTGTCTGTGTGAGGCAGATTTTGAAAAGAAATCAACTCATCATCTCTTGCCAGCACCTTATGCGTTGCCCCTGGAGACTACACCGAAACATTCAAGCTTCTTTTTTTGCCAGGGATGGGCAGCTGTTCAATTTTTCATGTCATTTGAAAGTGGCTGACAGACCCAACACTGTGGTTTCACCAGAGGGTGCAGCTACATTAATGCCTCTCTGCTCAAAGACCCTCCTGTGACCTCTTGTTTGTAAATGCTCTCTTAAAGAGAAGAGCATTGTGCAGAAGCCTTTTACGTAGATTAATGACCATATCACAGCTAAGACTCGTTGCTGCTAAAGACTACTTGGGGTCTTTTCTCTGTTTTGTGTAAATGTAATCACGTTCAATGCACAAGGAGCTCTTAAAAGTGCGTAATAGAAAGGCATGATAAATATTCCCAGCATTATATTTTATGCAAAAAAAACATATGTGCTGTATATTAAATTGCTTGTTTCTTTGTCACAGGTGTTGGCTGAGTGTAGACAATCATTTCATATGGAGCTTTATAGGACCAGTCACCTTTATCATCATGGTAAGCTGTTTTATTTTACGTACACTTTCAGAGTGCTAAAGCGAGTGAGAGCAAGTGAGATGAAAGAGATGCAAGGAGGAGATAAAGGAAGTGGGACGGTCAAAGTGAGATGAAAAGTCAGCAGGATTTGTTTTTCTTCACCTTGTTTCCTCAGAGATGACAGGTTAATTCTGCAACAAAGACGCATTTTTGAAGGATCCAAAACCCTTTGTGGCTCTTAGTCCCTGACAGGAATCAGGACTTCATAAAGTACTTCAATCAAAATGTGCAGACATTTTAGAGCTGCATCATCTAGGAGCTTTCGATTTATCCTTTACAGTGGTTTGTGAAAGGATATATGTTCCCGTGACTGTTTTAACGTATTGGTCACAATGCATGAATAAAAAATGACAGAAAAATGTGACTTACAAATATATGCAGAACCCTTTCCTATCATACCCTTAAAATAAAATGCGAACTGAAAATAATCTGATTTGTTTGGTTTGAGACAATAAAACATGTTTAGAAAACATACAGTGGTGGTTTTTGATATGGGCTATAGGGGCAGTTGCCCAGGGCATCATCTCAAAGCGGTGGGGCACCAAAGAACTATAAAATAAATTAGGTCTCATCTGTCAGTTGCCTCCTGAACAAATTTGCTACTATTTTCATGCATGTGTAAAGGAGTAAAGTTCCATTACTTGTTGAGTACGAGGAGACTACATTTTCTGATTTCTGCTCCTGCTGCAAAAAAAAATAAATCTGATAATTGCTTGCATATTAGTTTATTGGAGAGCAGCAGGAGGAGCTTGCACAACTACGTGCATATTTATAATTTAAACTTTCAAACTTTCATAGAGCCAGAGTATTATTAATAGCTAATTGGTAATTTTGATTTAATCTTTATTTATATATATATATATACACAGTCCAGTCACATTAATGTGACCATCTGTCAAAAGCCAGAATAACCACCTTTCGCAGAGCGAACTGCTACGAGACGTGCAGGAAGAGAGTCACTTAGGTCCCTGAAGGTCTTCTCTGGGATGTTGAGCCATGCCGACTCTAATGCCGTGGCCAGCTGCGCTAGATTACGCGGTTGAGGATCTATGGCGCGAACAACTCGATCGAGATGGTCCCACAGATGCTCGATTGGGTTTAAGTCAGGTGAGTTTGCTGGCCAGGGGAGGACGGTAAACTCATCCTGGTGCTCTTCGAACCACGCACGTACACTGGCAGCTGTATGGCACCTCGCATTGTCCTGCTGGAAGATGCCATCATCCTGAGGAAAAACAATGCGCATGTAGGGGTGGACATGGTCCGCAAGGACAGATGCGTACTTGTATTGATCCATCGTGCCTTCCACAATAATCAGTGAACCCAGAGAATGCCAGGAAAACATTCCCCAGACCATAATGCTCCCGCCTCCAGCTTGGACCGTTCCTGCAATGGTTGCAGGGTGGTTCCTTTCAGAGGTTTCACGCCTTATACGCCAACGTCCATCTGTCCGATGGAGCATAAAACGCGATTCATCTGAAAACGCTACCTGTCGCCACTCAGTGGACGTCCAGCTGCTGTACTGGCGTGCAAATTCTAGCCTTCGTCGTCGATGAACACCAGTCAGCATAGGTGCACGAACCAGGCGTCCGCTTCGGAGGCCCAGACGCAGCAATGTTCGCTGAATAGTGGTTTGGGAGACACTTGTGGTAGCCCCTTGGTTCATTTTAGTGGTCAGTTGCTCAACGGTAGCCCGTCTATCTGCCCGAACGCATCTCCGCAACCGTCGTTCGCCTCTGTCATCTATGGCCCGTGGTGCACCACATTTGCCACGTCGTTGATTTTGGACAGTCCCATTTTGCCATGCACGGTACACTTTTACCACGGCGGCACGCGAACAGTTCACAAACTCAGCCGTTTCGGAAATGCTTCCACCCTTGGCCCGAAAGCCAATGATCATGCCCTTTTGGACGTCGGATAAATCGCTTCGTTTCTGCATTACGCCAACGATTGAAATGTTTTCCGAAGCCCACACACACCCTTTATATACGCTCAACTGCACTGTGCTGCCACCTGCCTTCTGTGATTGGTTATTTAACTCTGAAGTGGAAAGTACGTGGTGGTCACATTAATGTGACTGGACTGTGTATATATATATATATATATATATATATATATATATATATATATATGTGTGTGTATAAAATGTGAAATTCCATCTGTTTCTGTTATTCTTCTCTGCACAGGAAGGGCCAAAAGGCCTTTATTGGTTTGTTTGCTTTTTGTAAATACCGGATGGTACTGTAAGTGAGGGTAGGAGAGAAAAAAAAGCAAAAGCACCTCTCTGTTTGGTCAAGGACCGTCAAGGGTGAAGGACATATAGCATTTCCTATTGACATATGTCCCATAAAAGGCATGCAATTATTTACTGGTCATGACATTATTATCTCCTGCTCCATCAGAGGGGCTCAAAAGAATGAGACCTCAGGGAGTCTGACTTCCTTGCACAAAGTGAAAAAAGAAAATAGCTTGTGGTATCCCTCACATATGCTGTACACTCGCACCCTCGCTGCTCGAAGCATTGCTTTGCCCTTGTGCGAACCGAGGGAGAAGGAATTTCTGCAAGCTCGCCTCGTGTTCGGGCAGGGTGGTATTTGTTCAGCGCCGTCTTCATCGTATATCCCAATGGTTGGTACAGTATCTACAGATGCAGTGACCTGTGCTGAACATAGAGCTGACACTGAAAATATACTAGAGAGATGGGGGCAGCTGTGTCAAATTCCAGTGAGTGTCTGCGCACTGTCGGATCTCTGCTCAGAGCCTTAAACGAAAAGCTACAGTGCAGCTCTTTGTGTGCAGTGTCGGAATGAATAAGAGACAGTTCTACTAACTGGACTGCATTTTACGGTTGCTGTAAAATTGCTTCTCAATGTGGGATGAGGTGGTGCGCTGAAGACCCAATGAAGAGCTGCGCTGGATTAAAATCTCTTTCAGCAAATGCTGAAATGCCTCTCTTTTTTTTTCTTTTCACATCTATATTTTTCTTTCTCTCTGCAGCCGCTTTGAACGTGTGAGCTTATAATTGAAGAAAAGCTAACATTGTATTAAAGCAAACACACAATTCTTCCTGCCTCAGCAAATGCTCCGTCAGCCACACAGGAATATGTTTCCTCTCCTTAAATTGGGCCCTCATTGTTTTCAAATTGGCTGTTTCTCTCATAATAATTTGCATGAAAAATATGTCTGCGGAGGAAATGATGATCAGGATCCCAGTGGTGATGACCGGAGAGATGGAATCATGACCCTGTGAGGAGCTAATGTATTGCTGCAGAGCCTACGTGTGACAGGGATGAGGTTGTGTTGCACTGGCTTGGGCTTAGCGTGCTGCTCTATGCAACAATTGTCTGAAAAAGACAAAGCACTGTGGAAAGGGGCATCTCGGGGGAGCGCGCAGGAGCAAGGTTTGTCTGCATCATCCGTGACCCTGGTTTCTCTACAAATTGGCTGTGTCCTTGTCAATGAGAGAGAGGGAAGAGCAAAAGAGAAAACAGTGCACTTTCTGCTTATGTGAGGAGCCAAAATGCAGCCAACACCATGTTTAAGCAAGTAATGAGGACGATTTATGTTTTTCCTTGAGATTCACCAACCAGAATTTTTCAGCCGATTTACTGTCTGATGTTCATAAAGCTTTGACCTGCCAATGCAATCTGATTCCATTTTTTTAAAACTGTAAAGCAAAGCAAGAAGATATAAGAACAGCATTCAGAATATTTTTGTCACACCTTCTTTCTGTTAGTTATTTTTTTATTATTATTATTATTATTATTATTATTATTATTATTATTATTATTATTATTATCATGCAAAGCAAAATTAATGCGATTAGAAGTTTGTAAGACACCAATTTAAAAAAGACTTTTGCTAATAAAGCAAAGATAAAATTAAACTTGTCATTTTATGCTGCCTTTGGCCTCTTATTATTTTTTAACTTATTTTTGATATTGATGTGCAAGTATTACTGAAACATCTGTCCAGTTTTAAGGTGTTATGGCACCTCATAGTCCAGTAGACTCAGTTTGATTGGTGCCTAAAATTGCAGAGTTTTCAGCAGGTGTGGTTTGTTTCACACTGCAGTGTCAAATGGTTCAAAGATCTTTCTAACCCCTAATAAAATTGGAGTGGGGTCACATTTTAGCAGTTCTAGGATTTCTCTTTTATCTTTAACAAAAGACCACGAGCAGTTTCTGTTGCTAGCTGTTGCTAGAGTCCTGCGTTTGTTTTGGTTATTTTTAGCCAGAATGCCCTGTGCTATTCTCCACTTCCTACTTTTGAAGTGGAATTGGGTCCATTGGACAACAATGTTCAGGGGACAACTGACAGACAAGACATAATCCACATATGCATTCGAGCCACACCAGGATTTGTGCATTTCTGTGCTTCCTTTGGCTTCTCTCAGTAACAGCATCCATTTTGAAGTGGGTTTTTTTTTGTTTGTTTTGGGTTTTTTTTTCCAGTATGATCTGGTAGCGCAAATGAACGGTTCATTCACAGATCAGAAACATATCAGACTTTTGACATTTGGACTGGATGGTTCTTGCCTGGATCTCCAGCATTTTTTTTTGTTTGTTTGTTTCCCTTGAAACAGCTCTGAAACTGTCTGAAAACAAAAAGCACTAAGCAGGCAGTTAGATCAGTGTTTTTAAGCAGAGGTCACCCCTCTCTTGGCACAGAAGGTATTAGCTCCATGAAAGGGGGAACATGGAAGTAATGAGTGCTGGGGGGAGCCATTTGCATGCTTGAGATAACTTCGACGCAAGGCCTTTTGGATCATGACACGTCGCGAGCAGTTCTTGTCATCCGGACAGCTCCATCTGCACCTTTAATATTTTATCCCCTGCAGTTCATTTGGAGTTCAGGGTGTACACACACAGTCCACTTCAGGAAAAAAAAAAAAAAACAGCTCTCTCCGCCACTCCCAGTGAGGCGAGCTGCTTCTGCATGGCTTGCAGTGATGATTCAGAAAGGGAGTGAAGGATGGAGGCAAGGCGGCTTCGCTCTAGCAAGAGGGATCCCCCCGGGAAAGGCTGCGAATGCATGCCGGTGGGGGTGGGAACATGTGCCATGCTGCTGGGTTACTTTAAAGTACTGTGTCCCTCTCCTCTGTCTCATTGGATCCATGTCACCACTCCATGTGTGAAAGGGTTTTTCAAAAGTCCTCCCCCACCTGTTCCTCCCCACCCCCGCTGTCTTACTCACAGACGGCTGGCAGAAATAATGGCTGAGAGCTGCGAAACAAAAACATAGCTTCAGTTCCGTCTATGATATAAAAGTCAGATCTTGATTTTTTTCCCCCTACCTCTTTTTCTCGTTCTCTTTTCTTTTTTCGTCCCTTTCTTGCCATCCTTTTCTTTGAGAGTCTGGCTTTTATTGTGTGCGGCTCTGTGAGTTGATTGCATGTGGAGGGGGTGATGTATTGATCACAGGCAGCCTTTTGATAGCAGTGTGCACCAGAACACTCAGAAATTTCTGCTCAAGAGCGAATGGCTGTGGTCCGAGTCCGGCTCACAAAGGTCCCTCGCATTGGCAATTCATCCACATTTTTTTCTTTCTTTCTGGTATTCTAAAAATAACATGTTGGTGCTGAAACGCACCATTTGTGAGGCTCCCCTGGATAAAAGCTTTTGTCGCCACAAATGTATTTATTTTGTTTGTTTCGCTTTCTTTTTTAATCGCTGTATTTGTTTGAACCATTGACATGCTCTTAGGCACACCTCTTGTTTTTCTTTTTTTTTTCTCCTTCCTCAGACATTTCTTGACATTATTTATACATGACTGGCTTGCAGTGCGAACACAGTTTGGTACATCTGCTGTGAGTGCTTGTACATGCTGTGTCGAGGACTTGTTTGCCCCAGAATAAATGATTTTGAAGTAAATTATTTGGAGGAGCCCCTTGCTGGACTATCCATCCTTTGTGTCTCTAAATCACACTATTGATTTTTTTAAGGTACCAAATAAATGTGCTCAGAAACGCAGCTCATGGTATCCTTGTCTGAGCTTGATATGTGCTCCCTCCTCCCACAAGATTTAATGCGTTAAAACAGGCGAGCTCCTTTTCTCCTTACCTCTTTCTTTTTCTTTCTTTTCATCTGAACACACGAGAGAATTGAATAAAACATACCATGTTCCCCCAAGCCTTTTGTTGCTGCTTATACCTCATAATATTTCACTATGTGCATAAAATGATATGTGGTTGTTTTGTACAACAAGAGCCTCTCTTATTTCTCCTGCTACTTCTCATCCCCTTCTGACATTGCAAGACTGCTGCCGTGTGACCGTTGCTGTTTTTTTTTTTTCCACATTGATGGATTTTAATGTATTTTCATGCTCTCATTGATATAGAATGACACTAAATTTGGCGCCAGTCGGCCCGTCTGAGACTAGCAGGAGTGATAGATGTTTATTGGATTAGTCTGTGGACATTGCAGAGAGTTGAAGGCTCTTTGCTTTTAATACTTATGGACAAATTAACAGTTTTTTTCTCCTCTGTCTGCCTTATCTTGAGGCATAAATCTTCATGAATTAACACTGCCATTATTCTGTTTTGACAGCTCAATCTCATCTTCCTGGTAATCACGATGTACAAAATGGTGAAGCACTCTACCACCCTGAAACCAGACTCGAGTCGACTGGAGAACATAAAGTAAGGGAAAATGTCATGTATGCTGAGGAACACAGTGTTTCTTTTTTGTATGAATGATGTTAACATGGTTTGCTAGGACGTGGTCTTGTTTTGTTATTATTATTATTATTATTATTATTTATTATTATTAATTATTATATGCTCTCGACTTTTTCTAAACTTTTAAAGAAAGTTTAGGATTTCTGAAATGAGGTTCCTTTACAAGGTTGTATCCATTAATATTGAGTGTTGTAACAAGACATCAAGCTGACAAGATGAGATGTGTGGTTCTTACTAATAAAACAACATGGTTTTAGCTTCTTTTTTTCTTTTTTTTCTACTGAAAGCCACATAATTTGTTTCCACAAAACATCGACCCGCCAGTTTTACACAATTTTACACTTCTGATTCCCCTTTAGAGGTCTGGCAACCCCATAACGATCTGAGTTATAAGGGTAACATGGGATTGCAGAACAAGTGTGACATAGTGATATATGATACAAAGCAACCACAGCAACAGCAGCTAAGCCTGCAGGTGCAAAGACACCAGATGATCCTCTAGAGTCTTTCTCATCTGAGAAATACTCTGATCAACAGAACCTGGTGTAGATAATGAAATGCGTTTGAATAGCCTCCATGAGGACCACAACACAGAGCTCAGCCAAACATGAGGGGAATAACCCACACCTATTTAATCTGAATTGCTTGATTTTGTTGCGATGTAGGCCACAGTCAACTGGTTCAGTAATCCCACCTGCTAAGAAGGCACACATGGTCCTGGATCACACTGGGTCGACTTAAGTTATGTGGATCACAAAATCATCTGTGAAGTGAGATTTGTCTGTTGCGTGGTGACTGCAGAACAATGATCTGAAAGGGTTTATGTCTGCATCAGAACATCACGCTTACAGAACATGCCTTTATATCCACAGCTCATCATAGCTTTCAGTTACTTCATTCTCTGGTGCCAGTTGGATAAGAATTTGCAAGTCTCACTTTACTTTGCCAATAAATGTTGTGCCCAAAAAAATAGCTAAATAGCATCTACTTAAATATTTCTGGTTGTTATGTCTTTACTTTTTAGACTCTTGGTCTGAGCGCAAAAATTTTTACATATTTTGTCCTTGTTTTTTTTCTGTGGAACAAAATGTGTGGCATACAATCATTTGTATTGTGTAAATAATTGCTCAATGGAAACAAAGGTTTGATACAACATGGTAAAAGTTTGCTTTTGTATTGGCCAGTGGCAAGCTAGGCATTAGCTTCAATCTCTGGGGCTGACTAATCTGAGTTTATACTAAACGGAGACACCAAGAGTGCAGTCCACTGCTGGTAAGATATTGGCTGCTTATAACCTTTACGCAGACCCTTAGGTTAAAAAAAAAGTCCTGAGCTCAATGCACCAGCATCTCCTGGAAAGGTAGGATACAATGGAAATTCTGGAGCATCCCAAGTGTTTTTCTTTTCTAATAGATATGAGCTAAAACTCTCATCGAGAGAGGAAAAAAAAAAACCCTCAGACACCACTACCGTTACCTAACCATTTATGTTTCAATCAAGACATATCACCACAATGCTTTGCTCCTGGAAGCAAAAGCTCTTTTTGTTAATACCTTTGTCAATAAAAAAAAAATAAAAATTGAATCATTTGTGCTGCAGAATTGTGGATGGTTTTTATTTGAGGTTATAAGGTCTTGTCAGTTGCTGTAAAAACACCAGTTTACACAATCATATTATTACAGCAAGTGTTCAAGTTGCAACCACTGTTTGTAAGAGTTCTCCATCTATCTATAGCCAGTGGTTGTTTTTTTTCCCTTTCTTTGTTTTTTTTTGTTTTGCGTAGCAGCACAGTGGTAAAACCGCAATCAAGGAGAGCAGTTGTTAAAGGCCGATTTAGACATCTCAGTTTATTTGTGATAGACTACTCCCTTATCAAGCAAACCACAGAAGACCATATTTTCCGAAGCCTGCTTGCTTAAAAATGGGCGTAGATTTTCTCGCTCAATGTTGAAATTGTTTCATTTAAACCTGCTTATGTTGTTTATACTAATTGCTGTTTTCCTTGTGGTCATTTTCTTTGTTTTCTTTGTGTCTGAGTTTTCTCTACGAGTCACTTTAGGACAGTGTCTACTGCATGTTGCATGCAAACACAAAGTTAACACAGGCCCTGTGCTTTCTTTTCTCCTCTCATCTTCTACCTCTGTCTCCGCTCTGCAACCCACACCAGTAATTATCGCGTTTGTGACGGCTACTATAATACAGATTTGCCTGGGTAAGCTTTTACCGCGCACCTCAAATAATGTTATCCACACACCACCACCCACCCATCAGTAGCATGGATGCAAATTCAGACAGCAGACAATGTGTTCTGACCAATTGCTTTGCTTAAAGATGGAATATTTGGTAATTTAATCAAAACATGCAAATCTTGGCTCTTGTTAGACCCTAATTTGATTGCCTCCCCTGATTTCCCTTGGATCAAAAAGTTGAAAATATCACACTCAAGTGCCAACTAACCCGCGCTGTTCTGTGCTCTGATCTAATTGTGTTTCTCTCTTCCCGCTATCATGCTCTCTAGCTATGAAGATAATAAACACTTTATCAAGTAAGAACATGTTGCCCAGAACTCTCCTCTTCAGCTTACAGTTTATTCTCTCCACTCTTCCTTATTCACTCTTTCCTTTTCTCTCTCTCTCTCTTTCCTTCTTTTACTTTGTTTTGCCAGCTCATCTTCTCGCAAACTGCAGCTTTAAAGCCTCTCATCCATCCGTCCTTGTGACTGGTCACTTTCACCGTTTTCATCAATCTGGTGTTGTGGTTGTTGTTGTGTGTTTGACCACTGAACTGTGACAACTTCTGCTGTCTGAAGGTTTCACTGGACCTTTACACACAAACACGGAAAGAAAAAAAAAATTAAAATCCCTCGATTCCTCCACATCTGCCTCTTTCCTCCAGTTCTAAAAATACACAAGCCAGATTAATATTTAGTGTGTCTCAGCAGCCCTTTGCTTCTTTTAAAGTTATTTTCAAATGTTCTTTGCTCTACTTTGAATTTGCTGCTTGGTATGCTCTAAAGCATTAAAAAAATATATTTACAGAAAAACAGATCAAGGTTTTCCTTCCATCTTCTCGGTCTGTCGGCAGAAACTGCCGATGAGCTTAGGTTGAAATTTTGCGAAGAAGGAAAAAGCGGAAATAAAATTGTCAGGCATGAGATTGGATTGCGTATGTGTTTTTGCCATCCTGTGTTTTCCCTGTCTCTTGGTTTACAGCCATCTTTCAAGAGCTTCCTCCAAGATCAAAATGAGAAAATAAAATTTGCCAGTCATTACTCGTTTACTGAACATCCCTCGTGTTAATTTCTTGTTTTTGTTTTGCTTTTATTTATTTAGGTCTTGGGTCATGGGAGCTTTCGCCCTGCTGTGCCTGCTGGGTCTCACGTGGTCCTTTGGCCTCTTCTTCATCAGCGAGGCCTCCATTGTCATGGCATACCTGTTCACAATATTCAACACCTTCCAAGGAATGTTTATCTTCATTTTCCACTGCCTTCTTCAGAAAAAAGTGAGCCCTTTTGTTGTACTACACTCTAATTTCAGAGATTTGTCCCTTCAAGGTGAAAGGCATCTGAATTTTAGCATTCCAGCATTTCTGAAATAGCACCACATGCTGATATAAAGAACAAACACTGTTCGCCTTGATATCGCAGGCTAAGTCATATTTAAAGTCAACAGTCTGTGTAAACACCTGCTTCTTGCTTATGCAGGTCCGCAAAGAGTACAGTAAGTGCTTCCGCCACACATACTGCTGCAGAGGGCTGCCAACCGAGAGCTCGCACGGTTCCACAAAGACTTCCACAACACGGACGAGTGCACGCTACTCTTCTGGTACACAGGTAGACCAGCAGCTTTACACAGTAAGACTCCTAACGTGCCATGCAATGTTTTCTACGCTGAGCTGCTTATGATGCATGATTTTAACACTAATATGAGAATTTGCTTAGGAAATTTGCTGTACGTTTTTGTACATTTTATGATCCAGATTGATGTTAAAAAAAATGGATTCAGTTTATTTCAGACCCTAAAGTTTCATTTTGATAAAATTTAATATGTTTTTATACTCTATTTATTTCAAGTAGTAAAAATGAAAAAAAAATCTAATTCTGTTTACATTCTGTACTTAGAGGGATTAATAATATAATGGCATTAGATTATGAAGAATTGTACTGTGTTAACTCTCAGGCGAAGCAGATCACATTATCTCTGAGTGGTGCTGCCGCTGATTACCTGGTACATTAAATATTTCTCTTTAAATAAGCAAAACACTTGAGATCAAATGTACTACAGTTCTTCATTAAATGTTCATCGGCAAAAACAAAAGAGGGATTAGGTTTGGACACTGAATTGATTCTCACAATAAAAAAGGACTAAATATTGAGACACAACATATTTACCTGACAATAATCTGATGGAGTATTTTTAATGTTTAGTATTTTTATTAAACACATTAGCATTGCTTTTTGTAAATTAAAGTGGACATGTCATGCTTTTAAATCTTTCCGTTTCACGTTTAAATTATTTAATTGTGGTATATAAAATGGATTACAATGTTTTGGTCTGAATTCCTCATTATTTTAACTGCAAATGCCCTGCTTTCATCACTGTTGTAAGGTGTGTCTGAGCAACACATTTTTCTGGAGTCTCTTTAAAAGCAAACGAGCCACTTTAAACCCAACCCTGTCTGGGTTGCAGAATGTTAACACTCAACTCAACATAGTTAATGAGTTAGTTAAAGTTGAAGCCTAGGATGTCATTGACCCGCTTTTAAATCATGTTTTCCCTAAGACAAAAAGGTCAAAAGAAAGTCATAATACTATTCAATAAACCAAGTACGATTATATCCTCAAGCAATACAGTGTCAAGATAAACAGAAGGTGCAATCTACTTCTAAAAAATCAATAGCCTGAACATCATGTCACCACAAATTCTTGTCTAAAGTAAAGTTTGTTGTCATAGCAGCGTTATTTTCCGCTTAGCTCTTTGCTATGTCCATCATTTCCAGAGATGAGAGGAACTGACCCCTCAACCAAACAATTTTTAGCAAATCATTCTTGATAATTAAGTTGCTGAACCACTTTTCACCTCTGTTGCGGGTACATTTCCAAGAAAAATTATTATTTTTTTGTTTTGTTATATTTCATCCACTTGTATCTTCAGCATACTTGAACTCAGACTACAAAATCGCTGCGAGAAATAAAAATGTTTAATTCGTAATATTATCTTGCTTAACAGTTCCACAGCAAATACTATGACTAGTAGTTTGAAAAAATTAATTAGAAATAGAGAAAGTTGAACAGGTTGAAAATATGATCCAAACACAACATAAAGATAAAAATCAAACTAAGTAATCAACTTTTTTTCTTAAATGCTTTTAAGGGTTTAAAATGTTTGGGGAGAGTTACTTTGGGTTAAGTTTCAGAACAATTAAGATGTTTAAAGATCAGAGCTCAAACACCATTCGGGTAAACAAACCTTGTTGGCCGGATCCAGGATGCGGACTTTAAGACAAAGCAGACCAGTGAGACAGGTAAGCAGCAACATAGTGGTCATGATAAATGAGGTTCAGTTTCTTCCTGGAGATGATAGAGCTTTACAAAGGTTCAAGCATTAGTGGTGCTCTCCAACAATCAAGCCTTTATGGTCGAGTGGCCACATAGAAGCCATTACTCACTAAAAGACACCCTCCTGGTATTGTACTAAAAGGCCCTTGAACAACTGTAAGACCGAAACAAACCTCTATAACCTGATAGTACAAAATTTCCATCAGTGTGAGATAGAACCAGCCTTACCTTATTGATAGCAACACGATAGATAAACATGTTGAAGGCGTTCCTGTTCTGTGGGGATGCCTTCAAGTGATTGAGTTCGGACAGAGATGGATGACCAAAAAAGACAGAAAAAAAATCTTTCATAAAATCATGTCGCTCTACTTCCAGATTTATTTAATAATTTAATAAACAAATTCTTTCAGGGTAAATGTGAGCTGTTTGCCACAAAAATACTTTAGGGCTCTGTTTGTCTGCAAAGCTACTCAGTGAGAGTTATTATTTCTGTTTTGTTTTTGTCTTTTTCCTTTTGATGAAAAGGAATAAACTGAATCTATTTTGTGCTGAGGTTGAAACCTAACATCTGAAATACCTCTAGAGGTGAAAGGTTTCTGCCTCACCCATTCTTAGATGAAAGCACATTTGAGCTTCAGAGTTGCATCAGGAAATGTTACATTATTCCACATTTACCAATCAGAGTCTGCTTTGCTGCATGGGAGCCTTTCTTTTGTTGTATCCCTTTAGCACTTGCTTTTATCTTTATTTTTCACTGATGTCATGTGCATGGTAAACAGTGTTACACTCTTTAAATAAAAACACTGTAGGTACACCTTTATTGCACCTGATGCTGCAAAAACATACAGGTTTGCACAGTACCCTTCTTGTAATAGGCCTTTAGTAGATAACATCCCCAGAGGCGGTGTGGTTGCAGAAAGACAATGATGTCACTTCAAAACTCCAACCAAGAAGAACTGGAGTTAAAGTTATTCAAAAAGGTGACTTGGATGAAAAAAATGTTTTTGATACAAGTTGAGATGCACCAAGACCAGTGACGGGTTCTTTTACTGAGCTAATAAAACTTAAAGTTACATATTTTTCAGTATCTGTGAGGTATTTCAAATTAAATCAGGGAAATCTGTGATTAATTAATCTATTTATTTATTTTATTATTACGTTGCTTGTTTTTAGAGGTGCAGAAAATAATCAATTCTTGAGAGAATCTCAGTTCCTACTCCTGACAATTCTGAATCGATTCAATGTGCTCAAACAGTGATTTTAGGCTGTTTCATTTTTTTGTAATTTAATTTTTCTGAACACTACGTGGATCATTTAGGGGGGGGGTGAAGCTAGGCAGCTAAACTAGCCTAGTAGTGGTAATTTATGTTAAAAACTTGTATGTGCAAACCTATTTTTGTTTGAATATTAACTGACGGGATTTGATGCAGAATGGAACCTTTCTACTTGTTTCCAAGGCTCTCACTGGTTTAACAGCTTACTTATACATCATAAAACTCCAGCTATAACTCCAAGATTCATTATCCACTATGCACTACTGTTGAACATTCCCAGATTCAGGATCAAAATGAGTGGTAACAGCCTTTTTGATGGTGAACCTCTTCATGTGGAGCAGCCTGCCTTCTTCTGCTAGAACTGCTGTCAGTCAAAGTAAAACCTGCTTAAAACCTATTTTATTTCCTCTAGTTTTTATTGTGACTGAGAATTACATATATTACCAATAATTTTTTTCTTAGCCAGTCATTATTATTTTATTTTCAATTATTTTATAGGACTATAATTCCACACTTTACCCTTGATAAAGCACTTTTCTTTTAACTTTGATATATTGAGAAGCTTTAACCAGTTATTTTATATATCTTCCAAAATGCCTGTAATTCATTCAGGCCTACAACAAAGTTAGAGAGAAAAAGGCTTCATTGTTTGTTCTTTTTCAGCTTTTAACCCGTATCTTTCTCGGACAAAGTCAGAAATGTTGTTTGCTTTCTGGAAATCCTTAGACTTAAGGATCTTCTTTTCAGTGCTGCCACACCGAGTTTCAACTAAAAGACTCTAAAGGCAGTTCAAAATATAAACACTTTAATCATCTTGTCTTCTTGTTGAATCAATAGTTAAACCTTGTTTTTGAAAACATCCAAGTTCCTCATATAAATGGAGGAATTGAGGAAAATACTGTCGCTATGTGATCTTATGATTCATGATGAGAAACTGGAAAAAGCTATAATCAGTATCAGCAGGTCAAAGATTTACAATTTAGTGACAAAATTCTGATCAGTCCATGAAAAAGCAAAAGAAAAAAAAAGAAATACCAGTGGCTGCCCTCGCCTTACTGTGAAGAGTGATGCAAACTGTAATAAATATTAATAAATATTTTTAAAAATGAAGGAAAGCTGTTCTGAAACCTGCGTGGGCTGGATTAAAGTCCTAATGACTGTCCCTTGTTGACCTGACAGAGTCGTATCAGGAGAATGTGGAATGACACCGTAAGAAAGCAATCTGAGTCCTCCTTTATCTCAGGTGACATCAACAGCACCTCCACCCTTAACCAAGGTCAGTTCACACCTCATCACTTTCCACACCTATGCACAAATTCCATCTGCCAGCTAATATTATCACCTTGAAGTTCCAGCAATCACAACACAACACAAAGGTCCAGGCAGCAAATGCTGTCATCTTGAAATGACAGTGCATCATGGTTAATAAAAACGCAAGGCCTTAAAAATGAAGTTTCCTTTTTCTGTCAGCTCAGAGCTGGGAAAGGAAAAAAAAAAAACTTGCTCAAATGCGGCAGCGTCTCTTGCACCTCTAGCCTCAGTCTCGCATTGAAACTTGCGTGTTTTCTTGATTTAAGTGCGGGCTGTTAAAGATCATGCCCAGGGGACACATAGGCAAAACTAAAATGGTTGTAAAAAGTTTTATTTTCAGAATGTCTAAACATGAAGCGAAAGACTATTTGTTGCCCAGCACAGAAGGTGACCTCTGTTACTTTATAAAGAGATTTATGGGTGGGGGTAGGAAAAACTGTCATTTATTATTTAGCTTGAGCACAAATATGATGATGAGAAGATGATGTTCAACTCTGGCTGACCCAGAGTGCTTAGTGTGATGTTAGGCTTTCTGCTGTCTCTCAAATGGCTTTCTAAGCATGCAAGGGAAAAGAAGGTTTACACTAAGGTAGCTTAACTTTCCCTCCGCTGACTTCTGTCATTCGCCGCTCTTTGCCTTCCCCTTTTTTCCTTTTTGATGTCACTTCCCAAAAGACAGAGTCTCGCATTGAACACTCTCCAGGACATTTTGACTTGGTGATACATCAGTAACAATCTAAAGGTACAGCTTTTTTTTTTTTTTTTTTTTTTTTTTGCCCCTCTGCGCTACCATTTCCTGGAGATGTTAATGCAAAGGTTGGATATTGATCACTCCGGGGCGTAGTAGCAACCCTAGAGAATTAGTGCACTGAAGGAGGGCTTTATCTCCTAGAAGCACTTCCATGTCATTAAAAACATCCCTGGAGACATCTCAACATGACAGATGGCATTTAACATAGGTGATAAATGCAGTGGAAATACCTCAGATCCTTAAAACACACTGCAAGCTCGGGAGAGAGATTAGGCTTTGGAAGACAATGGCTAAATATTTAGCCCTAATTGTTTTTTTTTTTTCTTCTTCTTATAAATAAAAACCTGGCACAGTCATTCTGTCTGTCATAAAGTAGAAATTATATTTGGAGGACTTGAAACAGCAAAACCTTTGCATAATTACAGAAAATCCAAGGTGCTGAAAAATGAAGCTTGCACAACACAATAACTAAAAATGAGTTATGAAACACACTTGTGACAGAATGTAATAATGAGCATAGTTGGTTGAAAATTAGTTTGTAAATAAATGGGTTAGGAAGGATTCGTAACACACTTAACAAATGAATGGGGGAAGGGGTGGCGGGGCACCAGAAGATGATGCGTGCAGGAATTTTTCCTTTCCTTGTTGCCTTGAGTAGAAACTTTTAATTAAACTCCCTACTTTCAGATTTAGGCTCACCATTAAAGACAAAGTCAGATTCTTTGCCTTTTTTTCTGTTCTCCTTGACACTTTCAGACAACTGTCAAACTTACCTGCTCCTCCTCTGTCTTGCCACTCCAGGAATGACTGGGAATTACCTACTAACAAACCCTCTCCTGCGACCACAAGGCACTAACAACCCTTATAACACCTTACTGGCTGAGACAGTCGTGTGTAACACCCCCACAGCTCCAGTGTTTAACTCACCAGGTGTGCTTATTTAATTCTTTCACCTGCATTCTGCCTTTTTTATATATATTTTGTACTTTTTTTCTCTCCCCTTTCCTCACTAATGTCTTCAGTCAAGTGTTCAGAAGGCCAAATGAAACACAGGATGTTCAGCAGTATCGTCTTTCCGTCTAAATCACTGTCTCCGCAAGGCTTGATATGGTGCTCATAAAATGTGTGTGTGTGCAAAAAAAATAAAAACACAGAAGTAATACACTCATATTTTGTCATGCATGACATAGATCTTTATGGTTCACCTAGATCCAGCCTGTGTGTTCTCATATTTCTCTTAACGGGACATAATGATTAAGATGGGAAAGAGATACTGCACATTCTGCCTCGAGATAATGTAAACAGTGGTGTAGACCTGAAGCTGTAGTATAAACTGCACGATCATTAAGATCTATTTCCATGAACATATGAGGCAATTTGTTTCATGCTGTGCTACTTCTTAAACATGGTAAACTCCAAGAATTTACAGTGCTCTCCACATTTATTGTCAGCCCTGGTAAAGACGTGTAAAAACTCGTGAAATTAATTATTTATGGCAGTACCACAATTTTATATGAATGAAAAAAAAAACTTGATATTTTACAAAACAAACTTGGGTCCAGGCTTTTTACACAATTCTAGTTTTTTAATTATTTTTTTCTCTTTTTTTTCATATTTTTGTATTAACTATTCCCTGACATTTGACAGATTTGAGGTTTATTTTTCCAGTTTATAGGTAAGGTTAAAAAAAAACATACTGTCTTGACGGTTTTTCAGTACCCATTTCATGACTAATTTAGATTAACACACATCTGCTTACCTACCTGATGTGCTCTCTTGTCTTTCCCATTTTGAAGAGGTTAAGAGGTGAGAGTTTTTATTAAGACCAAAATATTGTTGTTTTTATTTTGAAAAATTAAATGTCTCCGGGATTTATATGGATTCCTCATTAAGAGCTCTTCTCAACACTCTATGATGATAATCAGTGTGATATATGCATTTTAAAAATGCTTCACTTTTATTTCATAGTAGTTGGTAGTTACTTCATAGTAGTTGGTAGTAGTTGCCAGTAGATTTTATTTTGCGTGAAGCGATATATATTTTTATTGAGATTTGTCTCCTTTTTTAAGTTTGAGATCATACAACCCAGATTTAAAGACGGCTGCATTTAAATGCACCATCATATCTTTACCAGGGCTGCCAATAAATGACGTCTTTTTTTGTACGCATTGTGTTATCAGTGTCTAAATACGATATTAGGAACGAGAGTATGCCTGTGCAAATAGTAATGATAACTATGTTTCTGTTGTATATGGCATCAGAACATATATAACAGTGATAAGGCTGTGATGTTTTTGTATGTGCTGTTCCTTTTTGAAACTGAAGTGGCATATTTTGTTATGTTTTGTGCTTTTCCCCTGTGCTTCCCTTTAGTGACCTACAGAGAGACAAGTATGGGAGTAAAACTTAACTTTGCCTATCAAATGTAAATTTTTTTCAGCATGCTTATTTAAAACAACCCCAAACCCTCGGCACAATCACTGGTTTTACTTTAGGCCATTAACACACACTCAAGTGGAGAGCAAGTGGTTCACAAAAAACAGTATAAATCAAAATATCTCAATTTGATCATTTTAAGGAATCTCAACTCCTGATAGAGTTGTCTTGAATTTGCCTACTACTCTGCTTTTTTTTTTTTTTTTTACTGACCAAAAATATGATTTTTGTTGTTTTTATTTTTTAAAGAAGAAAAAAATATTTCCTTCCCTCCCCTCCTCCCCCCCACTGTCTGTCTCCGTTGTCCTGGTGTGGCACTCAGCAGTCTCAGTGTCCACTATTATTCCTGTCACAGTCTTTGAGACAACACCTGTCTGGACCCTAAATTGCCTCCTAGCAGGATTAACACATAGATGTCACAGCAGCAGCTGTTACATTTCCTTTTTTTCCATTCAGGACTTATTGGCCTTTATCCTAACTTTGAAAAGATTGTCATAAGACTGCTCATCTAAAACTGCTCCACATAGTGACCATTTCAAAACTAAGTTCCCTTAGTGCTCTAAATCGTATTATTCTACAAGGAGGAAACCAGCCATTGCAGAGAACATTTTTTCTCCTTATCTCCTCTCTCTATCATGACACAAAAAATATTTACATTTCGTAGGGCTGCTTTCCATGACCTCCATGCTTTGAGACATTCCTAACACAACCACATCTAACCTCTGCAGTGGCTATGCTTTCCTGAGCTGTTCTCCCAGTGACCTGGGTCTCAATGGGAACTGTTACAATGACGGATGCCAAGTGCCGGGCTGTGGGCAATCTCTGACCTTTACCAGCTCTGGGTACACAAGCTGCCAACTTAACGGGCACCAAGTGTACCACAATAAAGTCACCAAAAATGGGACTTTTCTTCAAAGCATTGTGCCTTGCAAAAGTGTTCTTCGCCCTTCTCAACATCAGTGTTTTTAACATGAATTCAGGAGGAAAAAAGCTGAAATTGTTCATACTTGTGAAGTAGACGGGAAATGATGCAAAAATGAGAAAAGTGTTGCTTGTATATTTGTTTCATTGTTTTAGTGATACAACTGTTGAGCCAGTAGTAACTGGAAGTCCTTCAGCAGTATGTCTGTACCAGTTTAAAAGCCTGAGATTTATTTCCATTGTTCATTCTAAGTTATGTAAAGTGAAATCACATTCGACGGAGAAAATCCATGAACAAGTTTGGTCATGGATTTACAGTTGCATGATAATGTGAACTTTAACAGGACCATCATGTGTTGCTCTAAATTTTAAACCATTCCATTGTAGAGTTGATTGTGTATTTATGGTTATTGTCCTCCTGGAAGGTGAAGCTTTAATCCAGCCAAAAGTCATATGCAGCTTCTAAAATCAGGATTTTCTTCATGATTTATCTGCTCTGTATTTAGCTCAACCTGTTTTCCCATCAAATCCCAGCAGAAGAAAAGCATCACCTGCCACCACCATGCTTTACACATGGCAGCCTCAATTTATTTATTCAATTTTTTTTTTTTTTTTTTTTGTGAGCTACAATATCCTGGGATATTGACAATACTGAACTTTATTTTGGCCATCACATTTAAAAAGGGTTAATGCCCCATTGTCAGACTTTCATTATTCTTTTCTGTCTACTTCACAACTATGCACTTTATTATGCTGGTCTATAACATTCAATCTGGATAAAATATACATTAATTAGTGGCAGCAATGTTACAAAAACAAAAAAATAAAAGGATGCGAAAGCTTTTACAAGGCACCGTATTTGTTGCCATTTGATCCACAAACGTAGAAGCAGTTTAATGCTTGCCTGTTTTATTTGCTGAACCCTTGCTCTTGCTCTGTTGCAGTTAAGACTTTTATCTTGCATTTTGTTGTTCTTTTGAGCGATTCTCCATGTTACAATAAATCATTTTTTTTTTGTTTTACTTTTTTTTGTACATCAGCTGCTCTTAGACCAGATAGCCTGAGCAGACAGACATGATGTGAGTTGTCTAAAGTGAGTCGTTTCACCTGCTGTGTGTGGTGATGGTGGAGTGCTGCTTGTGGGCTCCCCTTGTAGTGAGAATACAGATGGCTGTCCCATGTTTATACATAACTACTTTCCCTTTTCTGTCTTTGTCATATTTCCCCTACATTTCCTTCCTCTTATTTACTTTACCACATAACTTCTATTAGTTGCTAGAGACCCCGTATGTGTCAGCCTGCCAATTTGTCGCTTCATACTTATACATCAACCTGTTGCCGGTGTCTTGTGATAGTGTTTGGATCTGTTTCTTAATGTTGTTTGGGATCTTTTTTCCGTTGCTTCGTCACATATGTGGCAGACTTTAATGCACAATGCCCTGCTTTTTTTAACAGTGATTTTTCAAAGGGAAAGTTGAAATGTATACATGAGAAAATACAAAAATTTCTCATTGCAAATAAACTGCATGTCTATGTATTGTATGTTGAGGATTGTGCCCAACTAACAGATTTAAAGCATGGCTTAAATTAACTTTGTTTTTACATAAAACTGCATCCTAAACAGCATTAAATTTTTATTCCTCCTTTTGTGATTATTAGTGATGACTAATGTAGTTCCCCTTGATATTTCCCTTTGTTTCCAGGGCACTCACTGAACAGTGCGGTGAGGGATACAAGTGCAATGGATACTCTACCGCTAAATGGTAACTTTAACAATAGCTACTCACTCCGTAATGGGGACTTTGGCGACAGTGTGCAGGTAGTGGACTGTGGACTCAGCCTGGATGATGCTGCCTTTGAGAAAATGATCATCTCTGAGCTTGTGCACAACAACCTGCGTGCCTGCAACAAAAGCCACCAACAGCAGCAGCAGCACTCCAGTTTACGTCACCCGCCCCACCGCCAGCAGCCGCCGCCGCCGCAGTACCACCATCACCACCACACGGAGCGGGCTCCCCCCAAGGTGACGGTGGTAGGTGGCAGCAGCAGCGAAGACGACGCCATTGTGGCTGACACTTCATCTTTGGTCCACATGGGCAACGCGGTGGGCCTGGAGCTGCACCATCAGCAGGAGCTGGAGGCGCCACTCATCCCCCAGCGGACTCACTCGCTTCTGTACGCACCCCAGAAGAAGGTGAGGACCGACGGAGGAGTCGATACCTTTGACAGCCCACTGACACCCACCAACCCTGACGACAGTGCGCAGTCCCCAAACAGAGACTCTTTGTACACGAGTATGCCCAATATTACAGACTCTCCATGCCCTGAGAGCAGCCCCGATGTCGTGGAGGATGTCTCCCCCACCAAAGGGAGCGAGAATGAGGATGTTTACTACAAAAGCATGCCCAACTTAGGGGCAGGTCACCAGCTCCAAGCCTATTACCAGATAGGCAGAGGGAGCAGTGATGGCTACATTATTCCAGTTACTAAAGAAGACTGCATCCCTGAAGGTGATGTACAAGAAGGACAAATGCAGTTAGTGACAAGCCTTTAAATGTATTTAAATCATCCCCTTAGCCCTGCTGCCCTGACACAAACCCTGACTTCTTTCAGGGCACACACACATTGCAGGCAGGACCATTCTTGTTTTTGTTTGTTTATTTTATTTTTTTTAAGCGAACCTAGCAGTTCCACGACACATACACACACGCTTGGCATCTACAGACTGTTCTCTCTCAGCCATCCGTGTTTCCATCTCCTTCCCTGCAGACTCAGAGACCTGTGGCACAGAAACGGCAGCGCAATGTTTTCAAGAGACTGTACATAAAACGAAGAGTCAGATTTCATTTCTAAGAGACAAGCCAACAATGTATTTAAATGTGCTGCTGCTGTTGAGTTATTGAGAAAACTGAAGGTGTGAAAACATAAAAATAAGTTTAAAAAAAATTACAAAAAGAACAAAAAAGAAAAAAAAAAAAGAAATTACAGGCGACATCCAAACAGCAATTTCCCTCTCGAAGGTTGTACATACACTTCCCAACATCTAAGCTTAACCATCTTTTTTTGTTTGTTTGTTTTTTGTTTTTACACCCCTGGACCAGGACATGGACATGCTAGTAAAAAATAAAATATTTCCTGATCAGACTGTTAGAAAAGGAATATCAGGTCCTGGCTGCTTCCCATCACCATCAAGTTTGGATTGTATAACCACTAGCAATCAAGCCCCGGGCCTTATATTTTCTCAACTGTTCCTTGAACTGTTGTCAAGGAGAAACTGCTCAAATATATATTTTGTTGTATTGCTAGTATAAATTAAGAATTCATGGGGTTGGAAGAAAAAAAAGCATAATTATAAAGAAACCTTTTATTTGCAAAATTTTAACATTTAAGAGACTATTGTGTAAAAGTTGCACATATGTTATACCATCTGTTTATGGTACCAACACTTCATTCAAGGTTGTATGTTTGAGCATAAAGGCCTATTAAAAGAAAACAAACAATGCATTATCTTTTTTTTTAAATTTGTGACCAATATTTTGTTTAGTTCCTTTATTTTCATTTCAGTTAATATTGTCCCTTAGAATATCATTATCCGATTTTGCCAAAGTGGCATTGCTTTAGTAGAAGGGGGACTGCAACAACCCAGTCAAGGTGATTTATTCATTGCACTTTTTTTTTGTTAAAATTTTTGATTGAAATGGATCTTTTTAACAGTCACAGCAGAGGGATGGGAAAGCGCTGCTGAGATGAAACCAACTTTTGAAATAAAGTTTTTATCTTAAATGTAGTTCTTCCGCTCAAGTTTAAGTATTTTATTTATTAAAATCTTTCAAAAAATAAATAAATAAATAAATTGGGAAATTTGTGAATAGTTTCCCACACTGGTATACATGCTGTACTGTAGCTCATGTTTTTTATGTAAACATAAGGGGCTTATCACTTAAGACTGATGTAAAGTTCAACACTTGTTTAACAAATACAATAAATGTGAGATTTTTTGTCAACAGACAAGTTGCTTTTTTTAATTGCTTGTGTTTTTGTTATATCTCTAGAAAGCAGGTTTGATCATATTGCTATTGACATAAAACACTTTTGACTCAGGTTCTTAGTAAGTCCCGAGCACCTTGAAAGGCAAACAGATACAATTTTGTTTTCTGGAGGATTATTTTTTTCTCTTTTTTTTTTCTTTCCTGCTATCTTCAATTACTGCAGAGTAGAGTGATCTCGCCATATGTGTTAGAGAAGCCAAATCTGTCCATGTGATTCAAACATGAGAAACTCAGGTAGGAAAAATTGCATTGTAAATGTTTCTCTGTGTGGTTGTAACACTAATAAAGGTTCAAAAATGACACTGGTTTAAAGCATTGTTCGCTTAGTATATCATTGTATGAGAGAAGCACAATTAAAGGAGTCTGTCACTGCAGAAATACTCAAGTTCGTTTAACTGCTGCGTGGGAGAGTGGAGAGGAGTCCACAGGCCTAACAAGGGGTCAGCTTTCCACATGGCTTGAGTCTTAAAACTATATAAAACATAATATTTCTGGATATGACACATATTTGCTCTAATTAATGTCTGCTCCAGCTGAAGCCCACAGTCAGCTCCTATGCGTTTTATGCCTCAGGTGATGCTAATTTACAAAGAATTTTGATATAACACCAGTTGAGGCGGAGTGACAGCTCACAGCAGGAGGGGCTGGAAATTGCACTGTTTACCATTTGGCACTGAAGGAAATGACTCAGAACTTTGCAGAAATGGACTAGATGTCAGTGCGCATAATGCTGTGTGGGCTGCGTGTTGTTTTGACTTGTTTCAACAATTATGTGACATTTTGTGCAATTATCTGAGGCTTCAAATTGTCATAGGGGGATTGCGTTTTTTTTTTTCTTCTTCTCTTCCCGTGATCTCTTGTGCGGACCCCTTGAATGTCAGATTGGAATCAAGTGTTAGGGTAATTGTTGACTGTTGAAAAGCATAATCGCATGCATAATAATGAGGGGACAAAATCATATCAGTTTCTATTCTACTTTGTAAAAATACATTTGATTTATTGAAATATTACATTTATTAAATTAAATGTTCTTTTAAATTTAGACAAATTAATATTCAATTCATTTATGTTTCAGAACAAAATGTAAAAAGTGCTTTTAATTATGAGTATTTTTACAGTTTTAAAGACAAAATAGATTTTGATCTAACAATGGTTTAAGATGGGTAATCTCATGAATAAATGTAATAGAAAAAATAAATATTTTCTACATTTCCAAAGAAGCAGTAGTATTGGTAGTAGTCACAAGCTTTCTTTATTCAGCACCTATAAAAACATATTTTTTATTCATTTCCTATTTATCAAAATCATGTTACTAAATTTAAAAATATGAATATTAAAAACTATTTCCTTAGGAATAAGGAAGAATGGAAATGAAATCTATTATGCTCAAGTAATAAATTAGAAATCGGTACATAAATAGAAACTGTAAATTAAAATGTTTAATAAATTTATGTTTACATCAAAGTTACAACAGCGAGGTATGAATTTAGAAAAAAAAATAATGAAAACCTTAAAATGTCGTCTTGTCGGTTTTTCTGACTTGAATTATTATTTGCATAAAATAACTTCAGACCCTCATTAGAGCGGCTTGATAATTTCACTTCAAGCAGAAACGAGCTCTTCAGGGCAGAACTCGGTCTAAACAAAATAAATAAATAAATTGAAGGAATAAACTTTTTATTTCTCTTTTCAGAATAAAATAACTTCTATACTTATCCTTAGAGATGATTGAACTGGAGGGTAAGCAGGTTTATTTGTCAGGTTTATTTTGTTAACAGCAAAGAAACATTACTTAGATTGTCTCCAGTCTTGTCTGCGGCAGACGGTGTGGCCTCTCCAACCCTCCGGCTTTATGTGTGGCCTTCCTGCTGTGAAAGACTCACTATATTCCCTGAGTTTTTCTCTGGGAGGGGCTTTTAAAAATTAGGGTAAGCAGCTGGGGGACCAGTAATCTGGCTCCTTGCTGACGAACTGGATTGCCGATGCAAAGGAGAAGCAAGAATCTATTTTTGACTTAACGGTGGCAAGTAGAAAATAGGCTATCTGAATTTAAGGATTGTGTTTCATTGTGGTATAATGCAGTTGCATAAAAACAATGTAATTAAATTTTTTTCAGTAATTTTCTATAACTGCTAAAATACAAAAGAAATTAATACAGGATATTTTCGTTCATTTAATATTAAATAAATATCAAAAATTAACCCTGGCCGGCCTCAACTATTGTGTGTGTGTGTGTTGTGTGTGTATATATGTATATATATATAGATAGATAGATAGATATGTTAAAAGTACACTTTAGGAAACTCCTATTCCAGGCCTTGGGGATTTCTCTGGGTTATCAATAGCCTCTGCAGCAGTTACTCCTGTAAATAGAAAACATTGCCAATTATAGATGCCATCAAAGTGGATGAAAGCAATAGTGTACAAGGAAAATAAAAAACCTCAGAAGCCACAAACGGCTTACTGGCAGCGCAAAAGTAACTTCCCAAACTCTTGAAGTTAAAGGGAGGCCCTTTAAATGCTTACTCTTTTCTTCCTGCAGCCTTTTTTGTCCTGTCCCTGACTTCAAATGTGCAGATTTGCGGCCCATGGGCGACTTAGATCCGGTCCCGTCGAGGTGAAAAATCCAATTAACCTGCAGCTCCGGCTGCCTTCATTATAATCCCCTCCCATAATTATGAAATTACTAGATGCAGGATTTCAAATGAAAAAAGGATGAGAGCTGGTGGCTCATGCAAAAAAAGGTGAAATAAACCCTTTTCTTGACAGTGAACAGTTTCCATTTACCTTCAGAAGGAACAGTTCAGTGTATGGCAAAATTTGAAAGAAATATCTTTCAAAAGGTACAAATTGCTGATAACTCCATTGCTGATGAGGCGCATAAAGTTGACTGATTGTAATCTTGAAAAATAATGGATAGACGATTGTCATAACGTCATATTTTTTAACATGTTGAAAGCATATATATTTTTCTTGCAAATAAATGTCTCATTAATCGAGATGAGGACTTTAACATGTTAATTTAGATGTAATATTTACATATAATTTAACACATTTGTATTGTGTTTCTGCTATGCCCGTAAAGCAAGCGCACAAGTGGCATCCACAAACAACAGAGACGAGGACAAAGCCACTTTTCTTGGCCCACTGGGGGGGTAATTTCTGCTTCAAAAATCAATCTGATGGGATGCTGGAAAAGACTATTGTATTCAAGTTGTGCAAAACAGAGCTGGTCTATCACCACATCTATTCAAGCATCAAATACCTTGTCAATGCAAAACATGTTCCAGTCGGCACAGACATCCCTAACACCAAGGTCAGTGTCCACAGTCCAACGTTTTGTCCCAAAGAAGTTGCATGAATGACCAGAGGTTCGTGAAACACTTGAAAACTGAATAGGTATGGCATATTAAAAGCCGTATTTTTGTTCTTGAGCTCAAATGGTTTTTCCATAATTTAGTAACAAAAAGAGTTTTTGAATTTGAATTAAAAATTCTTCATTATTTGTTGATATACAGTTTTTGATTAAATCAATTATACTGATTGCCAACAAACATTCTATGCATAAAACAGTAGCAAATTTCTGCAACATTTTTTTAATTGTATGATTTCCAGGATCTTTTAAAACCCAGAAACATGTTATTTGTTTGGTTCCTTACAGCTTTACTCAAAAAGGCACTCAATCAGTTTTCCTGCTTTGTTCATTTTCCAATTATTCTGATAAAAGTTTCCTCTTGACTCAAACAGTTAGAGGTCTCTGGTATGGAGTCATTTTACCAATGTTAAAACCTGTGACTGGAGTTCAGGAACACAAAGAAATAACAGATTTTGTATTATGTCACAAATTTTGTAACTTCTTCAAAGATATTTAAATACATTTAATGGCAATTTAGCTGAAGATTTTTTACCCCACATGAAAAATTGTCCCTGTCTATAGATTTCATGGTTTTTGTCGTTTGACATTCTCCATGCATATTCAGAGATTCTTCATTTCCGCTTTTATTTCATTTCCTCAAACTTGCTCCAGGGTTTTCTGTCAATTTTGCTTACCATCACAGGTTTTTGATTGCTCGGTGCTGGATCATTGTCATAATTGACATTTTGTGGCACATATTCTTGTTTGGACAGATTTTTTGTTTTGTTTTTAGCAATTCTAGTTTATTTGAGTTTTTATTCTCCCATTGTAGTGTTATTAGCTTAGTTTTTGTTGCTTAAAATACTTTTTTAAGACTTTTTTTATTCACAACCTACCTCCATTATGATTTATGCTGGGCTTAAGACATAAAAAAGGAAACTTTGTTGTCTCAAAAGCAACAGAGAAATAATGTGAGTTATTATCCCATTGTAATAGAATTGTATGCTTCAAGAAGGCCGACTGTTCGGCAGAAATAAAACGGAGCATATAGAGTCATCCACAGCTGCTTGAGCAGGGCATCAAAATGAGTAACTTTATAATCCGTGCTTTTATAAAAATGCAAGGCCAAAACACACTTTAAATGTCAAGACATAAGACAGAATGGGTGAAAAAAAATTAAAAAGTATTCAGAATATAAAAAGAAATAATGCCTGTCTTTGTCATGATCACAAAAGGCAATCGATGTCTGACAATTTCATACAGTTTGTCAAGAATATCCCCATATGTCAGAACTGTATAGCTATCATGTTATTACATAAATCACTTTGTACCACTCTTTATGTGATGCTATGATTTAACCTTATGTTTCAGAGAAAATCCTCTCTTTTCGTCTCTCACTGAGGCCCCTCACAGCAGTTAGAAAATCCCACCTCATCAGTAAATCTAATAGCCGTCTGATAAACTCATTGGCACTCACCGAGGGGAAGCATCGAGCAATAACTACAAGAGCTCCCGCTGTGCGCACGCTTCTGCAGGCCAATATAGATGTCTCCCACTCGCAAGGCAGTACCTATTGGATGCAGAGGCTCATGCAAACCAACGCATTATCCTGCCGCATTCCTCTGCATCAACATCTCTATTCATCATCGGCCAAGAAGGGAAGGAACAAGTAACAACTTAATGGCCACTCACCTACACTAATTGGTTCTTGAGGATACTGAGAAGCAAATGGTGCAGGTGGGTGAACTATTTCCGTTTTTAGACTCAAAAGCTTGCCAATGTTGCAAAGAATGTAGGCGTGAAGGAGAAAACATTGCTCATTGTAACTATTTGTGTATTTGAATGTATTTTTTTAAGTTCCACAATGAAGGAGGCCCTGGGGGTCATTGTCAGCTTTAGTTATAGCTAGCAAGCAGAGTTCAAGTTTGTTTTTGACATTTGGAAGTAGAGTTGAGTGTTTTTTTTTTATTTTATTTTGAGTCAATGTTTCAGATGACAAACCTATATTGTGCAAATGAACAGAAACGATTCATCCAATCACATCAGTACACAGCTATTTGCATTATTCAATGACATGATGCAATCTGCTGGGTTACCTTGGATATTACCTTTTTAAAACTATTTTGAATCATTAACTGAGCTTATCTGAGCTATTTGATTATTTGGACCATTTGCAATGCATGTATTATTGAACTGATTTTTTTTAAATGCCTCATTAATTGGTGATATATAATGAAACTGAATTGAATTGAATTATTAGTAGATACCATAGGGTTGTGAAAGTGGCTTATTGAGCTTCCTGTGAGAAGGACAGTCTGGTGTACGTAATTCAAACAGTAACACAGAGGTTCCACTCAGGAAGCACAGAAAGTCAATTTACTAATACACTACTTTTCCACTTGTTGATGCACCAGCTGCAAGGGAGATGAAATGGAAGAGGAAGTTTAGTGCAACATAAAAACCAATGGGTCATTGATCAGTGTGCTTCCGTCTGTTCCTCTTCTGCCTCTTCTGTTCGATCAGAAGAACCAGAGCACTGACAGTGCTCAGAAAGGAAAGAAATGCTCAAAGATTTCCCTCAAAGAATAATAATAAAGATGACAACTGACCACAGGAGCTAAAAGCTGTCAAACCCAGCAAGAATACCCATCAGAACCTGAAATGTGGGATCCATGTGTTTCTAAATCAATCAAATCAATCCTGTGTAGAACCACCTTTTGCTACTATAACAGCTGCAAGTCTCTGAAAGTATGCCTCCATCTGTGTTGTACATCTGACGCACATATTTTTATTCCCCATTTTTATTTACAAAACTGCTCAGGCTCAGTGAGATTTGATGGAGAGTGACTGTGGACATCAGTTTTAAAATCTGGCAAACAATCGTCAATTGGACGTCGGCCTGAACCTTCTGGACCCTCCTGACGTGTATCCAAACCAGTGGTGTTCAAAATTAAAAAGCTGAAAGTATTTATTAAAAGCACAAAAATCTGTACAAATACTTTTTTTTACCTACTCAAAAATAAACTAAGCATTGAATTTAATTGAAACAAAGTAGTCTAATTTAAGGGTGTCTATAATATTTTTTTAAAAAAAACCTTGAATAAATCAAAATAAATCCCCAAACAGTGTATTTAAAGTCTCCATCTGCACACAATGCATGTGTAAATGAAGCATATTTGTTTCCTTGTTGATTGGTTGTCTTGAACCATAAGATCCTTTAAATGGCCACAAATGACCGACAGGCCACACTTTGGACTTTCCTAGACTATTTCATTGTAGCTCTGAAAACATGAACGCTGTATGCGCTGAGTTTTTACCTTAGAATGGCCAACTCTCTGTTATTCCTCTGTCAGTTTGACACAGTAAGGAATTCTGAACTTCCCATGTCTGTGTCCTCTGTCACTTTTATCATTAGTTAAAACTGTTAAAACAGAAAATATTTGGAAAACATTGGGGGGGGGGGGGGGGGGGGGTGCAGGAGAAAAAGTTTGGGAACCACTGATCTACGATATGTTAAACTTGATGAACATGCTACACAAGTAAATCAAATAAAAATCACTTTCTCAGGAAGAAGCTGTTACTAATTGCATGTCATAATAATCCAAGAATGATGAATAATTTCATATTTGTGAAGTGGAACTGTCTTTGGAATCTATATTCACAATATGCAATACATTTTCTGGTCTCGCTACTGTCTTCATAATTGATAAATAGAGGGAATACAGATGTAACCTTGAGTATCAGTGGGTATTGGAGCTGAATATTGATTCTGAGTTTCCTTGCTGGTGGCAAATGTGCGAGCAGACTATAAAGACAAGATATAAAATATATTATAAATGTCTCAGTTGGATTGTAGTTTCTCATTAAAATTCAGACAGGCCTTTGCAGATGAACCTTGTCATGCTAATCCTGGGCAAGTGCTCCCACAGGGTCCCAGCAACTGTGTCTAAGCCTAGTGGATCTTGAAGAACAATTTTTTTGTGTGTGTGATCTTTGTCATATCACTTCCAATGCCTTTGTGCTGTCATTGTCCTCTTTGTGTGGTAGTTTGTCTTAGTCAAATGACTGGTTAGGACACTAAAACGTGCCGTTTGCTCTACTTCCAGTGCCTGGTGATGCAGAAGAAAATGCAGAATTTCCTTTTATGTACATTATCTTTTTTTTTTTTTAAAATACTACTGACTTAGTTCAAAAGTGCCAAGAATATAAACATATTTCTCTGCATCAGGCTTCATTACTGTTTTATTTAGCAATCACAAAGTACTAATTTTACATTAATTTTACATGTTCAAAGCCAAAACCATCTAAAACAGCAGAAAAAACTGACAATAAAAACCCATTTCAGATGGAGACAAACACAAGAATATATATATTATGCAAATAATTAATGTTTACTGAACTCTAGGTCAGTTTCAATATATCATGAGTGAAGTGTGTGAGATCTAATCTGATTTATTTTTAATAAAATGAGAATGCATTTCTGGGAGTCAGTGGCACTCTTTCAGATTTTTATCAACAGTTTATTTCACCCATGGTCACTGACAAGGCTCTGTTGGCTGGCTGTATGTAAATACATATTACAGTTACGTTAAAAAATTCAGAATAATGTAGAGAACCTTATTATTTTCAGAGACACATTAGATGAAGCACAAGATGTTGATTAATTATAGATATAATGTCTTTAGGTCTATTTCTGTTCATTGTGATGATTGTTTTGCTTGCAGGCCATGAAAACATGGCACATATTACATCAGATCAATAAAAAAACACATTTTCAAAAGTACTGACACCTATAAAACCTCATGACAACCAAAAATAATTTTGTATGAAACACCAATGCAAAGTCAAGAAAATCCCTCACAAAATGGCTGAAGTCAATCAGGTCACATCACAAGTGGTTATAAACATAAATGTTAAACTCCTGCCTCAAATTCTCCATTATATTTGGGACTAGACTTTCACTAGCCCATTCTTACATGTTCACGTGTTTTGATATGAAATATTTGAACCACACAGCCATTGATCTGGGTTGTTTTTCTGTGGAAAGATGAACTGATGTCACCTTCTCAAAACTTTTGCTCCCTTTTCTAGAAGTTTTTCAAGAATCTGAAGAGTCGGTGAAGAGCAGCTGACTACAAACACGATCAACACTTTTCTGGATTTTATTTATTGAATAGTTTTAAAACCATGTACATCATAAAAGAAATATCAAAATAAATGAAATACATGTAATTTTGTCATATATAAAATACAGAAAAAAATATAAACTCTTAAATAAAGCTGAAGTAAAACTAGTTTTTCTTGACAGCCTATACTAAACAAAATTATGTTTACATGTAGGATTGTAACCCTTTTTACATCTCTGAAATATCCGACAGAGGATTAATACGGTGCCTAGAAGCCGTTTTTATGCTCGGAGGAAAATCCTGAAATCTATTCACAGCACATTTCTTTGCTGACCAAATTACTCAGATGACCTTTAAAGCTTCCTCTTTAAACTTCTTACATCTCATGTCTTACAAATGACAATAAGACGTCTTGTCAATCATGCAAATTACGTCTCAGATTCAAAGGATCACATTGCATATGGGAAGGGAGAAAAAGCACTATGTTGACTGAAAAGGGGAGGACAAGCAATTAATGATATCTGAGCTGGGGGTTTCATATCTCCAACAATCAAAAATAGATTTAAATGATCAGAAAGTCCAATGTCGGGCATCCATTTGCCTTTCGAGTCATTTTCCTGTTAATACAAAATGGTAAATTGCTTCAAGCTTATTTGTGATAATCACAGTATTGATACGCAGCTCACTGAATGGTGCCTATTAAATATTCTGGCAAAAGCCCTGGAAATAGCCTTTATTTCAATAACTGACACCGTAATGAAATACGGTGGCAATTTTTGCCTGATTGATTAATTTCACCTTTTATGTGCAGCACAAGCTTGGCCAACTCTGCAGATGTCCTGGCTGAAATATCGTTTTAATGACAAGCTGATGGCTGACTTTGTTATTCAATGCATAAGCTTACAATACGCTGTGATCATTATGCTGAATGCTCATCTTGCTGTCTGTCTTCTGGGGACTTAAAGTGCCTCCCTGTTGCATGTGCACTGTGCAGATATGTTAAAGCAGAGCCAGGGGGATTCCAACAGATGTTGAATGGTTGTTTTGGCTGGAGTACATCAGGGTGCGTTAGCTTGAAGGTGATATCAAGTTGAAACCATATTACAGCTTGCTTTGATGTTATAGCTTACAGCTGGGAGAAGCAGATGAGTGGAATTAGATCTATTTGATTGGGAGAACTAAAGGGTGAACATTTGCATGTATGTGTGTGCAATTTTATTGGTTAGGTGCAGTTTAAGCAACGCAACATTTGGTATCCATCTATGCATGTATTAGAGTCATTACAAATGGATTCATCTGAGAGACAAATGACAGAACCCACATCCAGAGGAATAAAGATTGAGATTTCTCTGTGTCAAATACATTTCAAAACAATATTTTTGTTCTTAGGTTTTACCTCTACAACCGCAGTAAAACAGATTCAATTAGTTTGAAAATGCCACAGTAGTGTTTGAGTGACTGAAAATTAAAAAAATAAAATCATTTGTGTTTCTTCCAACACAGCACTGGAGAGTGGCTAAAAAGTGAACACAGAATTTCCTATCTTTTCATGATTACTTTTTAAATGGAAACAGAATTAATGACACAGCAATACTTTTTCTTTTTTTTGCATTTCCATGTTGATTTAGTGTCATAGCATCGAGCAATGCAATGTCTGTCTGAGCCTTTAAAAGTATGCTTAGGATGAAAAGATAAATATGAAAAATGCATGTGTGTATAATGTTTGTATGGATCTTTTGGGTGTCTTGATCTTTAATGGTTGTAACCTTTTCTGAAAATTTGATCTGAAATAGTACACCGTGTAATAAAATGTATAGTACAATACCTAAAAATCTTGTAATGTAATACTCACAAAATGACAAATTTTATACCACAAAAATAAAAACATAAAAATCCCTGTAATATCTAGATCAACATATTTGGCATTATACATTTGGTTTTCCAAAAAAATGCTTTGATGCTGAATGATGAGATTGTTGGCGAGAAAAAGAGATTCACTCAAACAGCTTTTTGGTTGAGTAGGTAGACAACGATAGCCACTTAAATTCCAGACTCATGCTAAAAGAAACACCAGTCCTTCCCAGCTTAGCTTTCTGGATCCTGCACATTTTATTTAGCAGTTTTGTGGAGTTGCTGATGTCATGTTTTAGATTTTTTTTTTTATTCGGTTGTATAAAATCTCAGCTTCTCGCTATTCAGAAAGCAGCTTCATAACCTGCAGGGTCAGACTTTATGTGGCTCTATGTGCCCGTAGCGTTTGTGGACAATGACAGGCAACGAAACATAAAAAAACAAACAACGGGAGGAGGGGCACAATCACAATATCAACATGTGTCATCTGATAGATGTGTCAATTTAGGTGCGCCGTATGCAGTTTGTTCTGCCTTGAGCTGTGCACTCTGCATTCATTTCCTGTTGTCTAAGTTCAAAGTGTTTGTCACCCGATGTCATTCACACTGCCTGCTGCCGCCTCACTGCTTGGGGACATCGCCGTGGTGACAGGAAATGTTGTTTTCCCTCAGCAGTACACTGGGTCACTTGGTCGACGGTGGCAGAGGGGTCAGGGCGGGATGCAGAGGTACCCGGAGTCGCCACCTCAGTACGACAGAATGCTCAGAGGATTCACAACTACTCGCCGAATGCTCCCAGAAGCAGGGGAGCACAGACAGATGAGTGAAGAGGGTGGTAAAAGGTGATGGTGCAGAGGAGAGTGGGTGGATGTAGAAAACAGTGGAGCACATGTCTTCACTGGTAGATTTATGATTCTGCTGTGTTCACTGTATGAAGGCCGTGCGACAGTCTTGTGATGGTAGACGAACCGCCATGGTCAGACTAAGCAGAGGTCCACTTGATTAAAATAACACTGCAGATTAATCAGGCCCTCTGTACATATTTGTCTTGAAGCATTAATCAACAGTGGGTACACTACTCTGAATAATAAGCAAGGTGATTATACAGCTATGAAAGACTGTTCTTGTTCATGATTCTGGCCATGAGCTGGTTTGCAAGCCACTTGTTTTCCGAGAGTGATATAACAACACCAACTGTGAAACACAATGGTAAATCAGTGAGCAATCAGTGGGTTTTATTTCTCAGCTTCCCCAAACACATTTGATTAATGTCTTAATTTAACATCTGCAAGAAATCAGATGTATGTGAAACACTGCTATGCTATGCTATGTTATGCTATTTCCTCTGCACCAAATTCCATTTCACTGGAAAAAGATAAAGTTGCAAGATTGGACTATTCAGAAATCAATCTTTGATGTGCTCCAACATAGTGCCTCTGTGAATATATCCTATGGTTTTCTGAAAAAAAGATAAATACATCCACAGTATAAAGCATCAGTTTACCAGTTTCCTGTAAACTTAAAAAACACTCACACTACACTATTTGCATAGAATCCTTTGATTCCCTTTGTTGTACCCCATAGATTAACAGTCTGTAAATCATCAGCACTTACAAAATTTTTATAAATGCAACAAATGTTGTCATAAGTGTCAACTAATGTCTCACTGTTATGAACCTGCCCTCAGAGGTTTTTACATTTGAAATAAAAGTGATGTGCACATAACTCTTTGCAAGAGCACACATTTGCAATTGCAGTGTGTCTGCTTTGATTGGGATATGATTATTGTCTTTTATTTCTAAGTTTTGAACACAGCCATTTTCACATTGTGCTGTGACATTTTCCTGATCTTGTGCTCCCTCTTTTCAGACTTCTATTTTATTAAGTACATTAACACCTGTAACTTGCTTACCAGTCGTTGCTGGAAAGATCTCCTCTTGGACATTTATGAGATGACTCCGCTTCAACAATTTGTGCAATCTGGTATTTTCTATCATACAATGTCACTGAAGTTAGAAAAATAATCAAGTTCAAGCAGTATGACAAGATAAAGTCCCATACAATTATGTCCCCAGACGTCCCAAACACTTCCTTTAAAGCTTTTAACACCCAATAAAGGCTAATTTGCAGTAAAGTTAACAAACAATATAAGAAAAAAAGACTCTGACAAAACGCTCTGAACAATTAGCTTTAATTGTAAATCTCAGCCAGCAGTTCAACAAGATCACAAACCTGCCAAACTAAGAGGAAAGAATTGACTTATAATATCCGAATAATCTGCAAAACATTTGTATGCCGACACCTCACAGCGTTCGCTGTTAGTTGACCGTAGACTTTATAATGAAAAGGTATCATTTTAGCACATCCTGTAATTAACCTCATGAATATATATTGGTTTGTTAGCTTTCCAGCATCTTGAGTTTTCACCTTTGCATCTAATCAACACCTTCAGTTGCAACCAGTGTTATTAAACCGCATCTCAGGGAAAAGAAATATGCTGACTTATCGTTTCCAGGTAACACCACGTTTCCCTGCATAAAAACGCTACTTATTTAAGATAGAAACTGAGCCTTATCTCTTCAATATGTGGCTGACCGACTGATCGGAAGGAGACACAGTCACTCCCACATTTCTCTTATACTGACTGATGATGATCGTTTTAAATCCGCCTCGCAGGATTGCAGCGCTCAAAGATAAGCACTAATTGGGGTTATATATTCCAAGCTTAATTCCCTATTCTTCACAATATCATGCACACGGTATCATCAGTCTGCTCACAGTCAAGCCGGAGAATTCATTACATCAATTAGAGAAAGTTGACGGCAGTCAATTAATATTAGAACAGTCATGCGGTGGCCAAGCCATTTGCCCGTCTTAAAAATGTTTGCAAGTGAAAGTATTAGTAGGGATTAGAAAATTAATCTTGTAACAGTGCAAGCAGGTGACTAGGAGCTCAAACAACTTCATGCTGGAAAAATTTTAACTGCTCGTAGTGGATTAAAAGGAAAGTTACACTTTCAGCTTACTGCAGCATTCAGATGCATTTGGCACATAGCTTTTTTTTCTCTGCAGTTTTGTATGATTAATGAAAGGATAAATAAGTCAAGCTCTTTTTCACATAGTTGGTTTCCAGAAGGCACTTTCAACCAAAAATGTCTGAAAGCAGATGCTATAGGGTTACTGTAGTTTCACATCCTCATATGTTTCTTGCAAATGAGTTGTTTTTGCATAGGCATTTAATTCCTATTTTACAATCGATTAATTGGTTCTATACAGCAGAATGCAGTTTGCTGGATATAGCTACGTTTCAAAGATCTGTGATAGACAGATAAAAAGAAAAAGCCTAAATTGCTGCAAAGAAGTACAAAGTTGATAGAAAACAATAGTTGCACTGACGCATAAAAAATAGAAAGACAGAAGAATGTTGTAAAGAAATTTTAATCCCAATCTTACAACTAGAGAGGGTGTTTGCTTCTTGAACCCAAACTGAGATCTTGTTTTCACAGCACAGGAGCTTGACAGCTGAAGGCTCTGGCTCTCATTTTCTACTTTGAAACTGAATCACAAGAGATCATCATGTACTGTGACAGCAAAGCATTGTGAGAAAACAGCACAGTGAGATGGTTAGGATATGGAGTTTTTGTCATTACAGAATAAATGTAATCAACAATTTAAAAGAGCTAAAAAAATGTTTATGGGTGAGAAATTTAACTTCTGCTGCAAGTTCTTAGAAGTAGTATTTTGGCACAGAGAAAGCATAAAACAAACAAACAAAAAAAGATTGCAGCTAAAGAAAAGCTCTGGATTTCTTTTTTTTAAAACAGCTCCAGCTATATTTTATGGGTCATTCACTTGTGGCCTTATGGTATCTTACTGTTTCCTACTCTCTAACTTCATGCCTTTTGATAAAATTGATTAAAACCCATTTTACTTAAAAACCGTGTTTAAATGTTCTTTGTAATAAACCGAAGCAAAGTGAAGAAAGCTAGAAAAAGTAATAAAACAACACTGACTTAGAGAAAGTAGGATGGAGTCACACTTTATTTCATTTTATTTCCATTTACTAAAGATGATCAAGGTTGAAATTATGAGCCTGTGAGCAGCAACCTCTCACATTAACACCAAGGCTAATCTCACAATTGGTGAGTTGAAGAAATAACTACCTGAAAATAAAAATTCCCTTTTTGCAGTTAAAAAAATCTGCCTGTTGAGGCTTTGTGGTTTTGAGTTTATTTGCTACTAAAATATACAGTTTTTTCTCTTTGACAAGGTGTCAAATTGGACAGTCAATTTGCATTTTTTTAAAAACTAGTTAGACATGGACAAGCAGTGCTAGTCAGCTAGAGTTTTTTTTTTTTTTTGACTCAGAAATTTTTGTTATATTCAACAAAAATATAAGAAGTGTTTAAAGGTAGCACTCCTGTGTATGTGTGTATAACTGAGTGAATGTTATATGAGCATAATTAGACCGGTCACAGATGCAAAGAGGATCAGATCATGGCCAATTCACAGAGGAAATTGAATGGGGCATGGGGTTTGGAAATGAGTGTCGATTTGATTTACCTTTATTAGCCTGAGTCCCTGCATTTTTTTTACCCAGTGTTAACACAGTTAACTACCACACCTGCTGGCATAATGAAAATCTGTAGTACAATAGTAAATTGTAAAGGTGGAATGGTGACAGTTATCTTTCAAACAAAAAGGAGTATCAGAATCCTATCCCAAATAAGTCAACAATTAGCTTCTATGCTTTAAACTGGTAGTACTTTTGCTGTGGTTTGTCTTTATAAATGCTTATCTTCTCACAATAAATTCAGATTTCAACACGTTAGAATGCCTGTAATAAACAAAGCAACTCCGCAGCAGCTGTAAATTCTCTCTGGTTTACTTTGATTGTACCTGGAAATCTGAACAAACTGTGCCAGTCAGTTGTAGCATCATGTACATGTAGCCCACCAAAGTACAGATACCCCACAGGGTTTTGTGCTCAGCCTGATGTTCACAGTGGTCCCCTATGTCAAAAACCTTAATTCATGTTTTTCACTGAACTTGCTGACAGCAAAGAGTTGCTACATTTCATCTGCAACAAAAATGAGGTTTAGTTGGAAAGTCTCGCAGCTTCTTCAGTGTTTCTCCCAATCTCTTGGGTTCCCCATTCATTAGTTTTGAAGAAATGTCCAGCTTTTGGGAAATATGTTCTATATTTTCTCCAATTATTAGTGCATGTCTTCACTGTGCCATAGTATTTTTTTTTCAATGAGATCATTTTGTAACCGCTATACTGACACTGTGGCTTGCAAGTGTTCGTTTGAGGTTTGACTTTTACATTTCGCAGAAATTCAAGGATGTATGGTACATTCCAATTCCATATAAAAGATCATTCCAGCCTTGCAAAAATCCATTTTACAATAACTGAAAACATGCCTGTCAATACTCAGACAGAAACTCACAGAAACGCCAACGCTTAAAACCAAAAATTGTTCTGATTCTAGTCAGGGTTCAAGGAAGTTGTTTTTGAGCAGTAGCTCAGTTTCAGGTCTTTGAGTTAAACTTTCCAATGATTTCAAAACTATTTATCTATTTTTTGTAAGACAGGAAAATGTTTTCAACGGAAATCTGTTAAAATGAACACAGAAAGTCTACAATATTTAAAGCAGTTATGCTGAGTAAAAAATAGCACACCCAGAGATGACATTAAGGTAGTGCAGGCATGTTTAATGATGAGCCTCAGTTTTTGTTTTTTGTTTTTGTGCATTTATTTATCCTCTTTTTTTCTACGGTGTCATGCTTTATTGCTGCAGCTGTTGTTTTTCATGTCATTTGTATTAAGGAAAGAGGAAGCATCCTTTCCCATCAGTGGAAACCCTGACACCACTGTGATTTATAATCCCTGTGAATAATTTGCAGAACATTCAGTCTCTCTGCGAGATACCCTGATATAAACCTTCTCATTTAAGCTGGCCCCTGGGATGCTTTGGACAGAATCGCTTTCAATACAGTTGACTGTAGGCTGCGGGCACGGTTAGCTGCTCTGGACTTGTGAGAGCCTTGTCATTAGCTTAAGTTAAGACAAGTCTTTCAGATGGCAAAGTTATATTTCTCACAATTATATAAGTGAGGATGTTCCTTTGGTCAGCGTTGTGCTTTTGAAATTGTAATAAGGAGGTGTATTACAAGGCGGTGTGGAAATATTTGTGTGGACAGATATGCAGACCTCAGCCCCGAGCTGCTGGGTATGTTTTTTTCTTTATTTGCATTTCTGCATAGATAAATCACTTGACACCTTTATAGTTTGTTCTATGGACTACAGAGAATTGCTTTTTCAGAAGGAGTGCAATGCCTTTGTGTACATAACCGCGTGCCGGTCGATTTATCATCGGACAGTAATTTAAGTAATTAGGGCAGTGATAAATCTTAATTTTTTAAAAAAGAGGTTCAGGGATAATTGTGCTGTTGAATACTGGTTCAAATAGTGCTTCGAACAAAGTACAGTCATATCTGCGGGGCATAAATGCCTTTTACATTCAGCCTTTTAGCTTTTTACAAGAGTTTCGAGAGTGAAAGAAAAAATAATTTTTTTTTTTAAATATTTAGTTTTGTAAATTGAGCAACAGTGGCTTAAAGGTTATATCAAATGCTCCTCTTCTTTCATACCCTATATTTTGGAGGCAATTCATAGATACAACTGTTCTGAGTCTCCTCTGAGGCGTGCCCCAGATGAAACAAAGCATACACCTCAATAGGTCTCCATGGCACTGGCGGCTATCTGACTGGCTTTTGGAAGACTGACAAGTGAGCATTATTTTTCAGAGGAAAGTGGCAGGCAGTCCCTCATGTGATATGTGGGCATGTGAAAGGCTGCTTTCTATCTTTGTCTCTTTGTGTCTTTTCCCCGTTTTTTTTATTTTTTTTTTTTACACCTATCCTATTCAAGCAGGCCTCTGAGCATTTAAATGATCAGAATGCTGCAGCATGGCTGTCTGCCCCCGTGCTGTCAAATTTGGACGGATATGTTTCAGCAAGCGAGCGAGGTAGACACAGACGAAATACGTACACTACACAAAACAACGCGCACGTGTTCGCTGGCACACACACAGATTTGCCCACGAGTCCGCCGTCGCTCTCCAGACAGGCGAACGCCTCTCGGCATACCCGGCAGTTGAGCCGGGCAGAAAAGTGGAAAAATGTGCTCCCCAGTGGAGATGCAGTCAATCATAGAGCTGTCCAGAACCACCAGCTATCTGTTCAGTTAGAGACCAGAGGGCAAAAGGCCACAGTCTTTTTAGTTGAACTTTCAGTCATTCGTCAACTACACATCTAGAGTGAACAGCTTCTTATCTGTCAGTGTTTTACAGAAAATAATATCCCTGGACAGTTTCATGCAATCAAATACTTTTCTCTTCAACGGTTGATATTCTGTTCTTTAGTTTAGCATTATTATTATTATTTTAATTATGCATTACTCATTTAGAATAAGAGGCAAAACTAAACTCTGAAAAATAAGATAAATTTGATTAAAATACCAACCTCTCTTTTTTTTTTTTTAGTTTTTTTTGCTTTTTCATTGTAAACATGATTTTGTCTAATACAATGGAACCCCACCTATTCGCAACTCAGTGTTGCCAGATTTTTCTGTGGAAGGTATAACTCCAGATTTTTCAGGGATAATGTTCCTACTCATGGATTTTGTTGAAGAGCATATATGTAAGATATTTGAAAAAAAGAAGAGGAAAAAAACCAGCTTTGGTACTGAAATACCCAGGCACAATGCCACCTGACATGCTGCTGGCTGGCATTTGCAAAGCAGCCAATCCCGGGGCGGCATTCATTTTCCTTGGCACTGATTGACTGTAACCCCAAGAGCAGACATAAGGAAGGCTGTGGATGTTAGCCTATGTGGTGGTGCTAAGACGGTTTCCACTGTTTAATGCATGAGGTATATTTGGTATTTAAACTATTAAAATAGGCAGTTATAAGCTTTTCAGATGGGGTCTAAAGTATTTCAGCCATTCACAGGCGTCTGTGGTCCCTAACCTTTAAAAGTAATTGCACTTCCTGCCATTTTCTTAAAGGTTTAATGAGCTTGTCAATATCTGGTTCTTGTCCTGCATTTTGTCCTCGGCGGGTCAAGCTGGATCAAAGCATACAGGCTCCCCTTGTAAAAAACACTTGTCATAATCTAAAAAAATAGATGTTTTATTGTGTTTTCAAACATAACCCTTCTATTATACACTGCAGCCATATGACCTGAAACAATACAAATATGTACGTAGATCGTAACTGGTAGCGTTTGGATATTGCTGAGCGCAGATGTCACTGTCAACACAGACTGATTAAAGCAGATAAGAAAATAAATAAGCCACAGGCAGTCGTCGTTATTGACAACAGCATAGTGTGCCTCTAGTGAACCAGAGCTTGCCAATTTTTGGAAAAAAAGCACAATTTAGTCAGCAAGACACGATCTGTCAGTGGCGCGCCTGCCTGCTGGCAGTAAGGGGAATATGGCTTCCTTTCGTGCTCTCCTTGCTTGTCATTTAAATAAAACATGTTTATGTGACTGTGCTGAATAGGGGCATACTCAAAAAGTCATTGGAAACAATCACGATCTGCCTAGGTTAGGGGTGAGTAAGTAATTTGTTCAAAATTGGCTTTGGCAAGACTTCATACGTTAACAACTGAGTCAACGATAATTTTTTAGCTTATTACCGTAAACAAAATCAAATAAAAGATAACAAAGCTTTGATTTAAAAAAAGAACTCAAAAATTCAGGACGTCCAGCATCTACTTTATGCAGATCGTACCATTTATAGAGCAATAAGCCTAGTTTTCTTTTTTCTTTTTTAAGAACCAGAGAACGACACAGAGGAGCCAAGAATGACTGCATCTGCCTGTCTGCTCCTATATCCATCAGTCTGAGAAGAAATGCCTTGTGAACAGTAGATACGCACTCTGAGTGCTGAGCTGCTGCCAGAACTGATCGATCTGGAAATGTTATCGTTTGGATGACATACCTGCAGGTGGCTATTTCTGTCTGTATTTTTTAAATAATTTTTCCCCCCTAATTGCTTAATAAAGTCTTGAACATTTTCCATATCTTGTCTGACCACATGTCATTTTGGTAAACAACACAAAACTGATTAAGTGGAGTGTATGTTTTCGTCCATTAGCTACTCCTTTTAACATTGTATCTCATCTATTCTAATCTTAATTAGCATACTGTCTGAAATAACGTGGTAGAATTTAGGTACAAATCCGATGATATGGAGCAGTGCCAAGATTGCATATAATTCATATGTTTACCTGCTCCTACACTGACCCTGTCAGCAGGGCAGGATGTTACCAAATTGCCACAGAGTAATCTTTCCGTATCAAGAGACGAAGCTTTTGCTGGTCAGCAGAACACATTGCTACTTTGGCAGAGAGATGTCAGAACCTGCCTCCTGTGGCCGTCATGACCACACTTATTGAAAAAAAAATGACACATTGGTCACAAGTAGTTTCATCTGCTGAGTGTTTTCAATATCCTTGGATATCTCTGGGAATCATCCGTTTCGCCGTGTGCACAGGATGCTTAGAGTCCCAAAGCAGGATATGTGAGCTTTGCGATAGCTGTGATACACAACACTGACATTCTGAAAATGGTCTTTTCTTTGGATTTTCATGGGGGTGAAATTGAACAAATCAAATATTCTCTATCTGTACAGTGATCTAAATCCACAGAGCCTTTTCAAACTATTTGGCTTTAAGATGTGCCGCCAAGTTTCTGCAAAGTGTCACCAGATGTTCGCTTCAATCTATACAAATTGTCTGAAGTGAAAGACTGAGTTTCATGTCATGAATAAGACCACCATCTGGGTCAGTGGCCTTTCTTTTGATGTCTGAATGTTTTGATTATTTCATTCATTGTATTTAATGGCTGTCTAAGCTTACAATGTCACAGCATTACCACCAGGGTTGGGGAGTAACACGTTACATGTAATGAGGTTTACATAATTAAATTACTAAATAAAATTATTGTTTGCTGTAAACAAGATGTATTTAAAATAGTTACTTTTAATATACTGTACATTAGATCACAATTGCCTTACATCTACCATCTTCCATTAAAAAGTAAAGATGTTTATTAATTATTGTTTACTTGTCAAATTTGTTTACACTTCTTTGTCGTCTGGACGGTTGCTTGCAGTCTAAATATTAGATTTCCAAGTACAAGTGAATGCATGGAGTTCTATGCAAGCTATGAAGCATGTCCAATTTCCCATCATGAGTTTGTTACTGATGGCAGAGAGTGGCAAGTAGGCATGGTAAATGGGTGAAAGCAGCATGTGTTCAGTGACTTAACAGTGCCGGATGACCATGTGAGTGAAATCGAAGAACGTTTATGGTAGAAAACTTTGTCGATGTCAAGTCTAATGGTGAAAAATTTTGAAAGCTAAAACCAGGAAATACCCCTTTCAAAAGTGTTATAAGGTAATATTAGCTAGGAAGACAGTGTTTAGGGTTTAGTTATGTTTAGGTTTTAGTTTAGTTTTTCTTGATGTCTGCCAGATGACTCAGTCTCTGCCTATAACAGTTCTCTCTATCCTTGGGCCTGAGTGCCATTTCAAAATCTCTTCTGGTTGTTACTTTTCACTTATTCACTTTTAATGTGAAATAGTAGCTCCTAGAATTAGTTATATCCTTATTTTTACATTAGTTTCTACTTAGGCGTGCTGTTTATATTTACCTTAATGGATCTTTATTTATTAGTCTTTAAAAAAAACAGAAATATTTAAACATAACGACAATGCTGGTAGATTTTAGAGCAGGAATCCCAAATGTGTTCTCCACCAGTAAGCAAAGTGTATCTGTGAGATATACATGTAAACATGAAAGATCCTTTCTCTGCTGGCTGGCAAAAACGCCCTTCACAGACTCTAATTCTCAAATAACCCCACAAAGGAATCCAGGCCTAACATGACTAATCTCCTAATTCTTTGACAAATAGATAATATGCAGCACACGGTGGAAGAAGGCAAGCACAAAGGTATTTCATTAGTTTTAATGTCAACCCATTCCCATACCTAGAATGTTAAATCCTGCCAGTTTTAACAAAGCTGGAAACTTGGGACTCAAGCTCAGCATCATGAGCAAGATGGTAAAAAGATTGTTGGACAAATCATTTTTTGTGATGTTTGCTCTGGGTAAGCATGCCAGCATCTCTGTGGAAAATGTGGTTTTTATACCTATTCTCTGGTGATTCAGATCCCTGTGTAACAACATTGTTTTCCAATTTTCTTTTTACATGCCCTTTAGTCAAGTGTGGACACCTACATTTCTGTTAAGATTACACAAAGATCATAATTTGACTTAAGTTATACCATGTCACAACATTTGTACAACACCTTGAAACTAGATGCCGATGTGTACAGAACCCATTATAGTCTGAAAACAGAGAACCATGACAAAGCAGCATGTGCATGACACACTGTGAGGCTGCAGAGCAGAGGGAAACTATTCTATAACAGTTTATGTTTATTTTTCAATTTTCCACACAGACCTAGTGAAAAAGCAGAAAATCATGTCTGAGCAAGGTTGCCTTGATTTTCTTTGTCTACATATGTATTTCTGTGGATACAACGCTGAATTGAACAGCAGCTGTAGTGAGATAGCAAAATCTGGGAAACAGAAAATATTGAAATCCTTCTAGAGAGTTGCTCTACATTTTATTCGAAAATTCTCCATATCAATCTTTGATCTTTGAGGTAAAGATCAAAGACTTTCTCCTTATTAATTTGTGTCCAGAGGTATGCTTATCTAGTTTAAAAGGCAACATAATTTGGCATTATCTAGATCCATAAAAAAACAGACATGAGGTCTTGAAAATTGCAAGTAGGCCTATGACAAAATTGTAGGTATGATAGCTCCTGGGACTTAAGTCCTGGAGGGCTGGTGCATGTGCAGGCCCTGTGTCCAGGGACCTGCTGTGTATTGGTGTTCATTGGGGCCCCTTAAGCTGATGGGGAGGATTTTACCACTACATTGCAGGTAGTCTTTCATCTAGGGAGTGCATTCTGATGGTTGGCGAAGAGTTAAGGGGGGAGGAATAGTGCTAGGACATACGACTCTTAGAACGAAAATTAATCTTAAATTTCACTGTCGCTGTTTAAATGCGACATTATTAAAAATCAAGTTTTTCATAGCAAAATCCTGTCAAGATCTCAGTGTTTTGGGGTGTTTTATGTTCTATAGGCTCAATTGTCTTTTAGATGTCAGGTTTTGTTTCTTGTTTGCATGCATCTTGGTAATTAATGTAGCTCATGTTTTTCAAGACATTGATCTCTTGGTCTCTTGATCAGTTATTTCCCTCACCTGTTTTCTGTAGTATTTAAGTTTGAGTCTTGTCTTGGTCTGATGCGGGATTCTTGTTTGTTGTACATTTGTAACTTAGTTAACCTGTCAAGTCGAGCCTCAGTACCAAAATAAATCCATGCAATCCCACTCGGCCCTTCTCATTTTGGCTCACCTTTACTTCATTCATCACCAACCATGACAAAGCCATTTCATCCCTATCCCATGTAGTTTTCTTGTACGTTCACTGGTCTCCCAATACCTAGAAATGACTTTGTAAGCATCTATAGATAAATCTAGCCAAAAACACATATGTGGACTACCAGAATGCCTCGTGACCCCACTATGGATAAGCATGTTGGGTAATTAATGGATAAAAAAAATGTTTTTCTGAATTTATAATTAACAGTTTTATGAAAAAATACTGGAGCTTTTACTCTTGTGACATATTTATTCCAGTTTTTATGAAAAGTACATCAAATTAGGGTAAGTTACATCAATAACTCTTCATTTCACTCTGGCAACATTCATTAAATCTTTTTTTTTTAACATCAGTAGTGTGTGTGGTATAGGTTTTGTGACCATTAGCACTTGTTGAAGTGATGATGAGTTGCAAGTGGCTACTGAAGAGAAACCATTATGATGTTGACACTTCTGAACTTCTCTTAGTTATGCTTAAAAAAACTCCTCATTACATAACAAACCAAAAACACCATTCACACATGATTATATGTATATGGTGGTCTCTCTTGGAACAGATGTTAGATCTACACTATTAACAAGAGCCCAGATGGACAAGAAACATAAAAATCAGACAGGCTGTGCAACACAGGTATTTTTTTAATATATTTTTTTGCATATCATTAGCTTTGTAAAAATTGGTTCACATGCTGCAAGGACAAAAGCATTCATCATCCTTCCTGCGGTATCATTTAAGTCATGCAATCATATGTTTTGAGACCATGTTGCACAGAAGCAATGAGGAGAAAAAATACATCTTCAGTTGTATGTCTCCCCTGCTGCGCCTCCATGTACAGCATCAATCTATTCACAGTGTGAAAATGCTCCACAGTTAGCTTGCATACAGACACAAAAACAAACATACTCAATATACATATCAAAGACACAAAGCAGTTTCTTACAGCGCTGCGACTCCCAGAATCTATTCCTTCTTCTTTTCTTTGTTCTCCTTTTCCTTCCCTCTCTCTATACGTCTTTCTTCACATGTGTGATATGTCAAAGTCTTATTTCAATGTCCTGGCACCACTTATACTCAAGGCAAACATAAGGTGGTGTGTGTTGATGATTGTCAGCAATGGCCATTTATCATCTGTCAAGCTTCACTTCTCAAAGGAGGTAAATACACCCAGTGAATTATGGTTGTTTTAGTCTGCAGGCGGAATCCCACATGACAGCCACCAGAAGGCCGTGACAAAATCGTTTATGAGGAAATAGTTTATCATGGCCATAGTAAACATTGTCCATCATACATTAGCAGAATAATGGATCTTTGACTCATGTCAGAAAATTGAGATCACAGATTTAGCAGCTAAAGTGCAAACATGAAGACGTGTAATTTATATATATATATATATTTATACAAGGTTTTGACACATATCCATATCCTTTGCAGTTAAAAGAAATATGCTGATTGATTCAAAGGTAGATTCAAATTCAAAATCTCCCGTGGGGTATGATTCGTTTTGGGCTTAACTGTAAGTCAGAAGGAAGGCACGTCTAGTTATCTTCGGAAAATAATTGTAGATTTACAAAAAATCCTAAACTGATCATCAGAACATTTATTTAAAAAAATTGGTTTCTTGAATAGTTCTACTAATTTGTATATGTGTGCTTGCTTCAGTTCAGCTTTTTCTGCAGATCAGCTTGCAAATGCAATTCACAGCATTCGCAAGGAATTCATGCAGGGAATGGATTTTCTTTGTTATTTTGTGGTAGCACATCTACGTCTTTCAAACTGCGTTTTCTGTCTCATCTGTTGTAAAAGAAGATTTGCTTATGCTTTCCTCTCTTCACGTATGTGTACCTTTGTTACTCCAGTAAGCATTCAAATAATATGTGAAGCATTGCTTTGATTTGCTACATATATTGAAATTTCTAATTGCATTTATAACAACGTCTTTAGCAGCTGAGACACATTTAAAGAACAACTATTTGTAGTTGAGGTGTGAGAGATTCACAGAGACATTTAATCCACACTTTTGGTAGAAGGCCTGAGATGTTTTACCATATGAGCACTGTATTGAAAAATAAAACATGGGGTCAACAAGGCCAGTTCAAACTCCTGTCCTGGAAAGTGGGCCAATCATTAACAGATCTGACTCTGCTTTTCCTGACTGCATGCGTTGGTTCTGGCCAGAGTTGCATTCCACTGAGAGCCCTTAGGCGATTGCAGCAAATGGCTCCCATCATATGGACAGACGTATGTGGCTAAATGCAGGCCGTTTAAATGTGGCAAGACTTTTCTGAATGCACTAAACGCTGTGGGCAGCAGTTAACGATTGTCAAGCTTGTGGCACATGGCTTCATGTAGGAATTCACGTTTGTTAGATCCAGTAATCTGCTGCAACAAATGATCCTGGACTTAAACTGTTGCCAGCAGCATCTGTCGCAGGGAGGTGTTTGTCAAGCTAAGACACAATGTGAATACACAGTCTGACAGTGAAAGTTAATCATCAGTCACCAAGTAAAACAGAATTTCGTATGAAAAAAGGTTTGAAATGACAAGTGGTTGATAGCTTTTGTCCTAATCTCCTGTTAGACACCAATTCTTAATATCTTTGCTCCAATCCAGCAGTTGAAAAGTAATGACTCCTGCAGTCTCTTTTTTCTTTCACCCAGTTATTTTAGCCTCAAAACATGACTTGCCAAGCTATTTGCTTTGGAAAAGCCAAGAAAGTAGTCTGTTTCTGTTTCGGCAGTTTCCTTAATAGCATGTTGAAAACTGATTTGCACTCTGTCAAGAGTCTTGAAATGTCTAGAAATGATATTTCAGATGGAGGAATCATTAATAATGATAGTAGTTAATCAGCAGTTGACCCATAAAGTCCAGGTATTGGTAGGCGGGAATGTTTGGACTATCAGTAAATGGGGTGTTCAGGAAATGGAACCACTTTATATTCCATTTAGAGAAAAGATGCAGTCATGCATTAAAGAATATCTTGTTAAGGTTGCAACAGGGGTGTCTCCTCTGAAAAATGTTTCAAATGTAGGGGGAAAATAATTTTATAATCCATTTGTCCCTTTTCTAATGCTTTAGATACATTTTACATTGTATGTTTAAAAATCTATTGTATTAGAAATATTTAAACTCAAATGCTTTTAAACATTTTTGTCAAGAAGTTGATTGCAGAGGAGTTTTACTTTTATTTTTTCAAAAAATATGGTGTCAAATGATGCAGTGAAAAGTACAGTGGGAGGTCAGGTGATTAAATATCAACATTACTGATATAATTTCAACCACTGAAGGTTGCAGTAACTCTATTCTGCAACCCTCAATGTGTTTTTACATGTCGTAATAATATGTTTCTGTTATTACGATTGTTACAGGCCGGCTCAGAGGACCGTATCAAGAAACTGGGAGGACACGACACAAAGAATAATTTTACAGAGGCTTTAGAAGCATTTATTATTAAAATGAGGAACCGCTGCACAGGCGTGTGCACCCCTCTGTCTGGTTATCCGTCAAGCGCAGATCTTTGACACGAACCGACTGGCCCCCACAGGTCTCAGCATCGGTGCCCAGGTCTGGTCAGGCAACGCCTCCACATTTGGTCTATTCGAATCACTAACTGGTTCCCACACCACGCCCTTCACTGTCTGGCTCCAGCTCCGCCTCTGGACCTGGTTCTTGATCTGCACTCTGGCTCTCGTCTGCCATGAATGGAACGAGTGCTCCATATGTAGGGTCCAGGTGGACATGTGACCGTAAATGCCTCCCGTCTCCCAGACCTTCATTATAGAACAGTTAACAGGCCATGATGCCACACATCAGGGACTGTCACAACAATACAGCAGATTGCTCACATACTAAAATCCAGCCCGTAATAAATTTTATGGGTTTATGGTTGGTTTTGGCTGTATTTACAAAACCTTTTTCTACTTATGCAGTAAAAAAAGAGCAATAGGGACACCCAGACACACGACACAGGAATGTGCTTTTGGGTTCCAGTTCTCAAGTGTTTAATTACAACTTGGAACTTAAACAGTCAGAGCAAAATTCAATTAATCAGATTCTGTTTAAAACTTTTAAATGACGATAAACAGTTTTAAAGTGCAATCCGAGGCAAAGCTGACCTTCTTTGAGGAAACCACACTGGAAATGAGATGGATTCAAAGTTTTTACCATCTTTCTTAACTTCTGCTAGAAGTTCTTAAAGGAGCAGCAGCAACAATTTAATTTCATTATTGTCTTATAGGCTCTTGGTTTAAAGAATAACAATGTGCTAAAACTTGTGATTTTTACTTCATCAAAAAACTCACAAGATCACTATGATAGCTTAAATAAAATTTGAAGTATATCCAAGACACTTGGTTGTTCAGCAGTTCATTGCAAAAATAATTAAATAAATAAACTACTCTATGTTCTTTACTGGTCAGAGAGATGGCTAGACGGCACGCAATGAATGCTGAGCTGTATCAAACTTCCACTTAAAATAAAATCTGACAAAAAAGTGAGCACTCTCACAGAAACCAACAGTTAATGTGCTACTTTGACCTGAGAGTGTTGGATCAAATCCCTTTGCAGACCTTCATTAGGATTAATGTTGGGATTGTTTTAATCTGCTTTTGTATGAGAGTGAACTCATCTGAAGATTTTTGTTTGTACAACTACAACCTTACTTTCATCTAGTTGAACACATATTTTATTTTAAATTAGTATATTAGAAATATGATAAGTTAGTTTTGCAACTGTGTGTCATTTGAAGTCTCCAAGAGGAAATGAAAATGGTTTGGAGTTCCAGAAGAATCTTTTGGAAAGGTTTCCAGAGAGGAGTAGGGAAAAAGTGTCACAAATTATTGTTGACGACAAACACAGCAAAGGGATTTCCTTGTCAGTCTTACACAAAAAATAAGGTTGATAAACTGACTCTATTCTTGGAAAGCTGAGCGACATCTCACTTGTTCTCAGTTACGTCTCTTCTTCTCACCAATTGTCTCTTTCTTCTTGTCTTGTTTGCTTCTTTTTTGTCTTGCTCATCTTTCAGATGTCCAGCTTCTAAAGTCCTCCTGAAGTTCCAGCCACATCTTCATGATGTGCATTTCAGGGGACAGTCCGTGAAATGATGTTATCAAACCCTTTGTTGTGAAGCCTTAAATGACTTTATCAAAGAAAGAGTCATGTTTTGAAAGCTCAAGAACAATCTTCCAAAGCAATTTGAAACAATACATAAGACATATCAATACTGAAAATCACTGACACAATAAGATGATTAGTGTGCTATCTAGATTTGAAATACAACCATGAAGAGAAAAAAATAGAACAAAGAATATTTTCTTTGTATAAAACAAAGACTTGCAGTTTCTTTACCAATCCAAAGCATAAGCTGCTTGTGTTATCACAGAAAAACGTCCTCCACAAGCTGGAGTTGTAAATTGATAGTCTGAGTCAAACTGCAGAGAAAAACAATACGTACTACATCTGTTGATGACCCAATGCTACGCAAATGTTTTTGAAATGTATGGAAGAAATTCTAATGATAGACACCATCTGTGATTTGAGGGTAATTTGATTCTGGTCAAAGGGCTCAGGGCAACTTAGGTTTGTTGGGGTCAGTGGCTGCAGGCTAAGGATGGATCTGACTGAAAACTCTTAAAGTGTTCCTTGGAAAATGACCAGACACTGACACTGCCTTGATGTGGGAAATACAGGAATTTTAAGATCTGATACCACATTTTTTGGGGGAGTTTTTTTTTTGTTTCTATGATTGAGAACATTCTTTATGAATTATTTTTTGATACTTTTTATCATCTGCATTCATATTTGTGTCTTACTCTGTACATAAATATGAAAGGCGCACAACAGCACATTGCATCAATCTGGTATGGTATTATGTCAAACTGTCCTGAAACAGCATGCTTTTGCCCATTGTAATGTGCTAATAGTCCTGACCCAAGAAGTGATGTCCTCCACTATTTCTCTTGATTCTTCAAATCCTGGTAATTGTAATTTTGGACATCAATGGGTTGTAGTTATTTGTCCAGCACATTCCATGCTCAACTAGTGTAAGAGCTGGGGAACTCTCTAGAGGCCAAGTCAACACCTAAAACTCCTTCTCATGCTCTTGGAACCAGTCCTGAAGAACAATTTTTGCTCACGTTTTGCTCTGAGACAGATCAGATTGTTCTGTTCCCCATGTGCATCAGTGAGCCTTGACTGCCTGTGACCCTGTCTGTAGTTCTTTGCCGTTCCTTTGTTTTCACCCAGTCACATAGCCATCACAGTGCTGCTCCTGCTAAAATCCATAAACTTGCCCATTTTCCTGCTTTTAATATATCAATTCTGTGGACAATGGTTCACTTGCTACCTAATGTAATCCACCTACTAATAGGCATCATAATCGATAGACAATATCTTTCTCTGATAATAATATGATGCCTGGTAAGTGTATGCAGGCTATAAGATCCACAGCAAATCAAAGGTTTTTCTGTTCTTGCTCCAAGTCTGATGTGCTTAGATAACTGTTATAGTTCCAAGTATCTCTGAACATTGTGCACTTCATTCAGACATAAAGTTTAATATCACAGTTTTAGTTATTCTTGCAAGTTTGATCATTATTCTATTTCAGAGTTTCCCATTTTTCAGGGCGTTTAGGGAAAATGCCAGATGTATTGATGAACACCTTGCCCCAAATGGTGCAATCTTTCATTAAAACCCTGTGTAAAAATGCCACTTTTGGTGTGAGAATTACATAAAAGACAATAATAATCATCATATGGAAAAGGTCATCCTTGACCAAACTAAAATCCCTTTGGCTTTGAAAAGAAAAAAAAATTAATTTGTTTCTGAAATAAAATGTTTTCATAATATTTTTGAAACTTGCATATAAAAGTGTGTCAATTGGAAAACTTCCTCATTGTTTCACAAGCTAAGATTCCTGTTCATTGCACAATATGGAGCTAAGTGGATCGTTCTTCAAGGCCTACTTGCTGTCTGCATTAAAATTGTGCTATTACAGTGCAGGGGAATTTGTCTGCTAAAATGTCTAGGACTTTGTTTCCAGCCAGCAGTTTTTGAGCAGGTCTCTGAGCAAATGGGGGTCAGAATTTATGATTGTAAAAAAGAAGCCTGGTCAGCTGAAATAAAACAATAGACAGACTCTCATCTATTTATATGGAATTGATGCTAAAGCTGTAATGTCAGGAGGAGAGGGTAAACTGCTAGAAACAGATGAATTTGGTGGGAAAAAAATGTTTGGACACAGTAATCAACAGATATTTGGTCAATTAATTGATCCTTGCATTGTGTTTTTTTATTTCAGTTGTCAGCTGGACAAACTTCAGTAATGAAGGTTATTGATTGCAGCCATTTATTCTGAGATGTTGATCTGGCACCATTTTTGTAGTGAGGAACATAATCTTAACCATAACATGATCTTTAAAATAGTACAAACAATAATCATTTCTGGTGTCTACTCAATTTTTACTTTCATACTTTTAGAATGATAAATACCAGACAGATATAAATACAATGACAGATGTAATTTTTTGTTATATCTGTCATTGTGGCTGTTTCTTGATAAAATTGCTCGGCTCCTGTGTGTGCATTCTTCTCTGTACAGAACAGTTTCTGTTGGTCATGGTTTCTTGGAAAATGATCTCATCCTTTTTAACAGAAAAAACGTAATCTTTGCCAGTTTTTAAAAAAGGCAGTTTGTTTAATTGTTGCATAAATTGATGTTTTAATGACTATTTTATTTTATATTATTTTATTGCACTACACACAAGTTCATTCCCGTTGCTATATGTAAAAAAAAGTATGTGGTTCTAGGCCCAATAAGCTTTCTGCCTCTTTACATTTCAGATGTCCCATGAGTATTTAAATCCAGCTGAGATGACTGATGACCGCAGCTGCAGCAGAAGCCACATCGACATGTCCTTTTTGGCTAAGACCATGTCGCAGCCCTTTTGTAAAAGCAAAGATTTGGTAAATAAGTGCAGTGAAGCAGTGAAGATAAATTGTTCCCATCCACCAAAATCATTTATCTCTTCAGTCACTGATTTATTTAATTATTTATCTACTAAAAGGGGCATTATACCATTCAGACGAGCCACTGTGCATTTTCACCATAATGATGCCTATTTACCTGGCCACTTGTGTCTTTACAACCATTCACTGTTTGTGGGGAAGCTAAGAGTGCAAACTGTTTACCTTCGTTTAAGGAATCAGTGTCATTGCATACAGAGAATTGTGACTTTGTCTTTAACCCTAAGGCAGCGACTCCTAAAGGTTAAAAAAAGGAACTGCATTTTTTGAGACAAAATGATCATAATTTCTTTATTTTAAAACATGTAAACTAAGCCAAATGTTTGTTCCGTATGCTCATCCACAATGCAATATCTAATTGGTTCTATCATCTAATATTGCTTACTAGCCCTTTAGCTGCTTATGGCCTACAAATTCGCAGGTACGTGCAGAGGGCGGGGCTGGGGGTGCTTGAGCACCTGCCCCTTTAGTGGTCTCTGCACGCCCCTGCAAATTAGCATTTTATGGTGTGAAATTATTTCCAGAAAGTATTTAACTCAGGGCTCTGCTCTTCTTCACATTGGTACTAAACACAGAAAACTCAGCTCATGACTGCGCTTCAAGTTTTATGGGAATAGTTTGTCAGTTTTACACATCAGAGTCTGTTGCAGGTCTTTAGGGGCATGACTGCATGAAACTTCTGAAAAACTTGGGACTCTGTGCTGCTCCAGAGAGAACATGGAGTTAGAAAACGGCTGCAGACCGCTGCAGCGCTCTCCTCATCTCTGCTCGAGGCTTGCAGCTCCAGGCTACACACTGGCATATAGCTACAAGCATAACAAACCTCAAATCTCTCAAGTGTGCTTGGTGGAGTTGCATTATGGGTAATGTAAATGTCTCTCATTTTGGGGCATCAGTTTGTAACCCATTTTCCTCTAATGGGAAAGATTAAACAGTTTTTTTCACATATCACTGTGAAATGTCTGCCGGTTGTTAGATTATTTATAATACAGCTTAAGCTTTTGGGAATTTTGTGTTTACAGTTTTAATTACTATTGGAAATACACAGTCCAGTCACATTAATGTGACCACCACGTACTTTCCACTTCAGAGTTAAATAACCAATCACAGAAGGCAGGTGGCAGCACAGTGCAGTTGAGCGTATATAAAGGGTGTGTGTGGGCTTCGGAAAACATTTCAATCGTTGGCGTAATGCAGAAACGAAGCGATTTATCCGACGTCCAAAAGGGCATGATCATTGGCTTTCGGGCCAAGGGTGGAAGCATTTCCGAAACGGCTGAGTTTGTGAACTGTTCGCGTGCCGCCGTGGTAAAAGTGTACCGTGCATGGCAAAATGGGACTGTCCAAAATCAACGACGTGGCAAATGTGGTGCACCACGGGCCATAGATGACAGAGGCGAACGACGGTTGCGGAGATGCGTTCGGGCAGATAGACGGGCTACCGTTGAGCAACTGACCACTAAAATGAACCAAGGGGCTACCACAAGTGTCTCCCAAACCACTATTCAGCGAACATTGCTGCGTCTGGGCCTCCGAAGCAGACGCCTGGTTCGTGCACCTATGCTGACTGGTGTTCATCGACGACGAAGGCTAGAATTTGCACGCCAGTACAGCAGCTGGACGTCCACTGAGTGGCGACAGGTAGCGTTTTCAGATGAATCGCGTTTTATGCTCCATCGGACAGATGGACGTTGGCGTATAAGGCGTGAAACCTCTGAAAGGAACCACCCTGCAACCATTGCAGGAACGGTCCAAGCTGGAGGCGGGAGCATTATGGTCTGGGGAATGTTTTCCTGGCATTCTCTGGGTTCACTGATTATTGTGGAAGGCACGATGGATCAATACAAGTACGCATCTGTCCTTGCGGACCATGTCCACCCCTACATGCGCATTGTTTTTCCTCAGGATGATGGCATCTTCCAGCAGGACAATGCGAGGTGCCATACAGCTGCCAGTGTACGTGCGTGGTTCGAAGAGCACCAGGATGAGTTTACCGTCCTCCCCTGGCCAGCAAACTCACCTGACTTAAACCCAATCGAGCATCTGTGGGACCATCTCGATCGAGTTGTTCGCGCCATGGATCCTCAACCGCGTAATCTAGCGCAGCTGGCCACGGCATTAGAGTCGGCATGGCTCAACATCCCAGAGAAGACCTTCAGGGACCTAAGTGACTCTCTTCCTGCACGTCTCGTAGCAGTTCGCTCTGCGAAAGGTGGTTATTCTGGCTTTTGACAGATGGTCACATTAATGTGACTGGACTGTGTAGAAATGTAAACATCTGATAAAATGAGGTTCCATATCCTAGCTGTATTTTGTTAAAAAAATAAGAAAAATCTTTTTTTTTCTACAGATGGGACTTGGAGTATCTTGTTTTATCTCTCCATAAATTAACAAATACAGTCAGAAGTCAGATAAATGTATTTTCCACGTTTTAGGGGTGAAATGTTCAGAAAAAAACCCTATAAATGTTATATGATCAAACTCCTCGGTGAGAACTAACAGAGTATAAAGCAGAATAAAAGTGAAGCTCTAACAAACTGGTGTTTGTAGAGGCAACTGAAGTGGAGATTTCTGGGTTGGTGTAAGTTGTGCTTTATTTCTGCTTTATCCTGTTTAGGGTCTGTAGCACAACCCTGACCAGCATAGACCTTATATGTAAAATGAATACATGATTTGCCATATGTCCAATGGGCTTATCTAAAATAAACACCACTATATAAACATATTAGGCTTTCTTTCATGTCTCCAAATTCATAAATGAACCTCTGTCTAAAAAGTAATTGTGGTAAAAATATAATAAAAATATCTCAAAAATGTCAGAAGAGCAATTGTCAGGGTTAAGAAAAAATAAATTAAAGATGATTTCTACATATATTTATGAAACAAAATTTGTCATGCAATAATTGGGTTTAGCCATTCTGGTTTGAGAAAGATTACATATAAGCACATTTTGTCCAGTTAGCTCTAATGCCTTTTGAGAACTCATTTGTCCCCAAAAAGTGTTAAATCAATTTAATCTGGAAAAAAAGGACTTTGTTCCATTGAGGAATAGTGCAGTCCCTTTTCTCCTTAGCCTAGATAAGTCTGTGACTCTGATATTGAGCAGTCCTGGTTTATGAGTTGTTTAACACAAGGAATTGAACCATTATAACCCATGTCCTGGATTTTCTGTGTGGTGATTCTAGAAACACTGGTTTCAGCTGCAGTTCAAACCTTTTCAATCTAGACCATACATGTAGGTTTTACCAATGGAAGATGTATGTTTTATTTTTGCCTGGGGTGTAGAAATATGTTTTTAAAGATCTTTTTGTTGTATTTTTCTTTTCTTATGAAAGGAAATACCAAGGAATAGTTTAAATTGAGATGTCAGTATACCACGACACAATGAAAAATACCGAAGGTAAAGTTGGATTATATATTGGGCTTTCAACTTTTGCATTAAATTCACTCAAATTCTGTATTTAAATAGCTATTTTCTAGGGAAGAAAAATCTACATATTCATGAATTCTAAAGTAAAACTATTATATATGCTCCTTTCAGTCTGGAACCTCAAGTAAAGTTATCTTCGCTCAACAACTGCAAAACACTGTCTGTGGCACTTGCTCTTTATCAGGTATGCTTCATAAAAAATTCAAAACACTTTCCCAGGCAGTTGTAGCCTGCGGCTCTCAAGGTTTGTCTTTGTAACAATTTGATAATACTGGTCACACTGCATCGAGTGTCCTTGAGCACTAACAAGGGTGAGATATTTGTTTCCTTAGTCCATACAGACACAAAGGAGAGAAAAAGAAACACATCCTGGTACCAGAGTGTCTCGGCGACTGTTTTGAGTGACAAGGTTGACAATTCTCAGTGTACATTATTAAATATTGCCTTTGAGAGAAGCTAATGCATGATAGTGTGTGGCGTTTGTTAACGGCGAGGGTTGAAAGTATGGAATTACAACAACAGACATATTTAATATAATCATCTGCCATCAGGGAAGCAGAGGAGATGATGCATACTGTCATCACATGATGCAATGAAATGTTACATGGCATTTTAATGAACATGTTTAATATGTAAAACTTTCTCTTCTGTAGTCTGCTCATTAAGGTTCCCTCACATTGTAACACAACTGAAGGGTTTTTAAATAAATTAGCCAACCAAGTATCTAATGTTTAGTATAGTTCTTTGAAAAAAAAAAGATCCATACCCCATCAAACTTTTTCACATTGCAGGTTTCAACCACAAATTTGAATTTATCATAATGAAATGTTATGTTGATACACACAAAAAAGTAGCAGATATTTGTGAAGTTGAAAGACGCAAGAGTCAAGAAGTCAAGCTGCAGAGATCTGGACAGATGAGATCACAGTTTAAAGTTTTGACTTATGTGCAAAATGCAATGTGTGACAGACAACTAACTCTGCACATCACCTTGACCACACAGTTTCACGCTGGGGGGAGATCTTTATCAGCAGGGAAAAGAGAAGAGATGAATGCTGATGGGAGCACTTAAAAAAACAACAACACACCTTTTAGAGACTAAAAAATACTGAAGACTGGAGTAGAGATTTGCCTTTTGGAAAGGGCAATAAATGTAAGCGCTGTCAAAGCTACAATGGGATAGTTTAGATCAAAGCATATTTACATGCTGGAACAGTAGAGTGCAAGTTTAGACTTAAACCCAATTGAGAGTCTGTGCAGAGATATTAAAATTGGTTTTCACAGATTCTCTCCATCCAATCTAACTGAGCTTTGGGTATTTGCAGATGAACAAATCTTGCAGAGACATACCCCAAAATGCCTACACCTGTAATTGCAGGTAATAAAGATGGTTCTCAGAAGTATTGATCAAGGGTAAAAGTTCAAAATGTATGAGTCTTTTTAGGAGACATATCTAATAGGTTAGTTTGGAGGTATAAAAGAATACAAAGTGTAATTTGTTTAAAAGAACAAAACAATAATTTTACTTTATAAAATACATTTAACATTTCATTCAGAAATATTTCTAAAATCCGCTTGACTCTAGCAGCTAATTGTTTTACTCGACCACATTACAGCTCTATCAGTCTTTTTAATTGCTCACCTCTGACTTTAACGTTTTTCTGAAATGCTTTATGTAAGCCTTAACAGCCAAATCACTTCTTGTTCTGCAATTAGCTCTGCTCATCCATTCCACAATTGTAAAGTTGCTCTAGAACGGCCAGTATCATTTTATTAATGTCAGCAGAGTAAGTCAAATTCTTGGGTGAGCTAACTGTGTGATAAAACCTTTATTTCATAGCTACTCTTGTAATTGTCTCCATCATACTGTTTAAAGTCTAGGTTCTCGGCTGCTGCGTTCACACCTTTCTTTTGCACCTCCATATTTCTTTCCCCAGACCACAAGCTTAAAGAGTTGAACATTTTCTGGTTTATTTAATATTTCACCAACCGCAGATTGACCATGGTGATCAGAGGCGGCTCGGCATTTGAAGAAGATAAAGTACCAAATAAAAGATTCACAAGAGGGGAAAAAATGACACACTGTGATTCCAACTGTGCTGGACTGCTCCATCTTGTAGTAACTTTCTACCACAGAGATAAGCTCTTATAGTATAAACAGTGGTGCCAAATTTAAGAAGACATGAAGCAAATCAAGTCTAATGGACTGATGCTCATTGGTTTTTACGAGGGGCTTTGGAATTGTCTCTGCTTTAATCCGCATGTTTATGTGAAAATAACTAATGATGGTTTCAGTAAGCAAAATGGTTTAGGGAAGGTTTAGACTTTGTATTAGTCCTCCTTAACACCGTGACTGAAGTTTGTTGCAGTGTAAATATGTGAGATAAACTTAGATTAAATTTGTTAAATTCTCACAGCTGTCAAAAATAATTATATGTTTCTTGCTCTGACCGATCACTAAAGTTAATCTCATGCTGCTATGGTAAAATCTGTGTGCAGGTAAGAAGCCGTACCAAGGATATGAGATCCAAAACAACAACAAACATAAACAAAGGTTAGAATTAAAGAGAAAAATGTCCAAACATGAAGTCAAACTAAAAAAATATATAATAAAAAAACCTCTTTTGTAACCTCTTAACCTCTTTATCTCATAGAATAAGATAATCTCTCTCTAAAGAGATTGGTTCTGGTCTTATTTCTCTATTGTGGAAGGAAGGCTTTTTAGCTAAAGCAGTTTTTTTTTTCTTTTTAGCTTGAGACAATCTGGCAGTCTGCACAACATGGATTCAGATGCACGCACAGCCTAAGCAGCTGCAATGAGATTGAAAAAAGCAACAGTTTAAAAGCAATTGGAAAAAAAAGTGAATTGAAATTAAATAAAAATATGCACAGATTGTCTTTTGGGTAATTGATTACCTGACAAACACATTATTGTTTATATACAACTGTAACAATAAAGATACACATTAGTACAACATTCATAGACGAGTCATTGTTTACACAGCAGTGATAATGTGGTAATATGTGACACTTGCAGAGCAGTCAATAACAGTTTGTAATAGAAATTGATTTAATTCTTATGCCTTGTATTTATCCATTCTCTCTACTTATCTTTGGGGTAGACCTGGAACATGTTGCCAGTCAGAAGACAAATGACCAGGCTGTGATTTACCTAAGGCCAATTTAGAGTGACCAATTGACACTGCTTATGGATGAAGGGAAAATTTTGCAGTACCCAGAAAAAATCCACCCATGCAGGGAATATTTAAACAGAAAGACTGCAGCAAGGATCTGAATCTAGGATTTCTTGTTGCAATTCAAGAAAGCCTTGAACACTGTTCCACCTAAAATAAGTTAATTTAACTTCTTTGTAAATTAATACTTTTGGAAATGAATTTCAACAATTTAATTTGTTGAAATAAAAAAAAAACAGCTTACATTTTTGGATTAAAAAAATATTATTTAAAATGAATTATTTTGACACAAGAAGATGTTTGGCTTCAGCCAAACACAGCAGCAACCCCACAAAAACAACTGCGTACCAACTGAAGCATCTAAACTTTTTATGGCTTCAGAATGTTTTGTTGCTGCAAAAAATCTGGCCATCTTGCAATCAACCATAAATTGTGGTGTGTTTAAAAGCCTGTTTGAGAAAACAAATTAAATAAAGTTAAGCTGAAGCAGAACTGGGTCCTCCAACATGACAACGATCCAAAATAAACTAGTATATCTAAAGTAGAACAGCTGCAAAAAAAAAAAAAGTAATTTCCTGGGCAGAGTTCATGCTCAGATTTTGATCTCATTGAGCTATTATGTTTGTATATGTAAACACCCATAAATATTTCACATCTAAAAGTGAAGAGCAATGCAAACGTTTCTCAGACTGAGACCAAAAACTAGGGAGTCCTAGTCCTAAAAATGTTATTTTTTATTGTTTAGGTACAAAAATAAAATAATCTAAAAATAAAAGAGAAATTAGAAAATTATATGTCAACCTTTCATAATAAAAAAAACTGAATGGGGTTTCTTATTCTTTTTTTTTTATGATTTTTTTTTTATTGTAGAAATCCAAACCCTGGGTGAAAACAATGCAGAATATTTCACAGAATAATTTTTTTTATTGTAGTTTTTCTAAATCCAAAAGTCTAGTCTTTTTTGTGCTTATTTTGGACTTTTAACAATCCCATACCCCCTGCTGATTCTTTACTCTTATTTGTCTCCTACTGACTTTCTACATTCATAGTTTAAATATAGCAAAGTAAGACGGTATCTTTTTATACAGCACATTGTCATTGCTTAAGGTAATTTTCACTGTTAGCCAAATGGCTGCCAAATTTCTGACATTCAAAGTAATGCACTGAGTTAACGTTGCCACTTTGCAGTAAACTCCCACACTGAAATACCGCTATCTTATTTCACATCTTTAAAAGTTGGGTCAAAAAGTCCAGTTAGCGTAGGTGTTTTTTCCTTTATCGAACAATATCTATTTATCTGCTAAAAATGCATTGCCAAAAGAAAATCAATGCTGCTGAGAGCAGTTGTAAGGGGTTGATCACCTTACTTCAAGCCTTGCTCCAAATCAATGAGTTTGATGTTGGTTCAGTTGCTGGGAACGATTGACTGGGGGAGATGTAATTGGTCTCATTTGACACTGTAGCAGGTTGAACTCAAAGAGGTGGACTGAGAAACTGCAGTACAGGATGCAGAGTGGATCATGTGTGCACTCTTTTCTCTGGGAGAAGAACATAATCTTCCCCTGAAGTAAAGCGCAGAGTGGCTGCACTTACACACACCAGTGTTTTTGTTTTTTTCCTTTCTAATTATGTCAAAGTAAAGGGAAAAGGTGAAATGTTTCCAGAAAAAAAAGTTAAAACTTATCTTTTAAAGTTTTTTATATAAACAAAAGATAAAGACAGATTTTTTTTTTTTTACAGAATTGATATTTCTTTTACATAGTTTCATTAATTTTTGGATATGCTTGTCTCATTTCCTATTAAAACAACCTTCTTTTTGAACTAAAATATTTCTGCTAGTGGAATAAATATATATTTTTTATTTGTTTTACAACATCTGATCTTGAAAATGGGAAAACTGGGTGGTATAAAGAGCATTTGGCAATTGTTGTGATTTCATTGCTGCTGCAATAGATTAAGATTTTACAAAAGTCGTTGTGTCCTTGCTTTTAATCTTTTTAAATGAACTTCCTATGTCTGCATTTTGAAAGGTCAATGAGATAAATATTGGTATTCTGAAAGGACAAAGTAATCATTGATATACACTAACTGGTGGTTGAATAATGCAAATTTGAACCTTTTTGAGACAATTGTGTTGGATATTAAAAATGTGAAGGATCTTTACTTTTCTTGCGCTTAATTTATCTAACAAAGACAAAGTCAAAACGCAGCGTAGTTATGGTGGATTATGAACCAAAAGCTGAGACGCAATTAACCTCTGGTGCCAACATTTGATGGAGTTTTCAGCATTTATAAACAAAAATTGATAAATAACCAGGCTTTTTCTAATGACATGAAGTGATAAATCTGCACAGATACTTTTAAACTTAATAATTTGTTTGCTTCATATTTTATCTAAGAAAGCCTCATATGTGTGCACAGTAATCATGTCACACCGGCGACTAATTTCTCTTCAGCTGTTTTTTTTTTCTTTTACTTTGTGAACAAACTGAGTACCCTGATCTTTGCAAGAGTTGCCCTGAAATGGCTCCATTTTTTGTGCTTTGAGTGCAAATCGTACAATGGCTCTGGTAATTTTCTTTCTAATTCCCTGTGTCCTCAGGCAAAGGTTGTTTGTACGTGCGCAGCCACCTCTCTCACTCATCTCTCTTTGATAGTGGTTGTCTCTCGTTCCGACACAAAAGTCACTCCTCTACCTCCCTCTCTGAGCACATATCCAGCTAATTAAACAAAGCACACAATTTGATTAAACAAGTAAATTGTGCTAGTCTGTGTTTGCGATAATTAGGATAACCCAGAGTTTCCCCAAGAACATTAACCATGATGGATGTTTCATCCCTGACTCAGAATAGCTGCGCTTCGGTGGCTCACAACTTGTGACAAGAAAGAAAGGGGCTCGAGATGGAATCAGTTTAATAATCTAAGGCTCAGACGGCCTAGTGATCCCATTTAGGAGACATAGGGATTCTAAACAATGTCTGCAACAAGGGCCAGAATCATTGAGAGGCTTTCAACCTTTGCTGATTTCAAATAGATCCTCGAGAATTTGTCTCATTCACATACTAATGTGTGCTAGGCCTGGTATAGGAGCAAATGTGAGTAATTTCAAGGCTTGTCTGAGTCTCGTCTGAACCTAAATACATGGTTGATGTGGATACTACAAGTCAGTGTGTAAAATCTAATATATTTAAAGAACAACTATTTTCATAATATGTTGCAAGAAATACAATGGATATTTTATGCTCAAAATCCATAGGGACCCTTGTGTATATAGGTTTTTAAATTTGATTTTAAGATATTATTTACAGAAAGATAGAAGCATAAAACCTCTTATAAGGTGACACTATACTCGAATCTATAACTGAAAGCTAATTTAAAAATAAATAAAGAATAAAGGAAGATTTTTTTATTTAAATCTGAAATTATCTAGTAATTTAAAACCTTAAATTGTACCATTTTCCTCCTTCTTTATGAGCAGGAAATTGGCTGGACATCATTTTTTTGGACACCAGACATTATGTTTTTGACCTTTAGGTTTTGTTTACACTGATGTTAATTTTTCACTTCTTAAAGCTGCGACAATCTCACTTCACTTCAGTCATAAATGATAAATCTTGCACTTCCTTCATACTTTTTTTTTTCTTTTCACGTGATGCTATTAAATTTAAACATACAGAAGAAGCTTTGGACCGGAGCCCAAACAAAGAGTCTGACTGATAAACACAAAATATAAATTAAGAACTGTTAATTAAAACATTAAAAACTTCAAGCTAAAGCAATGCTTCATGAAATTATCTTTACAATTAAATTTAAAGTTGGTAATTTAACTCATTAATTTGAGTAATTAATTACTTGAAAAAACATGTAACTTAATGACACTTTTCTTATTTTTGGCATTACCTGACGCACACAGTCCAGCCAGTGCAGTGAAGAAGATTATCCAGATTCAATGAAGGACAAGAAAGTTAAAGTAAACATTGCAAGACTGGATTACTTGGCTTTATGGCCAGGAACTTTATTGCTTTCATTCCTTAAATCATTTTCTGGGTGGTTATGTCCAAATTCTGCGTCAGAGTTATCACCACAGTCCTCTTTGGTACTTTTTTTTCAATGCCAAACATGTTGTGAGCACATCCACTATGTCGGAAAGGTCAGATAAAACAGCACCGGTACAGGTAAGTTCATGTACAAATAAAACCAGAAGTTTACATACAGCAAATTAAAAAAGACATACAATTTATTTTCTTGGTGTATGAAGTTAAATCAAGTCAAACTTGTCTTGTTTTTGGTCAGTTATAGTTATCCAAATCATATATATTTGCTTTCATCTGAAGTTTTATTCTCAAATAGTTATTTTAATTGGAAATGTTTGTGTTTTGTGTCAAACATGATTAGACAAAAAATGTGAGTTGTCAAGATTATTATTTTTTTTTTCAATGTTGTCCAACTCTAAAAGAAAAAAAAATACTTTTTTAAAATTTTGCAAGATAATTATGTCACCCTGCAAGATTAGGGTTGAATAAACCACAAAAACTCCTACTAAAAACATGTCAGTTTTATTTTAAATCAACAATTGAATGAAGTGTTGCATAATTATTAGAAAAATCATACAATTTTGATCTAAAAAATACCTACATTATGTTTTATAATTCGAGTTTTGTGTTCACTGTCTCTTTTTTTCTATTGGTCAAGGCCTTAATGAACACAAAATGACAGCAGGCTAGCTATAAATATGGACAGTCTCACCGGAACATGGATCTCAGACTTTTTTCTTTTTTTCATCTCCTAGCCATCTCACAGATTGCATAAAAATACAACGTGCAAGAGAATGAGGAAAGCTGGTGAGGGTGATGGGGGTGGTGAGGGATAGGGGAGGGGACAAGCAAGACCTGATTAAAGACTGTCTTTGTTATGTAATTAGCTCGAAGAGAAGAAGGCCCCTCTGCTGCAGGGATGTAGAGCAGCTGGCCTGAGGTTGTCTAATTGCCTGTTCGGATCCTTTCCAGGCTTCATTCTCTGGAGCTCACACTCGTAATGACACAGATGTTTACAGCTGCTTACCGAGGAGAAGGCTACATGGTAACCGCTGACTCTTTCTCATGTTGTGATCCGGTGACACCACTCTCTCCTGGGACAGTCTCACACCGAGGATATATGAATGGGCTCAGCTGCTGCAGAAAGGACAACTAGTTATTTTTACGACAAATAAAAACAGCATCGAGAGTTCATTTTAAAATCAAAGGATTCTGATTTTAAATTTATAAATTTTTAATCTAATTGTGAAATGCTTTTACTTTGTTGCAGCTTTTGATTCCAATTTTGACCTTAAGTGTTATTGACTCTTCATCCTCTTTGAAGTTACATTGCACACTGAAGGTTTGTATTATCTTTTTTTTCAAAAGGTGTCTGCTCTTGGGAAAGCTCTTTGCTGTTTTACAATTGCAAACTGTGCAATTGTACTGATTTTAAGTATATATATATACATACAAAGGGGACATGCAGAAAGGGAGAAAGGTGGCAAAAAATGCTAAAAGAAAAGACAGATGAGAGAAATACATGAAGTATCAGTGAAGTCTTCTTCATAATACACATACATGCAATTTGGACATTGTTAAAAAAAAGCTATGCATCATCTGTCATCAAACTTGGGTTGCACAGTGACACAGCTGTTTGCACTGCATCACTGTTGCTTTGCTTCAAAAAATTCCTCTGTTTAAATCCCAGCCTGCTGTCCTTTTTCATGGGTTTACATGCATGGGTCCTTCGACTTCCTCTGACTGTTCAAAAACTTGACCAATTGGGTTAAATTGTCTCTCTAAGCTCTTGTTAGACATAACTGTGTGCGTGCATGGGTGTTTGCTCTTTGTGTCTTTGTGTTGACCTTTGATGGAATGGATGGATAGTGGAAACTTTCAAAGAAATTAAAACACACAAACTCTGCAACTACTTCTATCGATTTTGTGGTAAATATATTTTGTGGTGAGGCTGGAGGTTTGCAGATGTTGTTTTTCAGAGAAACCACATTAATGATGTAATCATTTGCTTTAATCAAAATTATTCTTCCCCATCTGAGAAGGAGCTGTTTTTTTTTTTTTTTTTGTCAGTATTTTGCTGGCTAGCGTTATTCATATGCTAGAGTACTCACACAGATATACACACCTGCTCGACAGAGAGCAGCCAAACACCTGCATCCTTCTGACTCCTGAGGTCTACCCACGTTTCCCCAGCGGCTGGTGTAATTCCTCTTCCTCCCTCTTTTCTCATTTCCATCTGACTCACAGCTTGTGGGACTTGAACACATTTTGATGACCAATACCATCCTCTGGCACAAACATGTATATACACATGCACTTCTTATTCTCAGATGCTTCTGTTAATATTAAGAAAAGGGGGAAAGCAGGCGGGTCTGTGCAGAATAATGAGGTCAACATGAGAAGGACAAGAATACAAGTAGAGGAGCTGAACACCACATGAGTGGCTGGTCTGAAAACTCTTACTGTGGAAACATTTTCAGTCAGTTTAGAATTGATTCATATAGAAAAAAATAAGTAATTTGCATGCATTTTTTCTCTGGAGATAAAATATTGTAGAAGGTAGTTTTACTGTAAATGACCTGGATTGTTCTTCTATGTCCCTGAAGAACTGATGTGACCAACAAATATATTAAGTTAACAGGTTTATTTGTTTCCTCCCTCTGATGCTTTTAACACTCACCTCCTGAATCTTCCCTCTGTATCAAGAATAAACTAATTTACTTTCAGACCGGTAATACTTATTATTGTAGCAGTAGCAGAAACAAAATCTAGCAAAGGGAAATTGTGTTGGGTTGTATTTTGAGAGAAAATGTGAAAGTATTGAAAATATTAACATTCAGCTCATTCTAAGAAAAACTGGGCTATGATGAAGATACTTGGTCAGTGGATCCACCCAACATAGTCCTTATCATAATTAGTAAAAACTGTTATTAATAGGATTCAACTTTGACAAAATACATGTGTTGATTTGTACAGTTATTATTATTATTTTTATCAGCCAGCCAGTCTGATCTTATTGAGGTTTCTATCATCTTCACTCTAATGTCTGTTGCTGATGTGATGTGACTTTATTACTATTTATTTTATGCTTACATGTGCAGAGCTGAATATATGAAGCTGAAAACTGTCAGATAATAAATTATGTCAAAATGCCTCATCTTGTAATGTGTGATCATCTATACCGTAGCTTTGTATTGAGAAAAGTCTACTTTTAAAATGACTCAAACATATCTATATATAAAAAAGATTCATATAGACATTTGGGACAACAAGTACAGATTAGTTCGTCCCATTTTTTACAGAAGTAATTTTTATCATTTTTTCTTACATGTTTAAAAACATCTAAACATGTTTCAAAAGTCAGTTGGATTCTGAAATGAGGGAGTTCCATATCTTACATGAAACTTTAATATATTTCTTTATTGTTATGTGTTTTGGATACTTCAACATTTATGGTGTCATGTTTAAATATGATATTATATGCATTTATTTAAATTAATGTCATCTAAGTTACACTACCATAAATGTGTAGTGTAATTTTATTTTTCTATTTTTATGGCATTTGCCTGTTTTCAATTAATTCCAGTTATGTTAAAATTTGTGTTTTCTGTTCATTTGTAGTTGCATGTTGCTCTCCATGTGCTCTCCTTTTTTCTGTTTCCTTGAAGACAACTATTATTTCTTCAGTTATTAAATATGAACTTTTCTTATACATCTGCATATAAGAAGAGTTTTGCAGTCATTCACTACAACAAGCCATGGCAATAAATGTATAGGTTAGACATTTTTTGATTATTGTTAAAAGACAAGCATGATATTTGGGGGGAAAAAGTTTGAAAAAATGATCCTATGCCATAGCTATATGCCAATTTAATTCATCTTTATAACAACTAAATATGGTTATGGAGAAGTCATTTATTAATAAGTCATCATTTATTAATAATGTTTATAGTTAACCATACATCATGTCTGCAGAGGAGCTGGTACTCTAATCCAACTCTCCTGAAGTAGTCATTTTTCTCTCTGGCTTAAAAGCATCTCAGCACTTTTACAGACTCTGGGAGATAATATAGTATAGATAGCATATGTAGAACAGGGTCCACCCACCACTTGTCATCCCATCTCCAGAATAAAGTCACTTCTTAGTGCCAGAGATTGGACCAACACCTTTTTAGGTGTCACACAGCCTTGCTGCCTATAGGCCAATCTGCCACCCAACACTTGTTCCCTCATAAAGCTGATTCCACCTGAATCGAGGGCATAATTTACCCTGTGCAGAGCCTGTGAATGCTGCCGAATTCAAGATGTAGGTAGAGGCTGTCAAATCTATCCATGCCAAGATAAATAGCCATTTAGTGTGAAATGGCAGCAGGATAGGGCAGATATACACGCTGAGACAATCATAATGTCTTCCTAGAAGTGTTTCTCAGACACCTGGCATGGTGAATCCTAGCCTCAGCCACACATGTCTCTGCTACACACTTGGCAATTGCCATAGAGCCTGACAGACTATCCGAGGCTTGGCAGGCATTTCTGTAAATCACAATACCATGGTGACATCTGCACAACTTTTCACCGTATACAATGGCAATTATATAGCACATTCAAAAGCTTTCCTCTGTTATAGCTTGTAAAAAAACACACATCTAAATGACCATGCATGAGGTCACAAACATGTTTCTAGTTTTCAGTCACAAGCAGTTAAGGTAGCACTACAATACATGCCAGTTTGTGTAGAGTGTTCAGAGAAGTAGATTGTTTTTATGTTTGTAATACAGAAAGAAAGAAAAAAAAACACTTTCAAATGGAAATGTTTATACTCTAATAAGAAAACAATACGTTGGTGCTCACAAATCAATACCGAGACGCATATTGATCTTTGCTGCTAATGAAGGAAACGCATACAAAAAGGTGGAGTATAAATTTAATTTCTTTCATGAGCTTCTCAGTTGGTTTAATATTAGTGGTGAGTCAACAAGATGAACACAAACAGGCAAAAACAAGGTTTTGACCTTAAAAAAGTTTCCCCCAGCTACATCCTAACACAGCATATGTCCACTATGCGCTCTCATCATAGCAAACATGACGTGACTTGATTTGAAGAAAATCTTCACCTTTACTATCTCTAAACTTGTGCTGATACAAATGGTGAAATTCAACCCAGATAAACTCCAATCTGTGGATGTGACACTATAGGCTCTAATGCATGGCTTGTTACACCAGATTGGTTGGTCCAGAGTGTAATTAGAGCAAGAACCCTGAAGGGCCCAACCCTATTAAGTTTTAATAGGTTTATTATTATTAGTGCTAATGCCTTAAAGGGCAAGATAATTTCTGTGTATTAGATTTTTATAATTTTTTATGATTAAGAGGTACAGCCCATTTGTGTTTACAATTCGTACCATAATTCAAATACAGAAACCCTAATTTTGTGAGATTTATTGACAATGTGACATTGAACTAAGTCCAATTCTGTAAAGTTTGTGTGATGATTAAAAATAATAAACACATGATGTAACAGAGATTGAAGCATAGGTCCCATTTTACATGTGAGTCAGACTACATCTGCTGTGCATTCATAACCAACAGCGCATCTAAAATTTACTTCAAAGGCTACAAGGAAATTTCACTGCTCCAAAGAACATTGTAAATGAAAGTATCACCAATAATGCACAGTAGTTTGCTGTTTCTCTACACGAGAGGGCATTGTGAAGCCTAGTTTATTAAAAAAAAAAAGCTTTTTCATGTCAAACTTGGAAAAAAAAGTTTCCAAAACGCACGTCTAAACTGAAAATGCTATTGTGTTTATAAAAACACTATGTTGTACTGGAGAGCGCTTGAAGCCACGGATTTATTCCATAAATTCATCACATCCACATAATAGCACCACAGGATTAACCAGTTCATAATCTCTATAATTAACACATAAAGCCAGAAGACTTATCTACTATGAAACAACAGTATTATTCCACTGTTTCCTTTTAAGTCAGTGATAATGAAATGAGAGCTTACAATTGTGTCTGGCCAAACCACCAAAAATGAAGTATATTAAGTGGTAGTGAGATTTTATGGTGATGTCATTTACAAGTGCAATAAAGAAAGCATACAATGTATGGTATGTAACGCACACAGTGAAGTTATGAATTTGAGCCAAGTACACCAGGACAGTAGATTATGAGTGACACATTTCTGTATATTTAATTCAATTTTGAGCAAATTCAGCTATTCAATGCATGCTGCTTTGCAGCTGTTTCTTTTAACTTGAATAAGAAATAGTAACTGCATTCACCACATCGGAGCATATTAAATCTTATACCAACATGGTTTCAATGTTAAATCTGCTCCAGAGTGTTCTGGGTTTAATAAAGAAATTATTTTGTTTTCTCCCAGTGTGTATATCTGCCATATGGTACCTCAGACAAGATTTTTAGTGCTCTCATACCATGTGAAATTATTTAAGTCAAGATGTAAGAACTTATCTAACCAAACATCAGAACTCATTCGCTTTGAATCCCTGCTGCAGTTTCCTGGTACTTATGTTTAGCCGGTGTCCCATGTGGTCCCGTTTCGTTTTAATGGCAAATATGCCTACCAAATGTCTGCTGAATCTCCAGAGAAGAGAGCAAAACATTCAGTTGGCAAAAACACAGGGGGATGTGCACAGTTGCGCAGCACTGCATTTTAAAAACTTCATGTTTGACACCTTTTTTGGTTGCTTTTTAGACAGCTGCTTTTTGCACTACTGAAGCACGCACAGAGGAGACAGATTTTGGGGGAAAATTTAGTTTGTTTTTAGGGATAGGCTCCTAATGAATATTTGTACAACAGCAAAAGACTTAATGTTTAATGATCTGTATTTATCCAAAAGCAGGAATATGCCTCTATTTTGACTGGCTGAATTCTTTAATATTGAACCACGTTTTTACAGCATTTGCTAATTACTGCTTTGCTCAAGTCATACATTAAGTGGATTTTATTTTCCCGCCACTGAGCACATTTTAGAGCACTATTAAGTGACTATGCTGCCTTTAGTCAGGAAAATGTATGTATATATATATATATCAAACATAACTTCAAAGAAATTTGACTTTGCTACTTGAAACCTTGAAATTGACCTCTCTATCCTTAAGAAGCTCCTATTCTCTAGGGCATACCTCCTTCAGCACATCATCCCAACAATGCTCCTCCTCCAGTTTGAAGGTATGTAAACATAGCATTCCTGATGCATCTTTCTGCCCTGGGAGAACAATGACACATGGTTTTGTGCTAGTTGCTGTTTCGAAGGTAAAATGCAGAAAAATAGATCAAGCCAAAGCGATTGGATGTCAGAGATGCAGTTTTGGATGCTGGAATTAACTGGAGATGGGCCACAGACAAGCCTGAGCTGACTTTATCACTAATTATTGTCTCAGGTTGACAGAACAGAAATGCATAAAACTCTTATTGTAATGTGACAAAATGTGGAAAAAGGACAATAGTTACAAATACTGCTAAAAGGCAATGTTCCCTTGATTGTTACCAAAAGCTTTATTGTGTTGTTCTACAGCCAGTCTTTCTTAAATAGCTTCTTTTGAAATAGTAGTATTATATGGCAAAGTTTCCCATATCCACAAAAGATTGATTATTCCTGAGACATTGAGGATTTTTATGATCACAGTTGCATTCACAAAAGTCTTAGCAAACAAAGAAAAAGCCCAGCTGCAGTCAAATCTATTGTACAGGTGATTTACTCTCCTTATAAAAATTGCTTTTTTTCTCCTTTTCCTGACTGGGGAGATAAGAGTGCAATGCACAGCAGGAAACTAGATGAGAAATAGCACAAAACATATGGGGAAAGGCTAATGTCAAATGGCAGGTTTGGATATATCACTCCACGATGGCTGCGCTTGAATAAAGTTTACCATAAATTTCCATCTCCCCTTATTCATGTGAGGAAAAAAAGGAAGATTCATGGACACATCACTAGGCTGTTAGTCTCTCTCATTAAATTCCCTTTCGAATGCCACAGGTGTACATTTTAGGGTAAATCAAGTCAATATTTATGGCAACTCTTTTAGAAGAAATATGCTTTCCCCTCAGGGTAAAACCTTGGTTATCTTCCAGCTCACTGCAGACACAGTCTGGTTGTGAAATATACAACTTCTACATAAAGAGATTCTCCTCAGCTACATGCAGTATTTTGCCGACATCCTCGAATTGCAAAATAGTCATTCCAGGAGTCCTTTCACATTGCAATCAAACTGAATTGTCGTTTCAGCCTCACAGCACTAAAAAGAAAAAAAAGGGGGAAAAAAGTCCAAAACATTGCAGTCCAACATTGGAGTTGGACCAAGGGAAGTGTATAATCTAACTCTCATTTGTGACACATTTGAATTTGATATTCACAAGTCTGTCCTGGTCAGCTCCAGGCCACCTGTTATGTCAGTGACGGTTGCCAGTGTAAGCTTTCGGCTGGTGGCTGAAATCTACAGCATATGACTGCTATTCAGATTGTAAATGGTTGTAAGTGTGTGTATTTGTCATGGTTCCTTATCATCACCTGCTGTGAGCCCAAGAGGAGCAAGCGAGCACACACTCATTTGTTCTCCCTCACACTCGGTCTCACTGAAACACACACCCACTCACTGCCCAAGCCAACAGGACCACCAGTTTCTCACAAAACCCTCATTTAAGAGTTGCTGTATTTTGTAAGGTTTTATAATATATAAAATTAATAAATCTCCTGTAACTCAAGACACTGCAGGCTTGTCTTATCTCCTGCTTTTTTCTTAGCTGTTGGCAAGCAGTGCCTTATATTACTTTGCTTTAAAGCGGGTTTATTTAATCAAATTACAGTTATCACCTAAGGAATAATAATCATATTCTGAAAATTGGAATCCCAAACTGTGCTCGGAAGATAAACTAAGATTTATCAATGATATGTTTTTCATATGCAGGCTTTATCAGAAGTCTGATTCTTTACATTCAGCATGATTTATTGGACACTGAGTTTCTATACAGTCTATTTAAAAAACTTTGCTGAGAAAGTAAATGTTCAAACCTGACTTTTCACCAGCTGATATCAAAGTGGTTATTAATACTGTTAGAGCTGGATCATCTTTGTGTGGAAACACTTCTAGCTCAGCACATGCCTTGTGGGAGGAGGAACACACAGATTTGCAAAAACGCAGGTGCGTGTGCATGTTGTTGCTCGGCGGCATGTGAGCATACACTCGATGTAACACACGCAGAGGGTGCTGTTTATTGAGAGCGCTGCTGTTAGTTTTTTGTTCACTTTTACTGCTCCAACATTGTAAAACAGAAAAAAAAAATTTCTAGAAGACAAGGCTTGTGCTCCATCATTGTGGGGGGAGGAAGTGTTTGATGATGGTATTATCCATGCAGCAATGCTGTTAATGCAAAATCTACATAAAGCAACTTCCCTGAATTCAAAGTGGAACAGGACGTGCACTGAAACACCACAACTAAAACATTTCGAAAGGTGATGAACGTCCCATATATAATCCCAACTAGATCTGTATCATATTTTTTATCTACTTCTCTGGATTAAATATTGTTTTCCAAAAGGTTTATTTGTAGTAAGCATAACTTGTCTCACTTAATCCAGACATTTTCCTTAAAGGTTCTAAACATGTTTCTCACAGGTTGAAGATACAAAAAGGTTAGAGTGTGAAGCCTGGAACAGTCATCATCCACCAGAAGATTAAAGATGATACATTTTTCCACAAACTCACAAGCTTTGCTTCCCTCCTCTTCCTTTCTTTTTAGAGTAGATATAAAATTAGTAAGGATTTGTTGTAATTACAAACATGATAAAATTTAGTGTTAGTTTGCAGTTACATAATGATGTAGAGTTGGTTTGAAAGAGTTTACTACTATGAAAGTGTTCTAAAGTTTTGAAAAATTCCTTTTTTGGAAATTACTAATTTGTTCCACTGTGCTTTCTAAATAGATTGACGAACTTTTAAAATGCCAAAGAAATTATGGCTCTGATGTATAATTTTATTTCAAGTAATGCAGCTTTTTCTCTTCCCTACCTGTTGCTTTTGGAGAGATAGGACATCATCATCAAGACATTCACATGTTATTTAAAGACATAGTAATTACTGAATGAAAACATCTGAATTTAAAGAAGCAATTTAGCATTGAGCAAATAGAAATTGTTGTTGTTGTATTCCTAATTAACCTAAAATAAGAATTTTGTAATTGTAGTAGTTTAATATAATGTCAGACATTGAGTAAAAATAATTAGATATCTCTTTCTCAGCGTCCATCACAACGACAAATGGAAACATTCTTTGGTGCAGATTTATTTTTCTCTTTTCTCTACGCTGCTTTTATACACACATACAAATGTATATGTTATTCTTTTTTATACAATGAAGATCTATTGAGAGTTGATTTACAAGAGAAACATGTTACATACATCACAGAAAACATCAAAACAATAATACAACCTACTAAAGACCTCTAAAAATCAAATAACTGATTAACTAATGACCACATATGTTAAAGACAGTGCAAAGCCTAGAGAACATCTTGATGCGTTATTGCATAATTTTCCCCGACGATCAATACCTCCATCCTTCTGCAAGCATCCTGGCTCCTCCTCCATTAGTTCTGCAATGTCATTTACTTCAGTGACCCAGTAATACCTCTAAGCTGTGTCAGGGTTCAGCGGTACTCAGTGACAGAGACGGACTGAGCTCTTAATCTCCCCCACCGATCTTCCCAGACAGACTCACTCTGTCACAGATACCCTGAAGCAGAAGTTCCCTCTTTTCCTCCTTTCCCTCACGAACACTGACAGGTGAAAGGAGTGGATTGGTCCTATATGTGGCTATCTCTTTAGATCTGTCTCTATGAGGGTGTGTTACTCTCACAAAGTCTGTCAAGGTCAGTTTAAGCCTTGTTGAGTGTCAGCACTTTAAAGTATTGGTGCCTTAACAGAACATAACCTCATCAAGGTCCTTCCAATGTTTTGTAAGTGCTGTATTTTTTGATGCAAATAGTGTTGAAATACTCATTTAGCAAAACGTATAAGGAGATCAAATTATCCAAAATAAGAAATGTTTGGCTTTATTTTTCTTTTTTGTGCCCATTTGGGGGGAAAAAGGCACTGAAAAAAATGATGAAACCACTGATGCAAAAAAGAATACAACAGGCAAAAAAATATCTAAATTGAAAAAAATATATAATAAATTGACTGCAATCAAATTGTTAAAAGAAAGCAGGCAATTCACTTTCATTAAATACTCAAATAAAATAAGGTCTGTTGAAACATAAGGGCATCCATTAAGACACTGAAAAGGCTAAAGAAGAAAAAGAAATAACAGCTAAACACTGATTGGATGCAAAACCTTTTTAGTCCATTAATGAAGCACTTTAATTTAGCTGCCAGAGAACTTTGTATGTGACCTTCTCTAGTGACCTCCTGCAATATATTGAGCAGTGTTTGAGGAGAGGGGGCAGGAACACCTCTTCAAGGGAAATTAATATTCACAGAGGAAGCCGTCCTACGATGCACTAATCTGCATGAGATCTGACTTCCTTTCATTAATCAAGACGAGTATGCCCCTGTGCATCGCCACTGTTTACCTTCCAAGTTGTTGTTTGCCCAGCCTGTTGACTGCAGGCAAACAGTATAAATCACACAACAATACATGACTCAACTTATCTGCCCAGCCTGGCTCCCACACATCTGAGAAATAGTGTTAAGGCTTTAGCAATCAAGTAGAAGTTGGTACCTGAGCTGTAATTTCCAGTGGAGTTCTAAGAGGGAGAGAGCTGGTTAGTTGGAGTCTGGAAATAAACTGCAAGACTTTCAAAATGAGGAAAAAAAGAATTACTCTGTATATAATATGCAGTGGCGGTTTGTGATATGACAACATGAGCAACTGCCCAGTTGCTCCTATATGCCCAGGGAGCCAAACAGGCTGATAATGTGTCATACTATTTGCAGTGGCACTAGAACTGCTGCTTTCTTTAACTTAACAATATAATCAGAACATTTTGTATTTAACTATAGAATATCCAATTAATACAATCTGTTCTGTGTCTTTAGAATAACTCAGAAATTGTGAGGATACGACACACAATCATACATTTATTTTAAACCCATCAATAGCAAACCTGTTTCTTTTCTGAATTACTGATAAACTAAAGTTACCTGAGAGTTCGTTTATTTCAGTCAATAAATTCTCTCAGTGAAACACAAATTATATAGATTAATTACACACAGGCTGGTATTTTCAAAAAAATATTTCTGTTAATCGTGATTATTTTTCACTTGCAGCTAAATGAAAACAATTTTTTTAATATACTGTAGAAATGTGAACTCAACGAAACCATGTTTAATACCTGCTTTCAGGTGGAAATTTTTAAACTTCATTTTTAATTTAACTAATGATATTAATTCTAATATAACTCTTTTGTAGCAAAATGGCAGTTAGTATACAACGGAAAAATAACATTTCCTTTTATTATTATAGGAGATTGACAAATTTCAGCTCATGCTAGATTAATCTTTAATAAATATGTTACCAAGAAAACTACATATGACTGAATGGTTAAATAATACTATGACCTTCCTTAGCTATTATACTTCTCTGTGCCCAAAGAACTGACATTTGAATTACTTTGTTGGTAAATCAAATGGTTTGCCATATTAACTGATTGCAGAAACGCGAATCACATTTGCACAAAATTTCCACTGTTAGAAAATTTGCTCTTCTTCTCTCTGTGTAGTGAACCAATGTATTTAAAATAACAATAATAATAAATTAGGCAGTTATTATTAGAACTGCCCAAATCTGATAATAACACAAAACTAACATTCCTACACTTTGAAAAGCATGTAAATGAAATCTAAAGGGAATTTCAAACAATTAGCTCTAAGCTCAGTAACCTCCACATTTTGATGTTGCATTATGTTTGTGTTGGTGGAAACAGTGCTCCACCTTTTTGCCAGCAGTAGCTGAAAAAGAGAAAAGCTCCAGATTATTTTACATTTCTGGACTAATTATTCATTATTATTGGATCTCTCCTTCTGCTCTGTGATAACTTCACATTATCTCCAGTACTGGACTCCATTAAAGTTTTGATTAATAAGTATTCCTTTATTTGTTAATTTATCAAGGACTCATTAATTACAAAACCATTCTTTATTCACTCCTCTTTTACGTCTAGAGAAAGTAGAAATGATTAAATCATTACCTATCTAATAAAACACGTTGAGGAGTTACTACAAATTAAAAATTAACTCATAGTTAAATTATCCATTGTCCCCCATTTGTTCCAGAGTAACTTCTCCAAATTGAGTTTTTTTTTCTTAATAGAACAGTCTCAGGCTGTGTTTTATCTATCTCCATAATACACCATTTTAAAAATGTATCCTCTTGCTTAACATTTTCATACAATGGAAATATTAATCTTTATATACACTAAAAATAATCTATTATAATTATTCTAATACCACTAATAATAATATAATATAATCATTTTTGGAAAATCTAAGATGTGTGATTTTTCATACTACCTCTTTTGAAGTAGTATATTATTTATCTATAAAATCAATGCTGGTTTTGCCAGTCTAGACAGGTGTTGAGTATCATTTTTAATTTAATAGATTGGAAGAAAAACACAGAAGTCAAAATAATTTGCATATTTTTTCCTATTTTATAGGAAAACATGGTGTAACATTTGAATAAAAAGTGCATTCGAGTTGAATTAGATCCATTCAGAACACAGGTTGGAACGAAAAGTCACATTTTTGTGCTAATGAGAGTTTCAGCTATTTTGCTCAAGGTTTTCATGAGAGAGAGAGAGAAACCCAGTCAATGCCATTTGTCACTCATCCCTCAGCAAATAGATATTTTAGTTCAGTGTGATGCAAAACTTTTCTCCACTTCACTTCTTTTTGTATTAAGCAAGGTCAGCTATACAAAGCTGCTGGATTAATTGAAAAGGAAGAACCAGAGAAGAGGGTGTGTGTTTACAGAAACAATTTCCACCTCTTGGAAAAAGCCTGCCCACACAGGGTCAACACAATGATGATGATGAATAAAAATGATTATAATAGTAGTAATTATTATTATTACACCATTACCATTAGCTCAGACTAATATTTTATTTTTATTCTAAACTAATCATTTGATTGATTATTTATTAATTAATATCTGTTAGAATATGTTTTTGGGCTATTCTTTAAAACTTGAATAATCATACTGATAACATTTGTATTATTGTTACACTTTTTTTTTCAAATTTGCTCTGATTGTTGGAAGTTTGGACAAAAATTATGCAGTTCAAAGGACATTATGCTTTGTCATGTTTTCCTCATTTTTAAAGAGGTTTTTTGTTATTATTATTGGGGAATAATAGTAGCAAAAAATGTAGACATCATTATGTAACATAACAATGTAGAAGACAACCTTGCAACTTTGACGACCTTTCATTTGAACACCAAAAGTAGGCAAGTTGAAGTAAATACACTCTCTTCTTGGGGTTTTCTCTCTTTTTTTGATAAGAAAATAAAAGATTTTCATTGAGATGAATGTGCATGTATGAATCATTCTATGTTGTCTGAGAAAAAAAAAATTAAGTGTCAAGGATTTTCTTCCTCCAGGATGCTGTAGAAAAGACCTATAGAAATAAAGCAGCATAAATGTTCACCCATCGTGTCTATAGACCCTTCTCTGAGTAAGTTCTGTTTTATTTGAAAACTGTGCCCCTTAAAAAAGAGACCATTATCGTCATCTTTTTTAATCCATTACATCCCTGAGAGAAATCCGCACTGAGGTTTGTAATTAAAAAAAGGAGGGAGGCAAAACAGATCCAGATGGAAGGATGCCGGAGACACAACACGGAGAAGATCGCTCCTCGGGTGAGTTTCACCTTTAATAAACTAATAAATTAGCAGCCCCACATTTTATTACTTTAGAAAAGGAATTAAAGTATAAATTCCTCCCTTTTACCTTTTGATATGTTCTCTCATTAAGAAGGGGCAGAAATTGCACCTCCTGCTGTTTGGTGTTCTCCGAGCAATTGTTCTTTTACAGTGTTGTGCTTTCAAGGCAAGAGTGTAATCAAAATCCCGAGCCTTGCAATTAGATACAATGGCTTTCCCCATCCCTGTGTGGGCATCTGCTAAGCAGAGCACAGAGGGGGAAAAAGGCGGAATGAGTATATTGTGTCTGCGCTGAACAAGAGCAAGTAATCTAGTAAGTATTGTATGTGCATCACACACTCCACAGACCACTGGCTGTGAATAGCCTTTGTTCTGTGAGCTGACTTTAAAGTTCTCCAAGTAATTTTAAAAATGGTTCTTAAACTTAATTATGCTGTAGGATTTTACAGCCTTCAAAGCAAGAGCAGAGTCAGGGGGGTGGAAAGAGAAAGCTCTGCTGTTTGATTGACATGCAAAGTCAATGAATGCCAGATAGAGTCAAAACAATAACATCAGCCTTGATTTGAAAGATCATATCTGGGCTTTGGAAAATATCTCACATGGTTCAAATCTGTGGCCATATTCCCTGACAGACACATTCTATATTATCTGACAATGTATTACTCAACATGCTACAGTATATTAAAAGTGGTGTTTTAGCTTTGTATTCAGCATTTTCACCTTCATTTTGTACTGTAAAAATACTGCATATAAAAAAAAGAAAAAAAACCCCCTAGGAACACGGGAATAAACCAGGACATAGAAACGAAAATGTCCTTCAGTGGAGATGTGCTTGTTGTTACTGCAAGTCTTGAGTGTGTGTGTGTTGCCAGACCTTTGACTGCTACTCATTTCCTGCAGTGGAGGCCTATTTTGGGGTGGGACAGTTACCACTTGGCCTTGACTTCTGTTCTTCAGAGCCCTCAGTCACACCAAGTCCTGAGTGATAATCATTTCCATTGTGGCATTTAAAACAAGTAGAACTATGATAGGTGTTGGATTTAAGCACAGTAAAAACCAACTTAAAAAATCATAATAATAGTAATAATTTAAAATAGAATAAATGATTTTAAAGTCTCGGTTTAGCCTGTGAGCAGAGGGTAAAGGAATAAAGTAAGCATGATATATAAAAAAGATCCAAATTAATTTGTATTATTTTCGATCTCTATTATTTTTGTCTTCAATGAAATACACAAATGAATTTCAATAAATGACAATGTGGTCAACAGGGGTTTTATATTACATTCAATTATACAGTAAAACTGTATATCATGCACATTTTAATTTGACCAGAACTATTGGGACGAATGTCGACTTGACAACTGTTTAGCAGTCATGAACACCATTCAAAAGGAACAAAAGACACACAACATTGTTGCTAACGAAACTGTGCTGTATCCAAACATTTCAATAGAAAGTCGAGTGGAAGGAAAAAAATGTAAAAGAAAAAAAAGATGCAAAAGCAACATAGAGATTTGTAGTTTTAAAAATAATCTTAAGTAAATTTAGAGTCCAGAGTTGTGGGCAGAGTCACAATGTGAGGAATGTAACTGAAATCAGAGCTTCCAAAAAAAAATCCTCACAGACACAGACTGGATAGCAACTTAACTTTAAATCCGTACAGCATTGATTGTCAAAAGAAAACCCCCAGAGACAACTACGTAGAAGAGCTGAAGGCCATGAGGCAGGACAACCGGTCCTTCATTTATGCCTAAGCAGAGGCACAAGCTGAATACTTCAATAGCACATTTAAACAAAGGAGCTACATTCAAGTATTGAGTGTATATTCTGTACAGCAAATGGGAAAAACATCTGAGAAAACTAACATTTCTATATTAATTTTATATGTACATGGTAATATTAAAATTTTATTAGAAACTCTAATTTAGTTTTGCTTAGCTATAAACCTTAGTAATCAAAAATTACATGAATAAAAATATAAAACCATCCACTGTGTGTGTAATGATTCTAAATAAATTAATTTTGTTTAAATTATTGAATTACTGTAGTAAATTATCTTTTGTAATTTACCGTCATGCACCTGCACATCTCTTCAAAGTAATGCCCGATGAAAAAAACATGCCCGATGAAATTAATATTTTCTTGAAGCAAATGAAATCTATTTAGCTATGTTAAACTAATTCCTGAGCTTTCACCGTGCTCTCTTTTCTTTTCTCTAAAATTATATGGAATTCTTTACACTTTGCTGCAATCCTTTCATTCCAAAACACTTGAGAAAAAATAAGAGCGGGATAAAGGCATCTCCTGGTGGTGTTAAGAATTTTTCATGTAGGCGGTGAGCCCGTGTAGAAATTCTCATTTGTTTCAACAATGGGAGCCGGTGAACACAAATAGTTTTGCTCGACTGCTAGAAGAGGGAGGTCGGCAGAGACGGAATCTGCTGCGGATTTTCACATTCTCACCCTGGAATCTCAGCATCTGGAATTGGGAAGGCGGGAAGCTAACACCACCTCAGCGAGGGCTCACTCTCTCCTTCTCGGCTTATTACAGGAGGAGAAAAGTTTGTGGTTTCTCCTCGTAATTTCAACAGCAAGTCCCAAAACGCGCGGTGAGATATGCCACGGTGGCGGAGCTTTCATCGCAACACCTTTTGTTTTGCGTTTCTCTCTTGCTTGTTTGTGCTGCTTCTTTAAAAAAGCGTGCCGTCAGTCTGTTTTGCTCCAATACTCAAGGCCTTTGCATTTAGTCCCTGGAAGAATGTCTTACACCGGAGAATAAAACACCTCGTCTGAATCGCATTTAAGAGGGACTATTTTTTTTTTTACTGCGGCTCTCTGGGTTTTATATTTATTTATTTTGGAGCTGTCACACATTTCAGTCTGAACAAATTCCTGTCAGATTTGAACCACACAAATCAAGCGTGATCTTGATCCTGAATAAGAAAAGATTTGTCTACATCTTCAAAATGTCTGGCTCCATGAAAGTCATTCTATGGCAGTGGACACTGAGCTCATTTGATTCACGTGTACAACATTTAAGAAAAATGTTTATCACTAGATTTTTCTTGAACATAAATGTCCATACATTCTAAAAAAAACACACTTACTCTTTCTTTTTAAAATTTAATTGGTGTCTACATTTCCCCTATTACAGGTAGTTTTCCCAGTGAAAAACATTATCAGAGATCATTTCGGTTGTGACATTTTACATTAAATTTGATTCTCAGCTGCCATCTGCATCCCTGTGCAATTAGGTGTACTATATATGTTCCACATTTCCCAGGTTTGTAATATTGGAAGGATGTGAAACCAGACGGGACCATTTACAGCGAGCTGAGAAGGAGACACTGAGGTGCTCGGATCAGGCCGATGTGATTCAGATAGAATTAGGCTGCAATGAGGTGAAGCGTGATTGAGTGTTGATTTAAAGCAGCTGGGTGCCTTGGACTAAGTCCATTCTGGAGCATGAAGGACAGCTTGCAGAACAGTTGCAGACATGTAAAAACCGCACATACAAACAGCCTCAATCAGCGAATCCCCAAAAATACACACTCCGCATGCAAGCACACAAAACACAAGCCTTCACATGAATTTAAACAAAAAGCTTGACTAAATTTACACATATACAGACTTTATGAAATAGTTTATACGTTGTGTGCGAGTGTATATCTTCATATGTTCAGATCCAATCTCAGGTTTGCTGCACGTTCACTGTTGGAGGTCATACTCTGTGGACGCAATTGGTTGCAGATCTTTTCTTTATGAATACTGCGTGGAGCATTCCTCTGCCTCCCACAGAAATGCATTTTTCCAGTCATGCTCTTTGCTCTCCAACATTGCTCCTCTTTTCATGATATGGAGCTTAATAGGTTGGCTTCATGCACTAAAACCTTTCCCACATGCCTGTCGCATCCCTGTTCAGCTGTGTGACCAGTTGCATGATCCGGCTGAGCACCGTGTTACTTTCATCAGTGACTAACTCCATCTATAAAAGCATCTTGGCTCATTTAACACATGGAGGTAGCTTCTTACCGACCTTGAAAATCTAAACCGACAAGGCAAACAAATGACAATTAAAATCCTGATGATGTTAATTAAACACTGTGTCTAGGACCACTGTAACGCTACGGCTGATGAAGACCTTTCCGTTAATGAGATATACAACTTGATTATGGACAGAGACGAAGAGCCTTCAAGTCGGGGAAAGTGGTATTTGTCTGTACACTCCGCCGTTGTCATCAGCACTTTATATCCCCCTGATGGCTTTTACCACTGATACCAGTATTGAGATTTATGATTGCCATGAACCTGTGTGTGTTTTTCTCTGATCCTCTGTGCTTTTATCGGCTTGATCAGTATATCATTAGTTGAAAAATGCGGCGGTTGTGCAAACAGCAGTGGTTTTACATGACAGTCCCCTGCCGCAGTGGTCTTGTTGTTTGGTTGTCTGAGAAGGCCATAGATTCCCATTACTGTCCCCATCATCTCACTGTAGAAAAATGGGTGATGATAATTAGTGTTGCTTTTTTTCTTTTTTTTTTTTTACCTACAGAGTAAAATGTTGTTATTTTGTTTTGTTTAGAGAGGAATGATGCAGGTCACGGGGCACAGAAGCATCAGATTCTTTTGAGAATTGTTGAGACATTATTGAACCAATTTTCTTCCCAAAAAGCAAAGACATATTGGCATGAGGTGTCAGTAGCAGTGTAAACAAAACAAAAGCATTGAAAAAGGGGCGCGGGCTAACACTGGCACAGACATATCTCAAAGGGCCACATTATTCTGTGGTCTGACAATGTCTTAAGTCCATTCTTGGGTCTTGGAAATGTTAAATTAACAAATGAGAGCAATTTTTCAAGAGTTCATAATGAGCACATGTTTCAGAAGGGTACTTCAGGCAGAGGAAGGGAAGTCAGCTGTCATCCTTTGTGGACTCTAACTATGGAGGTAAGCAATACAAATGGGCTCTCTATTATAATGAGATGTTAGCCAAAGTATCACATGGAGCTTTTAATCGTCCGTAACATGCTCTGTGGGAAGATAAAGTGAGATAACAAGCTAAGTGTTGGAGTTCAAAGGAAGTCTTGCAGAGAGAATCACACTGTGATGTTGGGTGTATATGCGTTGGCCTCTGCAAAATTAATCAGTTTTCACAAAGTTGTGCTGTTTCTGTAAACACGGAATGTCATCTGAAATAAAAATAACAGGCCAACTTCCGTTCTTCTCAAGGTTAGATTTAATAAGTAACCTGTGTTGTATTCTTTGGATTAATCTTGTCTGATTTCCTGACAGAAGCACTCAATTAAGAGTAGAGAAACTGCTGCTGGAGTTTGTGAATAAAAGTTTTTTCCTTTTTTTTCATGTGGATTCTGACATGAGTTCTACTTGAGAACAAGTCTGTCTTGGCTACTAATTTTAAGAACTATTTTAACATCAGAAAGGTCAGTATTGTGACAACACCGCTGGCGTACACCTCAGGAGGGAGTTCCACTTCCTCCCCATGTATTAGCAATAAATTAATGGACTCCTGTAGCACTCAGCACTCAGCCAGTGAGTGGCACCCCATTGATTTCAAGGTGTACTTTTGTCCATATATGGCTTTCTGAATAACCCTTTAAGGTGCAGGAAGAGTGCTCAGACAGTCAACCACAAGGATGAAGCTCTGTCTGGATAAATATTTCAACACTTGGACTTTGCTTATTGATTGGAGCAGTAATTTCCACACATGCCTCCCAGGGGAGACAGGCACTAATGATCCTGGTTCCACCAAGTCCAGCCAAGGCTTTCCCACAAAGACATATTCCCAGGTCTTGGGCCTGTGAATTATAGGATAAAACATTAACAGCTTCAGAGAGTGTTGCGTGTCTTTCTTTTTTCTCCTCCTTGAACTAAGTCTGGTGTCTCACAACAGCAAGCTCCGGCATGGGTAATGGCATCCTTGGTTTAAAGCCAAACTGCTTTGTGGACGACGATGCCGAAGACAAAGTTTCCAGCAACCTCTGACTTTGAAAAGAAGTTCCCGAAAGTTGATGGTGTGTAAAGTTGCAATTTGTTAGACCCTGCAAACACTATCAGATGATTACATTTTGGTCATTTAATACATTACTGACAATAAACAGTGTGGTGGAACACATTTCTGTCGTTGTCTGCATTAGCGACTTCAAAATCGCTAAGACTTCAACCATGCACCATCTCACATTAAGTAAATCCCATCATTTTCTATTATCTTAGTGCCCGTGGCACTGCCATTGCTGATGCAATTGCCCAAAGCACTCCAATAGCTTGTCACTTTTCTTGCCTCTGGCAGCGAAACCACTCTAAATCCCAGTTGTTTGTATGCATATCTTCAGCAGCGCCCCTCTAAAAGGGAGCTGTATTGGACTTGTGTGTCCCCCATGGGCTCCATAAAGAGTAAAATATCTCATGAAGATGCTGGTTTCACGCTGTGCGGGTAGCAGTTTAATATATGTTGCCGTGTCTCACATCCTCCAGGGTTATGAGGTGATGAGAGCTAGTTTCCCACCTGTGGGGCAACAGTAACAATTTGTGCTAACACTGAGGCAAGTCAGCCCAACTCAAGCAGCAGGATAACAGAGAGGAGGAGCACTGCTGTTACTCAGACGTGCTAATTACCTCTCCAGTAATGTGTACTGTGACCCTCCGCCCCACCACCACCTCTCCCCTTGGCCTGGCGCCTCACGCCATCAACATAATGAGAGCATAACTTTTTATTCTGAATACCTAAATATCTCCTTAAGTGATCGATAATATGCATCATCATAAATCATATCAGGGATTGGCTGAAATTATTCCAGAAGTCAATACTGTGTGCCGCAAAAGACTTTTGAGAGGGACTAATGGTGAGATATAGCTGCCTTTGGGGACCTATGAGAGGGATATTCGTGCATATGCACAGTGCAAAGTTTCTCACCCTCGAGCGGGATTGAGATTGGGGGTCGGCACTCGACCGGAGCTTTTTTTTTTTTCGTCTGCCCCGTGTGGCAACCAGTCCAGCAAAAGAGCAGAGCCTGTGAGCTGTGATGAGCCTGCTGGTGAAAATGCACTGTTGGTCATTAATGCAATTAAAGCTCCATTGCACAGGGATATTAGAAGTGCTTCTTTTTTAGGTCGACAAATAGATCCCTTTTCTTCTTTTGGGAAAAAAAAAATCTAATTTTTTCAGTGTTTTTGTAGACTTTTAGATCCTGGAAGGTTTGTGTTATATCTTTTTTTTAAATTAGCATTTTACAAATTTTTGTTCTTGCTGTTCCTGTGTCACGTCTCAGTCATGAGGTAAACTATATAATGGTAATTGGTGTGGTTGACTATTTTCTAGAATGTTAAAACATATTTTTATAATGCCACATGTATGTCAATGAACAATATGTCAATGTCTTTTGTTGTCGTTTTAAGAATTATCTTAATTTTTGTACTCTGATAACAAACTGTTCTGTGATAACTACAGACCCCTTTAGAGGAGGAGTTCACATCCAAAACATCATTAATATGATAAGTCAAATTTTTTTTACATGTGCCTCATTTAGTGGGGTCAACCTCCATCTCACTCCTTCTTTGCAATGTGCCCCAACATATTTACTGACTGTAATTAAATCTGCAGTGATATCGAATAAATTACAATCCACATTCTGATTAAGCTTGTTTGTCTGGTTAAAAATGCCTTTAGAAAGGAATTAAATATGCTTTTCATTAAGATCTAATTTGTGCAATAAAACTGTATTTTCTTATTTTGTTTGATCTGATGTAATATTGTATTCTTTTCATTAGCTGCAAGCGGGAAATTATAATTAATAGAAATAAAGGTTTCAAAACATCAGTCTGTGTGTGATTAATCTACATAATGTGTTTCAATTAGGCAATTGAGTTACTGAAATAAATCAACTTTTCTAAGATATTCTTATTTATTGAATATGACTCCAAGTGTGACTATTCAAGTCAGAAATGACACAGCAATTCTGAAAGTCCATCTGGATCTAGAACAAGGGGGGGCAAAGTAGAAAACCCACCAATTTACATTATCAAAGAAAATTAGATAGTTTATGAAGAGGAAACTAAACTCCTTCTGTTTGTCCAAATAATTATTTTGAAGTGAAGTGTCATCTCTTCTCAAAAGTGAAGTGAAGCACTGACAGCAACATCTGTAGAGAGGCTTGTTTGTGTAGGCAGAGGATGATCTATAAGCTAATCATTTTTATGATTATAATTTTCAGCCATTGTTTACATCCAAATTTACTACATCTGGCTTCTGCTGGTGCAGAAATATGATGCTTCTCCCCTATCAATGACATAAAAGTGCTGTTAAAATGCTCCATGACAGTTCAGACTGCAAACACTTTGAAGACAATTGGATACGTATCTGAATTAGTAGCACATGTGGCAGTGGCACAAATTGGATTTTTTTTGGAGACGGAAAAAATTGGATTTAGGCCTTTAGGATTGCTGTCTTATATAGGTCACATATGGACAAAAAAAGTAGATTTTAGTGCCATTTGCCTGCTGTGTGAACGTAGTCGAAGAAAAAAGGTGTTAGGTAATGCTAATGACATACAATGTGACATAATTTTTCTTTTTATGCAAAGAATGAATATATATGGAACTAGTAGATTAGTGTTTTATTACAAAAAATTATTATATTGTCCAGGTGGATTATGAGTTGTTGTTTTTTAAAGTTAAATTCATGTGTCATAAATTTGTTACATTTTTCTATAAAATTGAGAAAATATGGACATCAAGCATGTAATTACATAATCTATTTTAGTTAGAATATTGTGTTCATTTAAAAAAAATACATAAAATTACAAGACAAACTTATGAAAGGATGCATTTTATGTGATAACTTAAAAAAAAGAAAACAGAAAGAAAAATCCCAGCTGGTTTATTTTATTTCATTTATTTGTTGAAGTGGATCAGTAATCGACCTAATATCTATAAAATCGTTTTCAACACATCAAAATACTTCTGCTGTGTTTTAAGTACCCACACATATAAACAACAGAAAAAAGTAATTATACACATATGCATTTTGTGTTAAAAGCTTTAAAACTACAATAAATACAAAATCCTTTGTAACATGCTTGACTCAATTTAAAAGAAAGGTTTTAAAAACAGAATATTTATAAGATAGAGATGCTGCATTTTAGATAAGGTAAGGTAGGTTAATTTTATTTATAGCACATTTTCAGCAACAAGACAATTCAAAATGCTTTACATTAATTAGAAGAAATACAAACAAAATAACTAAAGAAAAGCAAAAAGCAAGAGAAAAACAAAAGAAATACTCCACAATTTTCTCTGGATAAACTAATAGAAAAGAAAGGTAGTTTCTCTGGATTCTAAATATGTTCTAATTCTAAATTAATTTCTGTTTCTTCATTATCTATTAAGCACATACCGAGTACCTATATTTTTGTAAAATAAGAGACTCACAAGTTGTAATAAGCTTAAAATGCAGAACAGCAATATTTGAAAACATTTTAAATTTTTATACAAAACATTTGATATTCATATTTTTGTAGCAATTTCAGTAACTAACTTCAGAAAATAGAATGAAAATTAAATTAAAAATGTCACGAGCATACTGGGTAAATGTAAATTTTAGTGTCAATTCAAGGTTTACTTGTTCTCTTTTTTTCTTTGATTTTATTCTTTGTTTTGCGTTATGACATTACTTATTTCTATTTTACTTCTTTGTCATTAAAACAGGAAAAAATGAGTGCACGCTGAGCGACGAGCAATTCTTGCTCCTTAGTATGCACGTAGTATTGTGATGGACTGGGGAATACAGCTGTGCGGGCACCTGCAGGTTCATTTGCAAGCTAGCATTCAAACTCTCTAAGGGATCATTTCAAACTCCTGATTGGACACCTGTCAGCTCTTCTGATTCACCAGACATTATTAAATTGCAGCTAATGATTGGTAAATTTCAGCCAATCACATGGATTGACAAGAAGACTTTGTAAAATGATAAAAAAAACAGAATTCATGTCAGAGCTGCTGTAGAAAAGGCAGATTCAGTAAATTAGTGTCTGTATGGATAATGCATTTGATCCTGATTAGTGCATGCAAAGTGTCAGCACATTTTGAAAACGCTGACAACATGCAGAACATTGTCTAAGAGCAGTCAGAAGTTTTTGTATGAGCAAGTGTTTTGTGTGCAGATAAACAATATTTGTGTGCGTGCGTGTATAAGAGGGGGAGACAAAGTGAGTGGGTGTGAGTTGTATACAAACCCTTTGTGAAAGCGTGTTCTGTGAGTGTGCATATCCCTGGATATGTACATGCGTTCGCGCGTGTGTGTGTGTGTGCGTGCGTGAGTGCGTGCGTGCACGTGTACGTGTATGTGTGTGTGTGTGAGTATTCCTCCTGTCCCAGAGGGAGGGTTCTGAATAACAGGCCCTTTTTGACAGGCTGGGACGCCGAGAGCTGTCAACCCCCTTGCCAGGCCTGGGATGAGTAGTGAGAAAAATGGAGAGAGAGGAAGCAATACAGAGAGAGGAATAGTGAAAGAGTAAGGGAGAGAGAGAGAGAGAAGGAGGCGGACAGGGGATTGGGGGTACTCCATGTGTTTAGACTAATAGGAGGCCAGCGTTCAGCTTTTCCTTCAGCAAGAACAGACATTTGAAATCTCTGGGCAGTTAGCACAGTGCTGCCTCTCAAAGATTTCCTGTCAGATCATGTCTATAAGAGGGGAAGAGGTTCTCAATAGCAAAGGGAGGAAAAAGATGAAGGATGAAGGCAGGGGAAAAAAATGGCACCTGGAAAAATTGTCTGCCTTCATGAAAACTGAGCAGCTTGAATGGAGTTCTAAAGTTGGTCTAGACAAGCCTCTCACACACACTCTTTTGATATTTGGCAATTCAAAACTAAAATAGTCAAAGGAAAGCTAAAGCGTCAAAGCAATCCATGACGTGTGTTATCAGCATTAAACTGTTGTCTTTAACCTCCTGGCTACTTGATGAATCAGATTAGAGAGCAATATTTAATTTGACAGCTGTCACTTTATTATTGAGCACAAGCTGAAATTTATTGGCACAATTACTGAGTGCAGTGAGGCTGTGAACTAAATGAGTCAGCACGGCAAAAAAATATCAATGATGGGAAGTTTGTCATTATTTAATAAATGGCAAAGTGTTTAAACTTATGTCAATATTTTTATTAACCTTTCACTTTGTTTTGTTTCAAGTAAATTTTAAAATAAGCTATTTGGGCCTCAAAATTAGACAGTCAACAGCTTGATAGTAAAAGCCTACCTTCCCCTGTCACACTCCCGTCTGGTGTTTGGTGCCTCTGTCCGCTGGTTTGTTGGTGTCCGGTGCCGGGTGCTCGGGTGTGTACTGGCTCAGCCTCAGTGACTGCTTGGCAGAGCCTGGGTGACCTGGATACCTCTGCTGAGGAGTGGCATGCTCTTAGGGCCTGGGTCTCTCTGGCGGTGGTTGGATTTGCTCTGCCGTAGCAGGTTGCCGACGGAGCCCGTGTGCTTGTCGATGCAGCCCCCTGGGGTTTCTGCGTTGTGGCTGTGGGGGGTTCTCCCAGGGCTCCTATGCTCCTTTCTATGTTCCGGTGGTGAAGTCATTCACACAGTGGTGGTCCCAGGCCCCTGTGCAAAGGGGGTCTTTGGATGTTTCTGTCCCTTATATCGACATCGGATTCTGTGGAGGGACTGTGACTTTGTATTTAGCATCTTTATACACCCACACACACATGCAGATGCACATAGTGTAATTTTCTATCTTTACAAAGACTTTGTATTGACTTTTATACATTTTTCATTCATTTCTATAGACTAACCCTGATCCTTACCCTAAACCTAATCATTTCCATTACAGGCCTAACCAGAACTCAATTCATACCTTAGTCCTAAACTTTTTTTAAAAGATTTTTTCCCTTTCTTTCTGCTAGTGTAAAAGCAGTCTTCTGTAGTGTTGTATTGTCTCTCTCTGTTTTCCTCCCCTATACTTCTACCTCATTATTTCCTTTTTAACCTATTTCCATCTTTCTCCCTTTCTTTCCATCTAAATGTTAATTGCATTTAAAATAAATTTAATCAGGTCTCATATATAAATCAAGTGGAGCATTGTAGTAAAATATGTAATGCTCCACTTTAGAAAGTTAATCTGTGGGGTCTCACCTTGATAATTTTTTTAATTTATTCATTTTTTTCCAGTGTGCTCCGTTGGCCAAGCGATGACATTTCATTGCCAATTTCATTGTCACGTTTTTGTGCAACAACAATAAAATAAGTCCAAGTCTAAATGTAGTTATTTAAATGTTTCATTCTAAAAAGGATTTTGAATCTCTTTAATGGGTGACATAATGAAAAGCTGTATATTCAAATAATAAACAAAGAGAGAAGGTCAAAGGTTTTGTTGTATCCTCAGTATGTACCTTCTGCTTATAACTGAGCTTGTCTTCGACATGTCAAGGTGTTTCTTCTTTTCATACCACCAGTAGTAACTATTATCTTTCGGTTGATTTTTCCTCTAGCGCTGCTCCTCACTACACATAATAAATGCATAATAATATAATGTTTATAAAACAATCTCATTAACTTGTGGAAGATGCTGACAGAACTGACCTTAAGCTCATGAAGCACTTCATATGTTTCTAAAAGTTTAATTGCATCCTTTCAGGTTGATTAAGTAAGACTGCAATAACAGAGAACACTGTTTGAAATAAAGCTGACCTTTGATGTCTCTGTCTTCAACTTCAAGATATTCATAGATAAGTTTTTTTATCTATGAATATCTAAAGTGTGTCCATATGATGACTAGAGAGAAACAAACATTTTATGCAGGAAACCTGTTTCTGGAGATTAACAAGAACCATTCAATGATAATTAGATATTTTATCTCCAGTTTTAAACCTGAGGTTTTCAAATAATCAATGTTTCGTCACCAAACTGCAACACTGAGGTGTTGTATTTATGCAAATACCAACAGTGTCATAATTAATGTTGAATGTAAGCAGTCATTCATTTGTAGTCAGTTCTTCATCAAGGCTGCACAGACAAAAGCATTCTGTCTAATTAGCTTCAGCAGCTGCAGAACCTATGTAAAAGATTATCTTTGAATAAGCATAACAGCAACCTGTTTACCGCCTGACGTTATAATGGCTGCAGAGAACTTGGGTGCCAAAGACTCAACACCGGTTCTAGATCTACAGACCTTGTGTAACAGCAAGAAGGAAAGGAAGCAGGTAAGAGTAGATTATATTGCAACTTTGTGCACAGTTTGTGTGGATTTTCTACAAAGCATCTGCCATTTAAAGGGACTAATGGCATCTTCCAGATTTATTTGGTTTATTTGTTGCCACCATTCAGCATTAAGTCACACACCACAGCTCTGACAGAGATGAGTGTATTCACCTTGTAAGGGTGAGGTTTTGATTGGGAATTTCTTTATTCATAAAAACCTGCTTGTGTTAGATTTTCCTTCATAATCATAACCAGACAATGGTTCCTTAATTTAATTTCTACGTTCAATGATTTTGGGTCATTTCAAAATAAAATAAGCTTAGTTTACTTTCAACGTCTTCAGGTGGCATCATTTCAAAAAATGTCTGTGTTTCAAAGTTAAAGCATTAAAATACACAAATTCAACATTAATGGGTCCCAGCACATTTCTTTAATTCTTCATTCATGTTTGTTTTAAACGTCAAAAATTGCTAATTTCCAAAAGAGTGGTTACATTTTTTTGTTTTTAAATGTTGATTTGAGTGTTCTGAAAAAGATAAAGATGTTCAAAAACATTTTATAATTTGGCATGATGATAATATGATTTGAATAAATAAAGAAAATCTGTGTAATAGGACGACTAAAAGATGCAGCTTATGTGAGAGGTTAAGTTTCATTAGGGAATTTAGACTTGACTTCGACTTGGAAGAGTCTGAAAAGGCTTGAGAACATCTCTCAATGGCAGAGATAGGCCTACAGATTAGATAATATTTCAGACTTTACATCTGAAATGCCTTATAATGTTTCTGATTTAACTTGGCTACTTGATTTGGTTTCGTTAAGACAAAACAGGGTTGAGACCATTTTGTTCATCGGCCAACACTTTCAAATAAATGTTAAAATTGAACATTTGAGAAGTTACATAGATTCTGAAAAGATTCTGCGTGGCTCTATATCTATAAAATGCTCCCAATTACTTCAGATTTCCCAGAGGAGACACAAAAATTTAAGGTTTGTTATTTTATCATGGGATAACAATCCTACTGCCATCTTGTCAGCATCATTTGATTTTTTTATGAAGAGTTGCCATCATTGCTTCCATTTTTTTCTCTCTTTACAATAATTGCATATGCTGACTGTGCTAGAAAAAGCCATAAAAAGAAATATCCATCTTGAAACTGAAAACAATTAACACACTGACCTATAACACTGACAATCCCCCCTGCTTGGCTCTAGTGAGCTCTGTTGGCTGTCAACTCTTTAGTTTTCTACTAGAGTATGTAGGAATGCATTTCTGGTTATTGAATTGTTGAGGAAGGAGGGGTTTGGGGTGGAAAAGACCCTTGCCTTGGGGTTAATACAACAATTTACTCCGGACTGCCCGTGGATGTGTTGCTGTGATTTGTTTGGTTAGCATTGTCAGCCTGCAGGGTTTGGCACTCTCTTGCCTCCCTGTTAAGTGGGAAGATATAGTGAGTTTCAGGGGAGCTCCATCATTTGCCTCCCACAGTAACTCGGTTTAATAAGTCAATGGAAATGAAAGATGGCTCAATGCATCATGAATTTGCTTCTACACATCACCTTCACTCAATTTTAATTTTTTTCCCCCTTCATGTCCTCTGAATCCCATTTTGTTTGGCATCCACTGTCGAGTGTACTAGAGTTTATGCCAGTGGAATCGTGTGTTTAGCCTATACAAAAACAATTTTGAACATGTCACTATATTATTGCATTATTAATTTTAATTCAATTACCACAAAGCCAGACCAATAATATACATAAATCTGTCTTAGAGACACAAGGAAAACAGGAGCTGGCCTGTGAAAATGCAGGTTTTTATTTTTCAATCGTTCATGTTTTCACCTGGCATATTTATGTTCCAGCCTGCATTATCATGTCAATCAGTGACATGGAGTCAGGGAGGAAGGTGTGGCACTGCTTCTATCCTTACAAGTAAAACAGGCAAAAGAGAAGTAACTTAGATACCAAGCTGCATTTCCATCTACCTTATTTAATTGCACAAACTGGAATTTCCATAAATGTTCTTCATGGAAACACAGCAATTTTGGAAAAATTCACATCTTTTGCTAAAAGGTTTTTGAGGAAGAGGTTTTTTTTTTTTTTTTTTTGACTGTTTCAAAAATGGTGTATTTTGCAAACCTGCAATGGAAACACTTTTTCTGCATTGCTGTAGTATTGTGATCAACAACCAGATGTTACTGGTGTAAAAGATGAAGAAGACGACAAAATGGTTTTAGAATAATAATGCAACATGCTTTTAATTACTTTTTGCTTGAACAAGCTTATTCACATGCGTTTCTTATTTAGTGGGAACACTGCAGTTGTGAAATAATGTTTTTTTTGGGTTTTTTTGCACACGTAGCCTACTGATGAGAGAAATACAAAGATCAAAATACATAGTCAACACACAAAGCTATACCCTTTTTACTTCATGCATGTTGGAGGACAATCTATATTTTAGAAAAATAAGTACCAGTAAGGTTTTTGTCTGCAGGCAGAACTATGTCAGAGGTTTATCAATTACATCTTGGGAAAGAGTAATTATAAATTAAATGCTGCAAAAAGGTTTCTGACATTAATCAGACTGACTTATTTTTACATTTTATTAACAGCAAAATTATGGACAAACTAACATGAAAAGTACAGCAGGCCTTGGAGTTTATTTCAATATTTATAAATAAAAGCCATTTCTCAAAGAGGCTCTTTGGACATAAGGAGTTCAGGGGCAAATGCTTACACATCTTTAGCGCACAGCCTATGCACATGTGTGCTATTTTCTGTAATTCTAAAAACAAACACCAAACACAAACCACTTACAAATCCCACCAACTACATGCAGGAACATCTGGGTTGATTGCATTTGTTTCCAGAATAAATATCGCCAGCACATGCTGGAGTTGAATTGAATGTTTTCCTCCTTACTGATGACATCAGACGCATAAAGTCTGGCACCACACAATGCACCATCTATCTTGACAGGCCATAAAGCGCCCTTTCTTTCACAAGAAGAAGAAATCTGTCTTCGATGTGGGTGCCTTCCCCTTCATTTAAAACTCTCATTTCATTAGGTTTTAATGTAGACCTCTCAAACAGAAACCGGGAAAGAAAGTGAAGACAAATGCGAGCTGGCAGGTCTGACTGTAGTCAAACACAATGTTATCACTCGGACACAGTTTTGTTGAACATTTGGAGAAAATCTTCTCGCTCGATCTTTGACTGTGTGCTGGGCTGCGAGGCAGCTGTTAGGCAGACTCGCCACCTGGTGAGCAGCTTTGATGTACACTTTGAGGATTCAATTATTCATTCAGAATGGTGACATGCATCCAGCTTGCCCGAGACTGTGGAGATGATTTTAATTCCCGCCGCTTGGATACATTTAGCACGCACAGATTCATTCCCGCTACTGAAATTTCTTCTTCTTTTTTTTTTATCTTAACACAAAAGTAAAAAGTTTCCATTGTTTTTACCGGTCAGAAAACAGATTAGAAAAATCAGCACGATTTTAGCACAGCGATCATTTGATGATGCCTTGCCAGGAAGCCAAGAGGATGCACACTTTCAGAAGCTATTTTAATGACAGAAAGATTTGATTTCGGAGATTAATGATAATTCAATCAAAAAATCATAAATAGGAAACTCAGAATAGATTGTCTTAACCATAAGAATGCAGAAAGTTTCAATAAATCAAATAAAAAGACAGTAAGGTAGACATTTTACACTATTGCTGAAAAAGATTACTTTACTAAATTAAGAAAGTTATTAGAAAAAGTGCACTGGACAGAAAATATATATGATATTTGCTTGTAACGCTATTCAAATAACTGAATGCATGGAACTAGATTATTATAACAGTTAAAGCCAGATGTTTACATTACTTGTAACTTTTCACATTTTTCTTGCTATCTGACATTTAATCAGAATAAGCTTTTTTTTTTTTTTTTTTTAAATCAGTTAGGGTCACCAAAATATGTAATGAGAGATAGAGACATGGGTCAGACATTTTGGGTTTCTTTCAAATAAAACTTAGCTGTGATTTTCATTTTATCAGACCACTGAACACATCTAAAAATGAAGGTCCTAATCCCTGATAGATTTCCAATGTGAATTTTTATGTTGCTTTTAAAGTAAGGCTTTTTTCCCTATTGAGTCGTCGTTCAGAAAATACTGGTAGAAGACTTATTTCATTGTGGATGGTGACATTTTCTTACCAGCTTCAGCCAACGTCTCCAATAAGTTTTTACTTATGTTCTGGGGTTGACACATTTTAAAGTTGCAAATTAACTTGTCAGAAGGTTAACAAAGTCATACGATCTGGGCTTATTATCTGGGTTTCAGAAACTGTATACTCCCTTCAACCCAGGCCCAGGAATCCTTCTGTGTGTAAACTTCTGACTTTGAAGGGAAAAAAAACTATCATCAATTATTCTGGCAACTGGTAAGTAGAAATAATTGTTGTAATATTAGCTGAATTTAAATAGGAGCCGGATTTCACGTCAGTCTAAAGAAAATGTATTTTGTTACAGTGTGTCAACATCTAGTTTCCACTGTATGCATAATCTATTTTGTCAGACGGTCTGTGAATCACCTTGTCTAAAAATCTTAGCTTTGTTTTTATACATTTTTATTAACAGTTTTCAATGTTTATTTTTTATTTCTTTGTCAAATGCAAGTAACTTAAGCACTTATGTTTCTATTTCCTGTTCTGTTATTGAAACAAAATAAGATTGGCATTGCACCGTTTTATCACTAGCAGCTCAAAGCTATTAAGTCGTCCTCACTCTTTAGCCGTGTGGGAACGAGCGATACGTCTGACTCATACTGGCATTCTGTTATATTTAATGGCTTAGACTTTTATTGCAGTGTGTGCACAGAAGCACAAATAAATAAATAAATGTAAGAAGTTGTAGCGATCAAACTTGGAAAAAAGAAATGTGTAGGGGAGGGGGATTTTTTTTTTCCCAGAGAAGCAATAAATGACACAAACAGCTTGCTTGCTCATTATGACAGTATACTACAACTTCCTTTTTGTGAAATAAATCAAGAGAAGACAGGGCACATAGATTAATGCAAATAAGCTCTCATTTTCTGTGCATATCAGCTAGAAAGAAGTGAAGGATAAAGTTTGTCCTGCTCAGTTTGATGGCACAGAAAATTAGTTGCTCTTCCCCTTCTGTCAAGATGTACAATATAACCTGCAGGCAGATTTTCTGCATTTTATGATGTTTTAAACGGCAAAGAAAAACAAGCTCATTTGTGGTATCAAATCAACCCAAGAAGGTTGGAAAGAGTGCGCAGAGGGATACTGTGTTATTTTGTCTTCACTAACCCAAGAGACTAAATTATAAGAAGACCCTTAAGACGTAAAGGCTACACAAAAGAATTAACCTCACCCTGTGGTTATGTAATGATTGGATAGCCTGACTCAATCCACATACACATTTTACCATTCCGAGATCAAGCAGTTGCTGGATATTTTCCTGTTCAGCTTGACCACCGGAACAAAGCATCTCTACCTTATTAGCCTCGGTGGTTTCTGAAACAGGGTTTAGTGCCTGCTGACTGGGTTCGTCCTCGTGGGATACATTAGGCTGTACATGGACTTTGTATAGTGAAGTCTGTTATACAGTTGTTTAACTTTTCCTTTCTGCTAGACTTCTGAAGTTCCTCGTAAAAGAGAAGACAAAAAAATATCTATTTGATTCATAAATGGCTTAACGCGGTTGGTGTTATAACTTGTTATTTTGTGAGTCTTGTCATGTTAATACTGTACACTGCAGATGTAGGGTTTGGTTCACCAACTAAAATTGTACTGACCATCCTATTCACAGTGCCCCAGATCTCTCATTTATCCTATATTCTCTCAGGTATGTGTAGCTTGGGGCTACTTCCATGTGGCACAGATTTAATTATGTGCCATATTTAGACATATACTGAATGGATTTAAGGGAGAAAATGAGATGATGAAGTCCTAGTATTCAAGGATGGAGCAAAGCTGCGCTAGGAAAAGCAGATAATCTGGCTGAATAAGTTTAGCGCTCTCTGGCTCTGCCTTTTGACAGTCCTAAACTGGTTTCAAGTTTTAAAAATTAAATCTGACCTTCCTAGTAAGATGTTTTCTCAAACATAAACAGGACCACCCTGAAATTTACCAAAAAAAAACAAAAAAAACACAAAACAACAGAAACCTTCATTGCCAAAACCAGAGACATTTGGAGTGTGAATTTTCCAGAAACATTTATAATCAGAGTTGGAAGCATCAGGCGCCATATGCACCAAGAGCTCTGCAAAGCTTCATGGTAAAGAGGGAATAATTCAACTTGTCACATCTGCTCCGAGACCAATCCAAAAGGATTTATCACTAATTCAAGTGGGTTTCTAAACTGTTTGAATTGCAACCACGATGGCTGTACTGCCACCATAATCTTCTTATGTGTTGCCATCTGCACTGCGGAGGACTTAATGTTGTACCACAGAGGAAGTGGCCAGCGGGAGCTATGATCATTGGTAATGGGAGGTGGGGGCAAGTTGGTCAGAGTCTGACAGGAAAGGAGATAAGGAATTATTCATGGAAAGTATCATCAGATTTCTATGACATACACAAGAATAAATAAAGAAAAATCCAAAATGACATCCATGTTTCACCAAACTATTTTATATTGCTTTCTGATCACACACTTTTGCCTAGCAAATTGCCGAAATGCTTTTGTAAAAGGAAAAAGAAATTCCACCAGCCAGTGATTCCAAAAGCTGAATTATTTAAAATGTTAAGGCGTTCTATATTCTTTTATACTCTTTATATTCCAGCTTTAGAAAAACTCTGAGCTTCAGAAGATTCCAACCATTTCTTTTAATATGGACAATAAATTAAACAATTTTAGTCAGTGTCGGTTTCATTTGAGAATACATGGTCCAGATGAATCTTTCTTGCATTTATTTATCATTTCAAACAATAGCAACACTAACAAACACAGGAAAAAGAAAATAAGGACAACTTTACCAAACATTACCAACTACACTGACAGAAAAAAACAAGGCAAAAAATACCTGTAAATAAAGAGATCTTTGAAAAAAGAACAGTTTCTTTCTTTTGCTACAATTTTATTAGTAAAATGTTATGTTGCTATAATTTTATACTAGCATAACTATGTATATAGTTCATAATCAAGGGGGAACACGACTGCATATAAATATTATAATAATTGCTACATTCAATTAGTCTAGTGAAAGTTTGTCTTCCTCCCTTCATAAGTGAGGACAAGATTACAGAAAAATAGATGCTCACCTAAAACTTGCCTGGAGCTACCTACTGTCAGAACGCCATTCTGAAGCTATGCAGATCACATTTATCTTGCCACCACATTCTGTGGAAATTGATAAGGGAGCCCAAATTATGTCCAAAATAAAGCTAAACAAAATTATGAAAATTAGTTTGACTTTTTATGATCTAACAATCCTAGAAGTTTTGAATCACACAAAGACATCAAAGGGAATTTCCATGCAGAAGTTTTCTTTTCAGCTACAGTTGATTCCTTTGATAAAGTTAATAAGGTAATGATTAAAACATTTTGCTCTGACAAAGGTTAGTGTCAAAAGTATCAAAATTTTAGTTTTAAATCAGATTAGCTTACATAAAATAAATATATAAGGATTATATGTATGATAGGTTTGCATTTGGTTTTAAAAAAAATAAGTGAAAATATTTAATTTATGTGACATCAACGAAGAAACTAATGAAAAGGTAAGACAGGAAGCGGATAGATAAATCCAGAATTCAGACCTGCACAGATCATCAAGACACATGAAACGGTATTCAGCCACGCAAATTAACTTCAAGACTTGACTAAGTTTTGAAAAACTGTATAAAATGTAGATCAGATATATTTTATTATTATATTATTCCATATCTGATATTCTACATATAATAGCTTCAACAAAGGCTTATGTTTTGTACTAGAATAATAGACCAAGCTGTACAAAGTTCCTATAAGAAAAAAAGGGAGCCACATTTTTGGAACTAGGCCAGTTGCTGGATAACATTTTGAGTTTGAATAATATATTCTAAAGTTTGAGGAGCCATGCCTCACACAGTGAAGGCCCAGGCAGCGCAGCTGGCTCTCAGAGGTGTTCTCTGCAGGTGCATGTTTGACTGGAGCCACACTGGATGCCTGCAGCTGCTCTGAGGTGAGTAAAAGGTGTATTATGTATTTCTATTTATTCACTGCCACTATAATTCATGCAGTTTGCAATAGTTCAGTCATACAGATCTGCCTAATGATTTTGTCATGATTCCTGCTGTATTCAAATAGATCATATTAAAACATCCAGGTGTGTCTCAGTACATTAAGATGTCGCTGAAAAGGTAATTTATTTCAGTATTTCAATGTGAACATTGAAATTCATACATTTTAAGGATTCATTTCAGAAAGAATGATATAATTCAGGAGTCAATTTCTGTTTGATGATTATGACGCACATCTGGAAAATTTCAATCATTTTGAATATTACTTAAGTCCAAGAAAAAAAACAAATATATATTTTAACCCAGAGATATTAGCCTACTGAAAGGTATTACCATACATGCAGAATAAGCTCTTGAAACTTTATTGGCCCTGCTTTTGCATGAATCACTGTATTAGTGCAATGTGGGATGGAGGTTGATTCCTTCAGCATGTCTGCACTGTCTTTGACCTTCCTTCTAACAATGCCCCAAGGATCCTATTTTCTGTATGGATTAGGTCAGGTCAGTTTGCAATCCAAACAAACACAGTGATGGTCATTATATCAAGAATTGCTACATCTTGGCTTCCTAATTCTTTTGCCAGATTCTGGAAATTCAGTTGTGAAAAACAAACCAGAAAGTGAATGTTAAGCTGAAGAGTGAACTTTGGCCCACTGACCAACATAACTCACATCCATTTATGACATGACTTAGTACATGTCTGTGATGTGGCTCTTGAAACACTGAATCCAGATGCATGAAAACCCTTGTGAATCTAATCAAATTAGCTTTGCTTTAATATTATCTCAAGGATGAAGTTATCCCTAATGCCACTTTAATTTAGTTGTATGCATGTCCATTTATTTAATTGGCTCACTGCAATATGTTCACTTTTTTGATAATATTCTAATTACTAACATGCACATGTGTGCTACTTGTTCTCATATTTTTTTAAGTCTTAAGCCCTCTAGCTTTTTCTATCATTGTCTTTTTCAACGTTCTTACATATTTAAGCTCTTTTTGTCCTCTAGTTGTGGTTATCTTTTATAGTTGGCGTATTAGCAGTGAAGAACAAGATTGAAACTAGATAAAATAACTGGGATAATAAGACAATCTTACTTCTTGCTCGCTCACCAACACCTCATAAATGTAACTGACAAACTATTCCTGGCTTTACAAAGCACTGCTGCCACACATAGTAGGAAATGGTTTTTCAGTTTTATTAATTTTTTTTTTTTTGTTATTAGAATGAGTCACTTAATTCCACTTAAGAACCATAAAGTCGGGTCTGTTAAGACATCCGGTTTACCAGACACACTGTTGAGTTTAAAGCCTCTTTTTTACTCCCATTTTCTCCTCCGTTATCCCTCGGCTGCTCTTATTCTAGTTCAAAGTCTGTAAGCTGGCTCAGATTAGTTGAGTTATTCATTACAGAGGGTGTCTGTTGTCGATTGCAGAGCTTATCCAGTGTGATTAATGTTCAGTTTGTGGAAGCACACAAAACAAACACAGATTGGTCTTTTAAAATGGTCCTCTACACCAAACATGCATTGGGGAAACAGACTAACAATATGTCACATGCTGCCCATTAAATTAACTTTTTCTAATGACAGGAAGAAAATAAGGAGGCCCTGGGTGTTTTTGTTGTTGTTCATTTGTTTTACTTTCACATCACTCCGAATTTATTTAGGTTTTGTCTTATGTGAAACTAGAGATACAGCTGTAATTATTTTGAAAAATTTAAAAGGAAACAATTTGCATTTAATGCAAAAGCATAGGAAGTTATCTATAAACAGTATGTATAAACAATGCACAATGTTTTGCTCCAGGAAGATCTATTTTTGCCTCTGGTTGGTTTACTTTGTGCAAACACTGCCATTGATTTATTCATTGTTGATACAAAATATTATACAGGTGAGGTCTGTCGATTCTCCGACATGTTTAAATTTGAAGTAAAACTGAGATTTACTAACATTAAAACCACATTTCTCCCTGGCATAGGCACATTTCTTCTAATTCTCTTCTACATTGTGCACATGTATGCACTTTATGCTCACCGACATATGCAGTCTTGCTGGTGAGGGCACACTCATGAATACGCACATATGTATGCACATTAAGCCCCTGCACTGTTTCGGCTCAGTATAAGTATTGGACATGGGCAATTCCCTGAGGCAAGGATCTGCTCTCTCCACCCAAACAATGAGGCGCAGCTTTTGCTCTTTCTGTGAACGAGGAGAAGCAAGCCTGTTCAGGAGGTCAGCTCCGAGCTGTTGACATTGCTCCCTGGTTGCCTGTAGTTCTGGGCAGAGCCTCATTATCACAGGGTCTGCTTGGATGAGAGTAGGCTTCGTTAGGAAGCAGCTGTCAGTGCTAAGGGGGCGAAAGCAAAAGGGAAAGAACAGATAAAGTAGAGCCATACACTGTGGTCCATTCGCAGTGGCGCTCAAGGGCCAGTTGGCTGTGGTATTTTAGTCCATTTTGTGTGTGTGCATGCTTTCTTCCAGTCTTTGCAAGTCTGTAAAAACATTAACTGCAGTAACGTGACTTAAGTCTATCTGAGCTGCCTGAATGCAATTACTTTTCAAATTTTTAAAAACGCAACAGAAGAGTTTGACAAAGATTTTAAACCAAAGGAAAAAAGGATATAAAGAAATTAATTTCACATTTTAGTGAGATATTACATTTTTAATCTCATTTGGCTTAATTGTCTTAATGTTGGATTCTGAAACTTACAATCAGAAAATAAGAGAATGCAATTGCAGTTAATAAAAGTGGTAAATAGAATAAAACTTCACTAAAGACCCAAAAACAATAACTATGTCCTGAAAGCAAAAATATATTTTCTAAGTAATATTGGAAGATGAAATACACAGAGTGGGTTTGCGGTGGGTATCAGGTTTCACATCTGTTTCACTCAAGTTGTGACCGAGGCTAATGAGATGCTACATGCTGCCTGAGATTTAAGCAGGGAAACTGCTGTTCTGGTTGCACATTAGAATCTGGGGAATTACAAAAAAATCTGGCATCTGTGGAAAAATAGAGTAAGCCTCTGCAGCCCAATGGTCATTAACTGAGATACTACACCCGTTGAGAAAATGTTTTTGCACCAATATGAGCGCATTTTAGGACTCTGCCAATTTTCTGCCCAGCAAAAAAACATGAATCAGAAAAGAAACTGCTGGTGTCATTCATTTGAGAAAGTGTTCTGGATATGAATCTTGTTTGTCAACTTAAAAGACCTTTAATTAAGGTAACAACCTTTAAACAAGTATAAAACGTATTTTTTATTCAGCTCTCCTTTTTTTTTAGAATAAGGTTTTTTTTATTGGTCTGATTCAATAATCTAATTCAAAATGTCATCTATTTATAAACTGGAAGAGTAAAGGTCATCATTATTAACATAAGTAAAGGCTATATATATATATATATATATATATATATATATATATATATATATATATATATATATATATATATATATATATATATATATATATAAAGGCTGAGTTTTCTAAGAGAAACTACTTTGAACTGCTATCACGTAGCTCTACTTCTGTGTTCATGGTTTTAATGCTGACAGATCACAATTCACTGAGGGCCTCAGTAACTACAACATATTTGTGACTTGATTACATTTCAGCCAAGGTAATCCCTCAGATGATAACAACTGGCCTTTGAAATGTTCATGTAAGTCTGCAAGACTACTTGCTCAGTCACTGAACTGCTGCTCAATCGATGGGGATCTTTAATAGCAATTTCCAGGCTCTCTGATGCTATTGATTTCAGTCGACAAACATTTCACTTTGATCATTATGATCCCGAGCTTGCAGCACACTTCCTGGGGATTCTCCTTGTGAGAGGCTTACGATTGGTCTTGAAATGGCAATCTAGTGATGACTGCCCCATTGACTGCACTTGTCCAGAGCAGAACGAAAAATTGGATTGCATTTGAGTAGATGAAGTACACAAACAAGTTAACATTTATGAAAAATTGACCACTTAGTGGCAACTTAACTTTAAGAACATCCAAAATATTTCTCCCTTTCCCACTGTGTACCAAAACCATGCTACCAGCTTGAGACCTTTTTTCCCATCTCCATTCTTAAGATGGTTCATTAATTTCCCATGCACTCATTGGTAAGCTTCTTTGCTGGGCATACCAATGTGATATGACGAGGGGAAGAACACAGAGGGAACTCTGGAGACTAATTAGAAGTCAAACTTGAAAATCTGTTCAAAGTCTTGTTGTTGCCAACACATAGGAGTGGTGACCCAGGGTCTCACTTAATGTTTCTAAGTATCTATTAATGTTCCTTGGGTTGTGTTTAGAGCTGGAGAGGGGTAGGAGCGGGAGCTGATGGATGAGAAACATTAGATGCCCGGCAGGCACTGAACTCTAATATGATGCAGTCACATGGCTATTTTTTTTCTTTGCTGTACTTCATTACATTTCTGTTACGTGGAATATGTTTCTGTTTAAATAATTTATTGTTCCCTTTTTCTCAGGTTTTTCTCTTAAAATCAATCGTGGCTGTCTTCCCAGAGATAAGCATGTCTTATTAATGTTAGATCTTTATCATGCCAGGAGGTCCCTCAGCACTGCTGCTGAGTGTGCTGATAACTGACATTTTCTCTAGATGAGCACATTTATCATTCTATCAGTGTCCACAGGAGGCTCCACAGTTGACCATACCCATACAATTTCCTTAAAAAGAAGCCAGAACCTTTGCACTGTGTATCCGGTATGTCATACACTATTCATGTTTTCTCGTGAGAGGAAAAAGTTTGGTTCTTAAGGGAGAGCGGAAGGATTTCCATTGCAAAGCAAAGCATAGAGCAGAATGAATACCGGATGAATGTGGGCTTTTCAAAATGTGATATGCACACAGTGACCTTTAAATATTACCTCTCTTTTTTTGGCTGACTCGGGAGGTGCTTTTCAGCTTCTCTTTGGTATACAGAGTTATTTAACCAATAAGAATACACAGGGTATCAGAAAAATCTACTGCAACTGATGGTGATAATAATACATAACACTGACAGGAATATCATTTCCACCATAAAAATGTGCATTTATGTTACTTAATTGGAGGATGATGGCTTTGAACAGTATTTAGTCATTCTGGGTGTAATAATGTAGATTTAGATTGATGTAAAAACCAATAAGAGTTATAATAAAAATATTGTTTTTGAAGATTATATCTGGCTACTAGAGTTAACTTAAACCAGAGTAGTTAGCTTAAAACAGAGTAGTGAGTTATTATAATTTTGACGCTACTGTTAAAGAGCAATTTTCAAACTTACAAAGAAATCAAAGAATACATTTGAATTTTATTGGAATTTTATCCGTGCAGTAGAAGTAGCAGGATATGTTGTTGTCAAAGAGATTTATAGGTTTAAAAAAATCTGAATATTTTAAAGTGCATTTGCATTCGAATTCTGAGTCAGTATATACTTTGGAGAATCACCTTTTGCTGCACTTAAAACTGCAAGTCATTTGGTGTATGTCTCCAAAGCTTCGGAGATGTAGACACTGATACATTTCTCCATCCATTTTCTGTACACCCTTGTCCCTTAGTGTGGTCGAGAATATTTCTCCATTCTTGTTCGCAAACTAATTTAAACTCAGTTAGATTTAATGGAGAGTATATTTGAACTCTCCACCAATGCCAGAAAATAGTCTGTCTGACATTTTACGTGGCAATTTTAATCTATGAATATGCTTTAAAACAAACCATGTCACTATAAGCTGAGCCTGATGGAATGTGCACTTCAACCCTTGAATCAAGTCCTTTATAGCTTAATTATTCCTCCAGTTACATCTGACCAGTTTCTTTAACCCTGCAGAAGGAAAACATCCATGAACCAGGAAGGGGATGATGTGTTTACGGTGATGTCGCAATGCAAATTTTCTCCAGAGATGTTGCACAAAAAGTTACATTTGGATCTCATCTGCCCAGAACAACCTTTTATACTATTGAGGAAAAATGACTATTTTTAGTGTTTAATTCAGTTGAATCTTTTTGAACAAATTTCTTGAGTTTGAACGGGTTTGTGTTGGTGGTTTGGAACTTTTAAAACCTATGCCTGGGTAAGTATTGAAACAATGAGATTTGCAGGAGAGCTTTTGGCTTGGACTCCTGTGGTTTTAACACACAAGACAGGAGGCCATAGATTAACATATGCAGGGAGCCAGATGACACTATCACTTTAAATTCTCTTGGGAAACAGGAACTCATCCAGTTCACGGGAGATCAAAAAGCCTTCTGTGGACATCTAGGATGTTCTAAACCGTTTTAAACCATTAACATTTAATTTGTAACATATTTCTCTTGGTTATGGCATGCTCTGACTAAAAATTGTATTATTTAGTTTTAGAATTAATTTAGTCGATGAATTTATTTGAAAATTGTATTACTCCTGACTATGTTAGAATCAAATGAAAATGTTTTGATTTGTATTAGAAAACATTAATTGTACTCTATTATTTTCTGATGTTATATATTGCTTTTTTGGTTTGATATCAAGACTGAACCTTGGAGAGGCTGATTTTTTTCTAAATTTAATCACAAAATAATTCTTCCTTTAACAATACAAATTTAGTTTTAAGAAACAAACAGGTTTCATATCAACAAATTCTTCCAGCTAAGCAGTGGGTATCTACAGATACTCCAGAATTGCCATGGACCTCTTAGCTACTTGTCAAATAATACTCAATTTGCTTTGCTGGTTAATTTAAATAGTCTGCCATGCACTGGATGTGCCATACTCCATTTTCAGATTATGTTTTGAAAGTGGCTGAATAAGAATGGGATATTGTTTTTGTAACCCTGCTTTAAACCATTATTGGTGGACTATCAACTAATTCAGTAACTTCTAAAGGAAGTTTCTTGTACTGGACATGCCAATCGGCTACAGAGAATAGGATTTCAAAATAAATGCATGCTACACTTGTTGGATAAGATTTAGAAAAAATCAAGGGGTCTGACTACATTTTCAACATAAGTTAAGAGTAAAAAAATAATTCTTCACAAACAATAAAGTCCTCTTCATCAAAATGACATCTCACTTGTAGTTAGAGAACTCACCATGAAGGATGGTCTAAAAGTGGAAAGGTTTTTTTTTTATTTTTAAATGCACACTATTTTTAATCAAATTCAAGAAAAAAATTATAGCCCAATCATTAATTTTACTATGTTTGGCCGCCGTTGTCACTGGCACATGATATGATATGCAACATAACCAAATGAAAAGCAGCAGAATTAGATTTGATATATTGCTGAAATAAATCCTATCGGGGAAATGCATTTTGAATGAGATCACTCTAACTGCATTTGATACACTTCATTTCATCCTCATCTGTCAAGTTCTGTGTCAGATGATGGAAAATGTGCATGGCTTAATGGAGGCGACGTCACAACATTTGAAGTCTGAACGGCATCTGAATGAGCACAGGTCACTTTGTCGTTTGAGGATGTATGCAGACCATATTATGTTTAGGTCACTCAATTAGCAAATCCCAAATGCAAGTAAGAGCCACTGTCTTTATGTAACATATATAAAGCTCTATTTGCAGACAAGATTAGAATTTTTTGAATTTATGATATCCACTGTTTTGTGATTCAGTTCACTTGACTACAAAAATCAAATGTAAAACTATTTATAGTCCAAATTAATTGAAATAACTACTTTGTTTGTTATTTTAAATTATAAAATTTGTCCTACAGTAAGAGCTGCGACTAAACAGAACACAATACATAAACCCTATATGCATATAATTATGAAAATAAATAATAGACTTACAGGTCACGTGATGAAAGTGTCACTCAAAGCAGTACGAGGAATCCATTTCTTTTTTCCATCATCTGCACTAAACAGTTATAATAGATTTAGCTTCAATTACGGAGCACAAATCATTATTTTTAGTAATATTATATTTAGTTTTATTCTCTAATACTTGCGAGCAAACGTCCAAGTCGGTGACGTCACAGACTTTCCAGGACGTCCGGGTTGCCACGTTGGAGAGGCTGGTGCAGAAGCAGAGGTATTTTTTTTTTATTTTTTTATTTTGTTTTATTTTTATTGGTCTACGGGGTGATTTAGTCACCCAGTGACACATTGATGCGAAGGATTACACAGCCTCCGGTTTTATTTTAATAGTTCCTGCAAGGGTCAGCAACGTTGTTGGAACGGTGGCGGCAATTATTGATATATGGGGCCTTGAGGGAAACGGCCATCTTTACAAACCTGACAGGAACCAGGTTGAACAGACCAATCAGGTGAGTTCAGGGGAAGAGCGGGCGTGTCTGAAGGTGTGGCGGGTCGGCAGGGATCGAGGGAAAGGGGAAAGTAGTGTAACGAGCTGTGCGCAACAAGCCGGTGGTCACAACACCATGCCGTTTATTTATATCGAATCGTGAAACGACATACCTTACGAGCAGAATATCAAAGCCACCATTTAAAAAGTTTTATTTTAAAGTTTCAAATGTCAGTTGTTAAAAAGGGTTCAAACTGTGCAGGAGTCCCACCCCTTGTCCTCCAAAATTCATATTTTACCCATATGCCTCACAAATAAATTTTCTCTAAAGCAATAGCATTTACAGAACAAAGCATCTTTGTCATGTTTTAGGACCCCCTGCTGTATAAACTGTTTATATTTCACAGTTGAATAAATAGGAGAACACTTGTTTAACATTTGTTACTAGCCCTGACAAAACCCAGGGGTGTTGAGGGCAGAAGGCTATTTGAATATTGGCAGGCTGCACACGGGATCAGGGGGGAAACAGCCCTCAGATTTTCAAAAGAATTGTCCTGAAATCTGATCAGCTACCTGAGGGTGTTGACAAACGCTGTTTGTTTCCATTACATTGCTACGATCCCACCCTTCAGCATTGACTCTCAACAGGTATGATTCAAAAGGTGTGCAGGCAAAAGTGAGTTTTAATCTGGTTTAGGCAAAAATGTATATTTTTTAGATGTTTTCAGCTTTTGTTTCATGTTCTAATAAAGCTGTGAGCTTCTGTCTTGTGAGCCTTTAGCACAGAGACATATGTGAATCCTGAACTTCAGTGGAATTAAACCATGCCTAAATACATGCTGGAGGGACTATGTTTCTTGACTGGCCAGGAAATGTCTTGGGATTCCCCCGGAGAAGCTGGCCCAACTTGCTAGTGAGACAGAAGTCTGAGCTTTTCTGTCTCTGATACATCTTGGGATAAGTGGAAGATATTAATAAATACAACATGATAAATGGTGTTTTCTTCCAGTCCAAAGAAAGCTTGATGTGAATAATGAGTTTTTTTTCTTTAGGTGTTACAGCTACTACAGTTAGCACGGTACACACCACTGCTCACCCTCCAGGTCACCGTCATATTGCACTCATTACAGCCGCAGCACTGCAGCGCTGGGCAGACCCAGATCTGTGTGTCAGTGGTATGCTATGTATCGTAAGTGTTCTAAAAACAATAAGTTGTGAAACTCGCCCCATGAGAAATTAATAAGTAGTCCTACAGACATGAATTCCTGTGATCATATAAGTAGTCCTAGTGGGTTTTCAAACACAATGCTTACCTTCTTAAAAAACTGTGCTATATAAAGCAATTTCAGAGGAAACTCTACTGGTTTCTTACTTACTTCACTATCTTCTGTAAAAAGTTGAGTTGAAAACTGATTTTTTTTTCTTTATCATGTTTCACAGTTTATACTCTGGTTACTTGTTCTTGGATTTCCCATGGCACGTCACATGTTTGGCCAAAGATACGACGACCTATTGTGGAGGACACGAAGAGCCACATTGACTGGTAGGTATGAATCATAGCTATCAAGTCTCCCCTTTTTGGGTGGGAAACTACCATATTTTACCCCTTTCCTGCCGTTGAACCCTCCATTCCGCCCTCCCCCTATGTTTTTTAAGTAGTCTACTTCCCCGCTCTGACGGTGGCAGTGGACAGCTAAAAGATTCCTGTATCCTCTAATCCAAAACTTTACAGGTTTGTTATGAAGTGCAATTGATACAAAAAGATAAAGTGGCAACATTAGCAGAACCCAAATAAGCAAACCACTCTTAATTGAAAGAGTTTGGCAAATCTCAACATATGGCTATTTTATTAAAACTGCAAATAGCATGTTTTTGATGTCATAAAAGTCACAGACATTTTTGTTTCATGTTGATGTATGCACATATGTGTTTGCATGATGTTATTCTCCATAAAAAAACTAATATAAATATATAGACAATGTACAATTGTTCACTTTGATTGTCTCCAAATGACATTGTGAATCATATTAACTAAAATATCACTCTAACGTAAGGTAATGTGTTTGAGCAGATTTTCACTTTCACTAAACATAAACATTCTTTTACTTTTCTCAAATATTAGATAATTTTAAATAAAGAAAGACCACAAAGTGCCAGGTGGCACCAGGTGGTCTTCATAATTTTGCCAATCTTGCAATCAACAATCTGCACTGCCATCTGTTGTGTTGCAAAATTACCTGAATCAAAAAATTAAGCTCTTGATGCAGGAGCGTTTAAGGCTAAACCACCGGCCACCAACACTGCCCTGGCACAAGCTCATTTATGTTAATACCCTAACCTGCCGTCACGATATATGGATCCTGATGGAAAACACAAGATCTCTGTATAAACTGCTGAAATTACTTTGGAAACTGTGCTACATGATACTGCAGAATTTTCTTCAGAATATAATATCCTCAATGCCTCACAGCAATTTGCAGCTAAAAAACCCCAACAAAAAAACAACTCATTCCATAATCTCCATCACCAGCAGCCACGACCACCATCATCATGTGCTTACATGTCCAAGAGATTTTGTTTTTTCTCTCTCTGGCAAACAATATCAGATTATGGATCCCTGATATAAGACTTCATTTGCAGCACACATTTAACCCTGCACATACAAAACGAGGTTCAGCGGTGTTACTGCTTTACTGCTTGCATGACCTGCGACAATATATCATTATATACTGTTTATTATTAATGTAAGAAAACGTTACGCCCAGATATCCCATACACATAGATTATACACTAAACATTTGGCCTTCATTGGCCTAATTATTGAAAGTAATGAGATGCTAATTTTGACACTCATACTCCATGCATGAGCGGCCAAATTCATGTGAAACAGAACTTTGTGACAAAACTAATAAATAAAACATCTTAGTGATGGTAAACACTGGGCAACTGAAGAAAACAAAATCTAGAGGACCATGGTGTTCTGTGAAAACATTTATCTTTTGCATAATCATCCCTCTATCTGAAGGATGGTATTGTTTGCCCCGCTGTTTACTGGTTTATGAGGAAAGTGATGGACCATTTCATTAGCTCAGCAGTAATTAATGCAGAAAATTAAGAGGCCTTTGATCAATTGTAGGGGCCAGCTCACTTTGATTAATTATTTAACAATAAAATACACAATAGTGTATGAAAATAGTAATGCTAAAACATTGATGTTCAGCTGTATTTGCTTAAAACAGTGCAATATACTTTCACAGTACCTTCCCTGTGAGTGAATTCTTATGCTGGCTTTTCATTAATTCACTTAATTCACTAATTAATTAAGAGAATTACTTATCAACTTGGTTGATAAGTAAAAATCCTGAATAAGTTCTGGGGTAGCTATGAACATATCCTGGGTTTTTATTTTGAGAAACCCAGATAGCTGTTATCTGGAGTCAACTTACGACTGCAACTTACTCTGTGAACCAACCCTAGTAGCAGGATCGTTTAAAAAAATCCCAAGTTAGTCCTACTTTTTATCCGAGACCTGGCACAAGGAAAGTGTCAGTCATGGCATGTCCTGTAGATGTAGAAGAGTGCAGAAATATGTCAGCAGAAAGTGATCACATTACGATTAGATGTTTTATCATTCACAGACTAATATATTTTTGAGCGTTGCCATTTTTTTGCCACAGTTAGTTTATCTCAATGAACTTTCAGTAAGCACATCACTCCTATGACACGAGGACATTCTTTGTGCTGCACTTCGTTTTAATGCCAACAGGACTCTGTCAGAAATGTTACTGTAGCACCTAAACTGTAAGTATATAGCAGAGGTCACCTCTGAGATATGCATCATTTAAGAGGTGGATGTGCTTCTCCTACTTAGTGGAGTGGTGTGCGTCTCCTCCACCTGTCAGGTGAGACACTGGGGTTTAATCCCTGACAAGTTTTCTAGATGAAAGGTATTGGTTAAAGGCTATTGGTATCAAGTACAAATATTTTAATTTTAGACAAATAAAATTTTATAACGGAGCTTTTTAGAAAAGAGCCCTCTTACTGCCATAAAAGTGTTTTTGTACTGTGCTCTACCAGAAGGCTTAAGTGATCTTTTCCCAGCTGACCATTTTATGCTATGCTGGGTGTGTGAACATCATCCAACATTTTCTTGCAGAACAGAAATAATCTGCTAGTTACACAAGAACCAGTGTCTCCACCATAACTTAGGACATTTAAGTTACATTGTTGAAAAGATAACTGACAATATTGTAAAGCATAAATCTCATTGTTAATTATACATGAACTGGTTGCATAAATGAAGTTGTACAAATGTTGGTTAAAAAAATATTGCGCTCATTTCATTTTTATCCAACACCCATTAATTCTAATTTGTGAAACCAGAACTTGAAGAGTTTTAACAAGTTATTTTTTTCTAATTCAGCCAGTTCAGTTTGAGCAGTTGGTGGTAAATATAGCACTGACCCTTGAAGGCATATTCAGAAAATCTATGATTGTGTCCGTAATAACTTTTTATATTAAGTTTCCATGTATGTATGCATTTAATGGACATCTCTACAAGGCTGCTGATTACAGCGACTCGGTGTAATACTCTCTTGGACAATGTACAATTTTAATTGACAGAAACAAGATGTTAACGTAAACTTTGTCAAATTTTAATATGAGCTAAGAAGGCATTTGGAACAGTTCTTAACTGTCCATCAGTGATTTTTTTCCCCCAATTTTTCCTTTAATTCTCATCCAGTCAATGACTGTTTTTGAAGAAGCATTCGCATAATTTTAATCACTTTAGCAATAAAGTGGCAGTATTATATAAACAATTGTTTTTGTGAGCTATATATCATGTTATATTGTTATTCCTCACCTAAAGCTTACTGCCATGAGCTTCTTCCACTTCCTAAGTACTTCAGTCAGTCTGACACAGTCATAAGTTCAATATGTTGATCTTATGACTATATATTGAACTTATTACTGTTGCCATTAGTTAGTTCAGAAGAGACCCATTCCACCCTGTGTCTATATTGGAAAGCAATCTTATATTTGCAAACCTGAGTTACGTTATCGATCAATGCTCGCTGCGGTCATGCTCGACTCGCTATTCCAACTCCTGACTCACCACCGGGTGGAGCTGTGTGTGTGAGTGAGATGGTTTTGTACCCGGATGCATGACTGTGATGAAGTTGTACCAAGCTGTACTGCTGCAACCAATGGGAAACGTCAACTTCTTACTTCTATCGAAGGAGACCGGCACAGTTTTTGGTAAAATATTGCAGAGCTAAATAAATTTACACAAAAAGTTTGTCCCACAGTCAGTGGATTGCTGGTTCGATGCCCGCTCTTTCTGTCCTTAGGCAAGACATTTCACCCACATTATCTGCTGGTGATTGTCAGAGAGCCTGGTAATGCCGGTGTATGGCAGCCATAGGTACTATCCAGTAGGTTGCTGCCATCAGTGTGTGAATGTGTATATGAATGACTTAATGTAGTGTGCAGTGCTTTGGGGTCCTGTGGACCTGATAAAGAGCTGTACAAGTACAGGCCATTTACTGTTTAGTCAGATAGTTATTTTAGTTGGATTATAATTATTATTTCTTGTACTTAGTTGATTTTGTATTTGTTAGATTTGATTTCCTAGTCCCCTTCTTTGTATTTACTTTTCCTAGCTCCCATGTGCCTTTTTTTCTCTCTCTTCCTTGGCCTGCTTTCTAGCCTGCCCTCACAGCTGCGCTCAATTAGTAATCAGTCCTGGTCCATTGTTCTAGCATTCACTCTCCCAGTATTTAAGCACCTCTCCTCCTGTCAATTCTCCCTGGTTCCTCCTGTTATACCTTGTTACTCTGTTTGCTTCCCACCAGTCGATCTCTGTTGTTTCCTTGATTCCCTGTGTATTTCTCACAGTATTTTATAAGTTGTTTTTTTGGTTTATTATAAGTTTTTTTGGTATTTTATAAGTTGTTTTTTTTCTCTTTATTAAAACTTCATTTCATTATTACTTCTGTAGACGGCTTGCATTTTATACAACTACTTCCACACCCAACATAATAAATGGAATCCAGACAAAAAAAGCCAAATAGATTTCTCTGGAGACATAGAAATTCTGCTGCTGGAGGAAATAGAATGGAGAGAAGGGTTTGGAGGTTATCACCACCTGAAAACTTCACTATGATAGTGACGACAGTGGTAGAAGTTACCATTATCATTTCCCTGTTCTGTCAAGACGGGTTGGTGATTCCACGACTTTTCTAATGCCTTCGCAACTTCTCTGTTGGGATGACTCCTGGTTCCTTCCCTGGGTCCCCAGTGCCAAAGCCTCCTTGTGGTTTCCAGTTTCCAGAGTTCCTCCATGGGTATTCCTTGTTCCCAGAACTTCTACCTAGGGCCCCCAAGCTTAGAAGGTCTTCTAAACTTCTATGTAGGCCCCAGATGCAGAGCTCCTTTGTGAGTCATCATCCCCAAAAACGGAGCTCCGTCAAGGGTCATCTTTACCTGAGCTCCATTGTGGGTCATCTTCCCCAGCTCCTGAGCCTCACCATGAGTTTTTCCCAGCTCACAACCTTCGTCGTGGGTGTTCCTTAGCTTCTGCGCATCGTTGTGTAACAGGACCTGGCTCAACTTTGGCAATGTCCTTCAGCTACCAACCTACAGCATAGTCCTTCACCCACTGACTTAAAATATTCAGCTGCTCCCCAGATTTAGCAATCTTCAACCTTCTCTGTTGCTGCAGACCTGCAGGGTCTAAATTCCTTTGTCACCACAAGCCTGTAAGCTCCTAGCTTCTCTTTTGTTACAGAACTGCAGACTCCAAACTCCTCAGTTGTTGCATACCTTTAGACTATTCAGTTGATGTTCCACAGGCTCTGGATACTCTGTACTACGGATTAATAAGAGTTTCTTGGGAATGTTCTTCAGGTCATTCGAGCTGGACATCTGAACTGCTACATCACCATCAAGAACCTCTAGTATTCTCCGCCACTGTTGCTTGTTTCCAAGTGTTTTATGTCACCGTCAATGGCTTCCAAAGTTCTTGCCTCTTCCTTTGTCACCAGCCTCCGAGATTCCTGCTGCTTGGTTGCTGGACTCCAAGGTTCCTGGTCCTTTGTTGCCAACATCAAAGCTTTCTGCTATTTTGTTACAGACTTCTAAGGTTTCTGCTCCTTTGTTGCCAGTCTCCAAAGTTCCTGCTGCTTGATCGCCGACATCCAAGGTTTCTGCTCTGTAGTCATAGGCTTCCAATGTTCGTGGCTTCTTGGTTTCTGGCTTCCAAGGTTCCTGCTTCCTGTTCATTATTTTTTATTTCTTGTACTTTTTTTTGTTTTGTTTTTTTTTGTCTTGGTTCGATTTGATATCCCTCTTCCCTTGTTTGTGTTTACTTCTCCTTGTTCCCCTTTGCCATTTCTCGGCCTAAGCCAGCTTTCTGGTCTCCCGTCACAGCTGTGCTCAATTAGTAATCAGTCCTGGCCCATTGTTCCAGCATTCACTCTCCTACTACTTAAATGCTTCTCCTCCTCTCACTTCTTGCTGGTTCCTCCTGTTACACCATTAGACTCTGTTTGCTTCCTGTTACCCAAGCGCTGTTGTTTACAAGGCTCCCCATGTGTTTCCCCCAGTTTTTTTTTTTAATAAAATTTCATAATAACTGTTGGATTCCACTTGGATTTTGGTCCAACTACTTCCACACTCAACATGATGTTTCATCAAAGCTTAACTATGTTTTTAATTATCATTTAAATTTTCTTGTACTTGTATCACCTGTTTATATATTTTCTGCTACAACAAAGGCACATTTAGGCTCTGTGAACATTTCTTTTAATTCATTAATTTTTTTTAGCTATTATGGGACACAATTTTGTGCTTTTGGTTACATATTAAAAGATCAGCTTTATTGTATTTGTTTCTGTGGTACAGTGTAATGTGACATTGTAGGTGTGAAGTGAGATTTTGGCTAAAGGAGACAATTTAGGCAATTTAAGGTTTCCAGCCATTTTAACATCACTATAGATAAGTGTTGGTCCTACTTTTGGCTAAACTCAGATCAATCAACGGGTGAGCTAAATCCAGGAAGTTTGACAAATTAAGTACATCATACTTTGTTACATTAAATTTTAGATTTTAAATCGGTTTTGGAACAAGAATTTGAACCTTTAAAATGGCTGCAAAGCAAAATTTTCTCCTTGAATTTCAGCACTTAAAGTCATCTTTATGCACTGATGCAATTTGCTAACATTTAAGTGATGCATTATGGATTATTTTAATGAAAAATCCATCCACATTTATGCATATTTTTGTGAATTACAATAGGGAAAAATTACCTAATTGTTAAAGACCATGTAGTTAGCAGGAACAATTCTGTTTATATCACAGGGGGCTGGGGGTTACATATTTCACTACTGGCTAAAGAAAACAAGGTGCAATCAAGAAAAGTCTGTCTTTCAGCGAAGAGGTTAATAATAAACATATGAGGTGGTTTTTCACCCTTATCAAAATAGATGTATTTTGAAATATTGCAATTGAGACACTTTTTCACATCACACAAATCACCTGATCAACAGCTTGATGTTATTCCTGGTGAAAATGGCGAAGATGATGACAGGAACTACTAAGGATGATGGCTTGCTTTTGCTTTTGCTTTTTTTTGTGCTATGTGCAGTTGCCTCCACCAGACGTTTCACAGAATTGCACAGTTCATAAAAAGTTGTGTGCGATTTGGAAGTGTTGAATATATTATATTAATCACAAACTACAAGTTCTGTTCTTGAGTGAAAATATTTCTTTTCTTTCTCTATGTTGTTTTTAACTCGTATTGAAATTATGGCAGAAAAGCCAATTAACTAGTGTGAATTTGTTTAACAACATATTAAAAACTAATGAATATCTTGAATTAATAATCTTGATATGACATTCATTACTATATTCCTGTCAGGACTAATCACTTCACTGCAATGTGCTTCTGAATTTACATCTTTTGGAAAGTCTTTCATAACCAGCTGATGTCAAGGTCTTCCTGAAAGTGAAGCTGGACCGTATACCGGAAACAAAGACACTGCAAGGGTTCTAGAAATGACACTCTGGGTTTTTGTTTCTGGTTACTAAGTGAAATATAAGGGCACTGTTTAGACAGATGGGAAAGCCTTATTCCGCCTCGCACTGCTCAGTGCTCAGTTTAGAAGATGTGGTAATAATTTCTCACAAAGACATCCACATCTTGAAGATCCTGTAGAACTTCTTTGCTTCTTTCTTGGAAGTACACCATAAAAACATAAGTTGCATTTCTATATTTGATTTCTAATGAACCTACATTTTGATCAAATATGATATTTAAGAAAAAAAATTTACTTTCAAATTCTATGAGCTGAAGGAGTCATATTGCCCCGCAGGCCTAATCATCACAAGAAATGCTTGAAACACAGTAATACAGAAAAACGGGCAAAAAGACATTGTAAAATGTGATTTCAAACGTACAAAGTCTCACAGAACCCCTGAAACATGCACCCAAACAAGCACAATTTTTCAGTTATATTAAAATTGAATTTCAATGTATAAATCAATTAGAACAATTTGCATCAAAGAGTTCTGCAACTGTACAACACAATGATCAGTATTTTGATGAAAGTGATCCAGGCTGTAGTTGTAGAGATGCTGTTGAGATAAAAGCCCAATGTAGATTGAACATATGCACATTCTTTACATTTTCAACATGTAATGACCTTCTCATCATTCCATTAAACACATCTGAACAGTCAAATCTGCATGCTCTGAGATGCAAACATAAACTTGATTCATATAAGTATTAGGGGGTGATTCTATTTTTCCTATAAAATGGTTCTGACAAGGCAATACCTCACATGAGCAGCTGTAAAGCAGTGTTTAAAAATCAAAGAAGTCTTTGACTCATGAATTATTTCCCTGGGTTACTGAAGTCTTTGGCACTTGATCTGCAGCTCTGTCGAGAGAAGGGATTTGAATTGATGTGACTAATGTTGTACAAGGCCAACTGTCAAATGTAAGCCAGTCACTGCAAGTGCACTTTTGCACCCTCCATTTCCAAGGCATAATGATGCATAGCCATCACAGTTAAGCCCAGTCTAGAGTCTACATATGGAAAAGGTGTCAGTTGCAGCGAAAGAAATTATGCAGTCCACTAGTTCCCTGTCTGGCGCGGCATCTCAGCTGCCCGGCTCTTTCCCTGAAGAAGAGATGACATGTTTATGAGTTATTCCCAGCCAGGGACCTACACGTAGAAATAAAGTCTTGTCCTTTACCCCCCACTAGCCCTCTGAGAAAAGTCTATTGTGAATAGCTGAATAAAAAGCCCCCCAGAAAGTTCTCTTTTCATAGAACTGATTATCACAGCAACTAGAATAATAATGCTGGGAGCATAATTCAGCACTAAAGAATTATAATCATAGACTCATAATTCTGAGGAAAAAATAATTAACCTTAAGAGTTTGATCATTTCAAACACTATTTCTGTAGTATGTGTTGTCAAATGATGGCAGGTGGATGTAAAAGAATTTCTATTGATTATAGCATCCATTTTTGAAGCAGATGCTCAGTTGTGATGTGAAGTGTTAGGGAAGTCTGCAGATTTTGTGTGTGAATGTTTTCAGTATTTTCTGATTAAGAAAAAAAAGTACCCTCAGGGCTGTTGGTCACGTCTGTTATAAAGCGAATCCTCTATGTTTCACATTATTGTGAATTTGCAACTAATTTAACACTATATTTGGTGCTGGCTAAAAAAAAACCTACTTGCAAAATATAAATTAGTGGTTTGTAATCATGGAAGTATTAAGCAATGAGTGCGAACTAACAACATATTATCCATAAACTGACATAAAGTGTTTTAGAATGAAAGACTGGATATTGTGCAGTCCTTCATGAATAACCATAGCTTTTGAAAAGAGGAGGAAAATAACCTGTAATAATTTGTCCCTCCAGACGTTGGGGGATACTGCTGCGGTGTTCCTCTATTTGTCACTGTCAGCCTCCAGACTGAGGATATGAGAAGGCGGCAGAAAGAATGGGAGCGGTATGGGGGGGCAGTTGTGGTGAGAGGAAGGGGAGTGTGAAGAAAATGCTGAAGTATGTGATTAAGAATAATGAGTAAAAAATTGCATAAAGCTTTCTCCCAAATCACATATCAACTCCACGCTTGGCATTATCCCTGAAGCATCTCATCAGTCCTGGACCCGGTCCTCGTCGTTTGTGCTAGCACACGTGCGCCCACCCACGCACCCGCATACACAACCATCACAGTCCATTAGCAGCTAACACATGAGCCAACATCTCTCTCATCTCTCTAATTTTTTTCCTTTCTTTTCCTCCCACTTTCTCTGTAGCTACCTCTCTCTCTCTCTATCTCTCTCTATGTGGATCTGCATTGTCTTGGGCCTGGAAAGCAGTGGCACGAACAAGACTTGTCAAGTCTCATATCAATATGGTGACCCTCCGTCCTTTGCTGCTGTTTCACCACTCCAGCAAACACGGCCAAGCCTGCCAGTTATCTTCAAGACACTGTTTGGAGAGGCATCTCTATCAGAACAGTGAGGAAACATCCAATGCATATCAATTGAAAGACTTTGATTTTTATTTGCTCTGCATTTGCTCTTTCTTGGTATAGCAAACGGAAATGACATAGGGGTCCACTGTATAAACTGGCAAACCACTTGAATCTTGTTAGACTTTAGAGGGGAAATTCAGTTTATAAATATGGATTATGAAAGGCATTTTTTCTTTTTTACCTAGTTCCCATCTTCCTGCCTGTTCCCTATGTACAAATAAAGCAATCATATATCGTATTTCTGCATTTTAAACTCATTCATAAATCTGCAAAGGGACTTCAAATTCCAAGAGAAACACTGAATCTCTTGGAGGATATAATGATGAAATGAGGAAAACATTTCATCATTATGATCTTAACATTCTTTTTACTAAACGCACCTGTTCAATTGCCTAAAAACACATATATTGAATAAACCAAGTGAATAGAAAAGGGGACTTAAGTGATTGTCATTGTTGCAAAGTTGTTCAAAAACTGCTGATCTGCTTTGATTTTGAGACAAAGCCACTTGTCTTACCTTTTACAGAGAAAGGTCCAAAAAGTTTAAAATATCCCATGAGGACCAGGTGTTATTTCCAAATACCATGTTGATGTTAAGAGTTAGAGGAAAATAGGTAGTGGGGTGAAAAAATGACAGAAAAGCTGGCATAGCTTAACAGACATAGTTTAACAACCAACAAAGGCAAAATATAATCTCTAATTGTCATAGCATGTCAACTTTTAAAGTAGATGAGCTACAGCACCAGAAGACCACAGGGGGTGACACTCCGATCAGCTAACAACATTAAAAGGAAGCTTCAGTTTACACATGCTCAACCAAATTGGACACCGGATTAGAAAAAAGAAAAGAAAGAAACTGGTCCAACACATCTTTATTTTAGCTGGAAGAGTATGTACCTGGTGATCATGAAAGAATTGATCCATCCTGCCTTGTATTAACAATTCAGGCTGGTGGTAGTTGTGTAACCAAAAAGAGGATTTATTTTGACTCACTTTGGGCACCAACTGTTCACCGTTAAACATCAGCACTTTCCTGATTATTCCTGTTGAACATCTCCACCCTGTTCTGACCACAGTGTACCTATCTTCTGATGGCTACTTGTAGCAAGATAATGCACCGTGTCTCAGTCAGCAGTCAACAAATATAATAAAGAACCTTTGTAATGTGATGAAATAGGTGAATCACCATCACAGATGTTAAACCAATAATTTTGCTGCAACTATGTGATGCTATCGCAGATATCGACCAGATTTTTGAGAAATTGTTCAACACTTTATTTAATCTATGTCGTGACTAAAAGGGAGTTCTGAAAGTGAATGGGCGAATGACTGAATATAGTGTAAAGCGAGTTGGGATCCCCTGGACTTGATAAAGCACAGTGTAAGTACAGGCCATTAACCAGTTGTGTCCAGAACGTATAGTTTACGTTAAAGCATATTTATGAAGTTCTTGAATGTATGTAAGGGATAGAAATTAACTAGAAAAAAACATATTATTCTTGCGGTCTCTTAAGTCTGGGATCCTCAAATCCAGGCTTAGAGACCTGAAGCTTTTAGGTGTTACATACCCCTTATTAAATTAAACACATTACTAGTTGGACTCTGGAGAACTTGACTGCAAACTGAAGAAGTAATTCATTCATTCAGTTCAGATGCACTGATCTGAACCAAGCACCAGGACACATTTAAAAGTTGTAGGATACTGACCCTCCAGGCTCTAAGCTGTACCTACATGTTGACTTGTATTATAACAACTCAATAATTAGCGTACAAGAATAGGTTTGGAATTTAAGGCTCATGGTCAAAATCCTGCATAGCTTCCTTTGTCAGCCTCAGTTTCCCTTCCAATGATGCATGACATTTGAGAGCTGCGGAAAAACAACCGAGGTTAGATGGGTCTCTTTCACCAGCACATTACTGGCATTTTTCAGCCTGCTGACAGTCTTCTGTTTTCATTATTCAATTTCTGATAGGAAGAAATATTTGAATGTTTTCATGGAGTTGTAGTTGCAGTACATAAGTGCCAATATGTAAGAAGAATTAGGCTTGTGAGTGGAAGTCATTACTGCAGGGCTACCACTTGAAGCAAATGCTGTAGGCCACAACAGTTATCTAAGTCAGTGGCTGAAAGAAGTACTTTTTTTTGTTTATGCTTTTGATGTGCTTCAATTTTTTCGATTTGTATCCTCACATCTCTTCTCTCTCAAACCCATCACCTGGGGAGGACATCATGTTTTTAGAGTGTGAGAGGACACTATATCTGTCAGCTTCTTTCTCTCTCCCATGCTGTCAGTGCAAACTGCGCCCCCTCAACAGTTCTTTTGGAGGCTCCTCACCTTCTTCTTTTTCTGTCACCTACCATTTTTTCTTTCATTTTAAGTGAAATTTTCACACCTCAGGAAATGGCAAAAAAATCTCACTGTTTGTCCTGTTATACTGCCCAGTGCTGTACAACTGAGACTTGAATTTGGACCTGGGTGAGAACGAAGTTGCTATAAAAAAGATTTAACACTTGACACTGACTTGTTTTAACACCTAATTTTATGTTTGTGTAATACTGATTCTTAACAGTCCAAACTACTGTGTGTTGTGGAAGTTCATATACTTCCAATTTGCAGTGCACCTCTTCCTTCCATATACTGTAATACTGCCAGGAAATGTGAAAAACACTAGTTCATTGCTGGTCAACATAAAGTTTATTGTAACTGACTCCTGTGAACCCTTCAAATAGCCACCTTTAGTTTTGATCCCAGAGCCAGACATTTTGAATAACCTGGCAGTCTTTGAATGCAGCTCACCATAATCCCTCCCCATGCAGTTTGAAGACATTCCCAGACCAGCTGTGCATTTGTTGGCTGCAGGGTTCATACCCTGGTCAAGTTCATCCTAAGCGACTTCTACCCCACAAGCAGCGTTTTTCCAATGGATATGGAAAATACAATGATCCCTCAATTCATACAGTGTGAAGTTTTGGATAACAGGTGAAACAAAAACAATTTGTTGATCCATAGATGTAGTTGTATGTTAGCTGAGGTTGACAAAATAGGTTCACCAATTGGGATTTCAGCATCTTTCAGGACTGACCAATAGAGATGGGCAGTATGAACAAAATAAATATCTTGGTTATTTTTTTAAATGTTCTGCAAAACATGCACACAAACATTTTAAGGCTATGTGCAAAAAACTGCCCAATAATATTCTATGGCCATATTTCACAATGACCAACTTCAAGTTGTATAAATCAATAATCAATATACCAAGTATGGTTTGCTCTGTAGCATCTTAAGCTTTTGTACAAAAGTAAATAAAAAATTGAAACAGATATTAAATTAAAGTGACATAAAATGTATGCCAAATTAAACATTTCAAATCAAACAGACAATACAAAATATTCTCACTGGCACAGATATTAGTTTACAACTCTGCAGAAAGAAATGTAGGCCAACTGTTCACAAGCAAACATTGTTTACTTCAAGTTATGAGCCAAAAATACCAATCTGTCCACAGCATCAGACTTGAGTGAAGTCCTGTGGCAGGTTACAACATTTCCGCCTGTGCTGAATGCCCTCTCTCACTGGCTACTTAAAGCAAGTATGCATATATATTTTCTGGCCAGTTTTGCCTCTTGTGATTTCCACCACTTGAGGATTGACATCACTCTCCACCTCAGGATCATTGGGTGGCTCTTGAGCACATTCTCAATGGAAGTAGCTAGTGACTCCTTTTCTCTGATGTCTTGTTTTTAAAATGACATCCAAACATTTTTTGGCCTTTTGGGTGGTCATCATCCCTTGCTGTATCCTCTGCTGAATCCCATCTGGACATTGGCTCCTAAGGCACAAATCCTGAACGAGGACTTTCCAACATGCCTGCAATTACTTTTTCAGATTGGTACATGCTGCTTTGGGTAGCTTTTCCACTTAATAATTAAGATTATTGTTTCATCTGAAACATTTAAGTTTGACAGAAAAGTAAAGCCTATAAGTGTCAAATGCCTTTTCACAGTACTGTATAATAGCACCCAATTTAATGCTGTCTCAATTTTATCTCTATAACTTTCAGGGTTTCCCAGCACTAAATACAGTGAAGTAGTTCCTTCTACTCTACCGGAGGCAATTTCTTTGAGCGACTCAAGAGTTGCACAGCAATGTTATAAATAATCCGATTAAGATCTTGTATGTTATGTAAATGGCATGCCCTAAATGCCCCAAACTGAATAAGGTTGGTGAAAGCAAAAATTAAATTAGGTTATGAGGAGTATTCACATCTGAGTTGCATTAGATCTTAGACATTTACTGATAGAATGATTATGACCTCCTGGAGTCCTCGTAGCATCTGACTACGCAGAGTCAGTATACAACAGGATGACTCTTTGTTAAAATAAAATGGTTAAGAGAGACAACAGAATGTATTTTGACATAGACATGATAGTGGTTTTAAATAAAGCAAACATCACAGTGGTGGAAGACAGGTATTCTTAATGGTTTTGTATTTAGAGACTATGCAGAATTAATTTTGTTAAATTAAAATACATAATTTCAACATCCAGCTAGTTCAGAATATGTCCGCTAAATGCTCTACTTTGGGACCATATTTGCTTTGTTTGAAACTTTTGTTTACATGTCTGCTCATTTGCTCTTTAAGCTATCTGATCATACAACACTGGATTCAGGGTTTACTTATATAGCACCTTTCATACACAAGACATGCAAAGTCCTGTAAAGAAAGTCTTTTCCAGAACATCAAAGGAAATAAAGTTATTGTTTCTAAACCTGATGTAACAGTATTATAATTAACATTTCCTGTTAATATAACTTGAAACAGTTCATGAAACAGTTTATATAAATGCTGTGATATTTTTTAAGCTTTTACATGTTTTGTTTGTGTGTGTGTATGTATGTCTCAATTTTTAGTGTACAAAAAGTAAATAGACACCTTTTTTAATAGGAGGCAGTTAGTCCTTAGACCTAACTAAAACTTTGATTTAACTAATTTTAATTTATGTGTTGTACAAAATGTCAGACTGGACCATTTTATTTCCTAATTTTAAATGTCTATAAAATTGTGGCATTTCTAATTTCAATCAAATGAGCCATAATTTTGTCTCTCCAGGGATCTATAGCCTTGACAGACCTGCTATGTTGAAAGTAGAAAATATTTTAAAAATCTTTATGAAGTGAGTGAAGCTTTACAAGTCATTTACTTTTTTGGACTCAAACGTTTCATGTTGAGTTCAAAAAGTTCAATAACTACGAAACTCGCACTGATTTAATGAAATCTGCCATGATATAAAATCATCCTTTCTTTCATGGTTTGTTATGTTTTAGCACATTTATCGACTACTGTCACAGTTTGACAGCTCAACACGTTCTCCTTTGAAAACCTTTCATTTGTGTAACAAATTAAGTCTAACAAAACACACATTGCGAGATTAATAGAATTCTACTAAATGTGACAACTTTACACACAGCTCTTCAATCTGAGAATCTGAAGATGAATAGGATTGGATCAGAATTTCACTGTATTTGTTTTAGCACATATTTAAATCAGACAACTTAGTATGCTTGACGCTAGAGAAGAAAATCCAACAAGTCATGTTGCATGAGCTTACAAAATGATTATCATCATTCATGACCTGACATGCATGCTAAGGCCTGAACCATTTTCTTTTTCCTTCCAATAGATGATCCCACTTCAACCAGTTGCAAATGTCATGGTTGTATGTGAGTCACTGTTTGCAAATGTGTGTGTGTGTCTGCATACGAGGTAGCAAGGAATGGATGTCAGAGCCGCCAAGTGTCAAAGAGCTCGCTGCTGCTGCCATAATTGACTGGAAAGATTCTCACTGTAACATGGAGCGAGACAAGCAAAGTCGATGTCTCACAGAGTTGAACGATGCAGGACAAGTTTGGTTTATATTCATAAGGACTCTGATACAAGCATATACAGAGTCGCACTCTGGTGTCAGTGATGGAGTCATTTGTTCCTTTATTTTGTTTTTGTATTGACAATGTAACAAATGGATGGTACTTAAATATTGACATATTGTTTATGAACCTGTCAGTCAAAAGGATCTATGGTTCAATCTATTTCTATGTGAAACATATTTGATGAAAAGTTAATATGCCTCAATCAACTAGAAATGTGAATCTTCAAATTATTTCTTGATTGACTTCAATTGGTGATCAGCATGCCAAACACTGAAAGCTTGATTTGTTTTTCCTTCTTTTTTACGAAATACATCAAAACAAAGCATCCAAAAATTTTTGTTCTATGGAGACATTAAACAGCAAGTACTTTTATTTGTAAATTTTTGTATATTTTCAAAGTTTTTGAATGTAAGTTTTGATGCATAGATTGACATATTTTCTTATTTAAGACTTCTTTGAATAACAAATTTGAATTTGCAATTTAGAAATTTAAGAAAATTAGAAATTGAGATTGGCCAGAGAAGAAGCCCATTTGCATTATTCATAGCTACCTCCTTGCAGGTATTATTGGATACTTTCTACTTTCTCTGTCAACCTAAACATTGTACCATGAGAGTCACAAATGGGTATATATGCATATTTAACCATTGAGGTACTCAAATCATTTGATGAATCGCTGCAGCCCTAATTCAATGTAAATTTCTAATATTCCAACTCAGTTCTAATCAGTTCTAAAAGTTTCACTCGGTTAAATCTTAGCCACATTTATTATGCACTTGTTGGGTGTATGCGTGTACAGGCACATGTTGTAAAACACAACCAGTTTAATCATGCCTGTAAACCCTAATGCAGTCTTTCAGAGCAGCAGCCCAGCACACTAAGGCCTGTCTGGGGAGCCTACCATCCCAGTTGTGTCTCACATGAGCAGACCAGTAAAATTAGTTGATAATTGATCCTACTCTGTTGGGAGAGCACTGTTGTATGTTTTATTATTATTATTATTATTTGTACTTCTAAATAGATATTGTATTCAAATAGAAAAAAGTCATTGACTCTGTAATCCCTGTGCAACTGGAGCTGATGATCAAGAAAAGTCAAGTGTTGTGTTTGTCAGTGTGCCGCGCTTATCTCCTCAGGTCCCCACAGGGTCTGGCTTGTCAATGTCTGTAGCTTCAAGCTACGCTTAACAGCTTCTGATATTAAAGAGCACTATCTCTTAGGTGGCCGTTTGGGGAGACAGGTTGCTTTTCATCGCAACAAAGATACTTCTTGGTATATTGTTAGTTTTTAACCATGTCAAGTTAGATGCCTTTACACTAGTGTGATAAATATAGCATAGTGCTGTTTATCTCAGAACATAAGATTTGACTTTATCTGTTCTTATTGCTTTATCTATACAACTTTATTTTTTTGCAGTATGTGTATCATACACATACTACATACACACAAACGTGCACATATTAATATGCAAATACACACACGGACACATATACATATATAACTTTTTACTCCAACTATATAACAAAAATTGAGTAAATTAAGACAAATAAAACTGGGAGGTATAAATACTTGTCAATAACAATCATCCTTCGTTAGCCATTTCTCTTGTATGTAAAATTGTAGTACAGGGTTTCATTTAGATAAAATTTAAAGGTTTCTTCAGTCTTTCGAAACTGCATTAAAATTTGCTGCCCCGCGTGAACCAATTAGGCAGTAATTACCAAAGAACCCAGTTTTATCTCCACTCATGTGAGTCCAGTGGTCTGTTATGTACTTATTAAAGTGAATTATCTCTGATAATCATTCTAATCGGGGTTCAGCTCATGTTAGCAGACTTCCTGCTGGGTGCTAATGTCTAATTACACTATAGCATGTCTTGATGGGAAGGTTGCCTTGCAGCCTTCCAGCTACGCGCTACGAAGGTCCTCTGTATTCTAGCCTAATCACATACTGAACTGTCAAATATGCATCATGGCTGATCACTAATGATAAGCAGTTGATCAAAGCAACCAGGGCGAATTGATCAAAAAGACTGTGAGATGGGAGAGGTGCATTCCTGCGAGTTCTTTCTTTTTTTTTTTTCCCCCTGAAGATGACCTTGATGTCCTGAGAGAGTCATCCACACACCATACTGCTTTATCTGCATTAAACGTGTGTGTATGTGTGTATCTTTGTGCATGCACTTGCAATGAATTTCAGAAGTCTACACACTGATGATGAATCATTTCAAAACAATTATTTACCTTTTAATGTGACTCATATCCTATGAGCTTAATCTGAAAGGGAAGCAAACCTGGGAAGAATATATAAAAGAAAATGTTCCAATAAGCTGATTATGCTGTCTCCACTCACCATTTGATCGAATTATGGCATTTAGTTTTCCTGGTTACACACCTAAGATCAATTACAGTGAGTCTGATTAACTTAATCAAAGCCGTAATTCACAGAGAGGTTAAAAAGGATCAAAATGATCTTATTATACAAGGGTATGAGTCAGGATTAGAGAATAAATTCCATAGCAAATCACAGTTTGGATATGATATGCTGACACGCTTTTAGCAAAGACTGACTGCTGAAACATATTTAAGAGCTGCTTCAGTAAAGTATTGCTTTACGGTCTTGTATGGTCATGCAACCAGATTATCACTGTTTTTATATATTTTTTGCCCTCAGGAAAACATTTTTAAATAGTGTCTGATAGTGTCAATTTGCTACATCACAAAAACCTGCTATTTTAGTAGAGACTGTATTCTTACATCCGCTTTATATTGGATGTATACGCTCTTGAGGCAATAAATAAACTCTTGAGGTAGTTTTTAGTTTCTCTGACAGAAACACAAGAAAAGAAAACTAAAGGTCTCTCTTTACTTTTGTATATTTAAAAATATGAATATCTTCTGAAAAACTTTTGTCCAAGATGGAGATTTTTATTTTCTCTACCGTTGTCATTCATAAAATAAATTGAGTGGAAATCCGCTTCCAAGGTAGGTCATTACCACAGGCAGGTAGAGTGATTTCATGGCAGCAGATTGGAAAATGGCCCTTTGTAGCAACTCCATTTACATAGAGAAATGCTGATGGTTCACAATAACAAATGTGCAATTGTCGACAGAGAGCTCCTCTACCCGTTGTCTTTCACTGACACTTGATAGTAGTGCATGTACAATTATGCATAATGCACTAATGGCGGTTTCTCATAACTGTCAGAGAAGCTTTGGGTAAAGTGTTTCCTTTGCAGACAACTTGATGCTAGGTCTAACGCTGTTTGATTTTGCTGACGCCAGTACCCTTGACAACAAAATAGCTTTGTATCAGCTGAATGTCTGTTTCGGTCATCCTTGCAAAGTTTTTGAAAAAATAAAGTTTTTGAACATTTCATTTAGAAATGTTACATTCCTGACTAAAAATGATAAGAAAATGAGCCAAATAAATAATCCAATTTATTCGGGACAACGAGGTAATGTGTTATTTTTTCTAACGGTAGGGGAATAAAACTTTGTTTTGACAGACCTAACGCTTGACGTTTGTGGAAGTATGAAGTATGAAGTATGAAGCAGACTTCAACCAAATGTTTAAGTATTTATAGGGATGTATATTTCATGCTGACTGGTCCATGAGGATTAAAGCACAACACATTAATGGGGAGAAGCAACCATTATAACAACAAGCTCATGAAAAATGTATGCTATTTTCTCTTAACTATGTCAGTAGGTAATTAGTGACAACATTTACAGTTTGAAATATGTTAAGAAATGAATACGTAACGTGTTTAGTCATTTATATTAATTTAATACATTTATCTTAACAGGTGACTTGACAGATTGGCTTTGAAATGTTAAAATTGTGATTCATATTTATATTACATTTAAGTCTAATAATACATGAAAATATTTAAATAAAATATATCTAAATATACAAACCATTGAAGGAAAATATTTGTCCAACCAATCAAATTAAAACTTTTAAACCCTAATACACATACCAAGACAAAATATAAAAAAATAGATGCATAAAGAACTGTTTTACAATATTATTAAACTATTAAATAAATGCTAAGTACTTCCCAAAATTGCATGTTCCTCTTGTCCCACATTCTTATGTAAAATAAAAACATTAAAATACAACATTTTTTGTATATTTTGGTTTTACATTTCCTGCAATATCTTCATATTTAAAAGAAATAGAAGCAGTAAAAAATCTGTGGGAAGTTTGTGGGATATATATATATATATATATATATATACGTGTGTGTGTGTTTCATAAGCTTATTGAATGGTTCTGTATAGACAGACTTTGTTTTACTGCTAAATTAGAATTAGAATTATAAGTTTGGTCTTTTTCTCTTTTGTTTACCTCATTTTGTAAAATGAGAGGATACTTTTGTGGATGTTGGCATTTGATGTTATAGCTTTGGTCATAAAGTATGTTTCTAATTGGGTTTGTGTTGCCAAAACGAACGAGATGTTTCCCAAATCTTCACAAACATTTTAAATCAGTTTAATTCAAAGTTAAAACCACAGCTATGGTTGCCACAACATTCTTTTCTCTCATGAGGAGAGGTTAGCAGAATGAATGTGAAAATCGAAGCGTTTTAATCATTGCCACAACAATTTACTTGCCAGTGGCTCATTAAGTCAGCTGTCAGATAAAGAGCACTCTGAGTGGCGTTGCTACCAAAGTACTGGATTACAAAGACATGTTCCAAACTCGGTGGTTCTTACCAGAAAATTTTATGTATTTATTCAAGCCCTCCTTCGAGTCCAACTCTGAAATCCAAAAGCAAAACTCTGAGGGTATAATGTTTCTGGGTTGTTTCTGCCCCACTGTTTGGTCTTCACATAAATTTCTCTGTAGATTTATTCTTCGCAGCTAATCACTTGTTACTTGGATCGAATGAATACAGTAAGTCACACTTGCTTGGGCTTTCAGGAGAAAAGAAAATAGCCATGACTGAATCACAGCTCGGTGCAGGGTGCTTCTCTCCAGAAGTGATAGGATTTCACCAAATATATAAGCACTTCATTGCTTTTTAATTTAAGATTAACTTTACTTTTTCTGGCTTGTGCTCAGAAGTTCAGCGCAACTCACTTTTTCTCGGCTCACTGTCTCGCCATCCACCTAATATGTTTTGCTCGTTCAGTACCATCAGTTACAAGTCTGCCAAACATCACACGTCGTCAACTTGCTCCCAATGACATCCCACTGTTCTGACCATTGATTGGCAGGTCAAGCAGCGAGCACAAGCAGGAAATCAATAGCAGAGGACCTCTAGACAGAACATGGGGAGCCTTCAAGGAGCTGGCCCACTGGACACTGCCAATCACCAACCACAAAATGTAAGGCCAGCCAGCCATGAACAAAAGCTATCTCCAGGCAGAAACACCAGCTTGGGTAGCAGATGGATTTATGTTGAGGGAGAAGTTTTCTTCTATCGTCTGAGTGGAGGAAAGGAGGACAGGCAAAGTTTTCAGGAAATATATTTGCATTACTTACAGTATGCTCATTTATATGCTAAAACTCAAGTGGGATCTGGGACCTTTGGGATTTGGCTTTACCAAATGTAGGCTCTTTATCTTAACATGCAGTTGCACCAGGTCTGACTGTCTAAGCATGACAGAGCAAGCTTATTAGCATCAAGTCAGCCATTCCCTAGCACTGGAAGACACAGGAGTTACAAATGGAGTGTACGACGCTATATTCACCCTCTAGCCTCCTTAGAATATGGCCTGAGGGACCCTTGAGGCTTAGTGCAGTAATTTCTTTGTCCTCCTTGGTGATGCTTTTCCCATTTCTCTCAGACACGCTTTTGGTTACTGCTGGCACATCACCAAAACAAACACCCAGCTGACACTGGTTGCAATTATATTGGCACTGATTCTGAATAAAACGTCAAAAAGAATGGCAAACCTGTAAATTGTGCACCAACATATTAGAAACACAAGGCAAATAATAATTTTTTTCTCCTTTATTAGACATACCTTCAAAGTGCTCTTGAAATTTGCTGTTAAAACCAAAAGCCCTCCTGTCTTCTTCTTTTCCTTCATTTACTGGACGTTACTTATGTTCCACCACCCTTGCAATTTCATCCACACTCAACCCTCTCACAATCAGTGACCTTTGAACCTAGTCATTTATCTCAGTGGTCAGAATCTATTGAGATGATTCATTGTGCAGTCTTCAAGGGTGTGAACTTGATGAATCAATGAAACAAAGAACACTGGACATACAGTGCTTTGCAAAAGCATTTATATATTTTAAACTTTTTCAAATTTTGTTATGTTGCAACGACAAACTTTATTGCATTTCATTAGAATTTTAAGTCACTGGCAACACAAAGCAGTGCACAATTATGAAGTTGAAGAATATTTGGGACAATTAGGTAATCATATCATACTCTCACAACATAATGACATTTTTAAAAATATATGTAAAATAAATGTTTTATAAAAGTCACATAATGAAGGTTTAAAAGTTGCTCTCTTTGGTAATGCAAAATGTAATAAATTTATTTCAGAAAAATATTAGTCACTGGTTTCCTGTGGTTTTATTTATTATCAAGTAAAAAATTGAAACCATGGCTATTGTTAAGGAAGTAATTTCTGTCCTCTAGCGTTTAACACTGAAAGAATATTTTTAATCCATAAAAAATCCCGTCTCCAACTGTATTTATTAGTGAGAAATTTTGACAGTGGAAAAATTTTATTCTAACAATATATTTCCATATTTGTACAATAACTTATGATTTTAGAATATAAGTAAGCTTTTACAAAATGTGTTTTTTGATAAAAGCATGCACATGTAGAAGGTTCAAATGTAATATAACATTTTAGAATTTACAAATGTAATACGATAAGATTTAAATGTAAACAGAAAAAGTCTGTTAGTGCAAACCATAACTTTATTTTTATTTTGCTACTGTGGAAGCCCATGCAATAAACTTCACCACAATATTCCTCAAGTGTCTGCTGTACTCACGGATCGTCACAATGCCACTTTTTTATTTTCTTATAATACTTTCATAAAAAACTATATTAATATTAATCTATATACAGGTGAACTATGTGTGCTAAATGGGTGATTTTTTTAATATAATTGTAGCACTAGTGGAGTTTTATTTGTAAAAAAATATGAAGAAAAATAAACTATATATTACTTTTTTCTTAAGAATAGAGAGCTACTGTGTGTCTATAGCAAAATCATAAGAGACTGCACTCACCTTTGTGGTTGTAGTAACACAAAATGTGAACAATTTCAAGCGATACACCATGCAACCTGCAAACAGTTTTTTACAGAATTTTTCATAAGCAAAACATTTTATTCTTTTTATTTTTTCCTTAATGATTGCTCTTCAAAGTACAGGGCAATTAACACAATTATCTCTGAAAATAAAATTGAAATACACATTCACACCTCATTCTGTAACTGGCACAGTTGGGAAATTTGCTTGTAAGCAAACTTTATTCCTTGGAATAAGAATAGAAAGGCTGTGACCTTGCATCTTTGGAGCTGGCAGTTTTCGAAGTATTTGAGTGTGTTTCAGCTGCTGTCACCTTGGGTCCCTGCCACGCACCTGCTCTTCACAGTGCACCTGACAAAAAAACCTGGAAAAAAAATACTGAATTTCCATGGTAACCGTTTAAATTAAAAATGCATCAAAACTTTCCAATGCAAAAACAGAAGCAATGACAGTATGTTCACTCTGACAGAAAGATAGCATGTTACGCCAGCAATTGGAACAAGGGCTCCCTCAACATGCATACAGCGGCATGCTAACAATCACATACACACATCATCACTATCACCCTCACCTCTCATGTGCGCTGAACAATGGAACAACTCTAAGCATGAATTCAACTGCTACTGACAATGGCTTCTCACCACCATGCCCATCTTTTTATGATCTCTTGTATCTACAATACTAATGCTCTGTGGATATATGTAGCCTGAGCTCCTCCTTTCACCCAACATTTTTAACGTGGATGTTTGTGAAATGGACTGGAATAAAATACTAAAACAGGGGAGAAAAAGGCTGTGTTTTATCCCCCGCCCTTTTCACTATCTCCTGGTGTTGCCTGTTTCTCATTCACCTTCTTCCCTCACCTTAAAGATTAGTGATAAATGACCAGAATTTGATACGATGTCTTCCCTTCACTCTTGTGTCTCTTCAACACATGATGGCCTCAGAAATGGATAAAGCAGCACAGACTGAAACAAGACGCTCCATAAAGCTGTCATTCAGGCTCTGCATGCTTTTTTTTTACATTTCTCAATTAATTGCATATTTTTTCATTTTTATTTTTGTGCTTTCCATAGTTTTGTAAGCTTTAGTAGAATGATTTTGATGGGATCATTTGAGAATTTATGCCACAATGCTTTTTTCCCCACCGATTTTACTGATTGTTCTGTAACCTATTCTTACGCATGTTCTTAATGTAAATGTATTGAGAACATACACACATCAAATCAATCAATCAATCAAATTTTATTTGTATAGCACATTTCAGCAGCAAGGCATTTCAAGGTGCTTTACATAATAAAAAGTAAATAAAAACAGCATGTGACATTGAATAAACGGTAAGAAAGAGAAAGAGATTTTGAAAAAAAAAAGATTAAAAAAAAATATTTAGTTACGGAATTTAAGAACCTGTCGTGGCCGGACTCCGACGAACTCCGCCGACCATCATCACCCTCATCCAAGGCTTTTTTTCTTTGCAGTTTGAAAAAGTGTCTGATCTTCATGACAAGTCAGGAACGCCATGATCGTCACACTCTACCTGCCGATCTGTTTTAAGAAGATCCTGCCTGCCTCAGCAGCCTGTTTATTTTGTTTGTGTTAAAGGCAAAGAGCAAAACAGCAGAGGCCTTGTATTTGATGGGAATTTTCCTAAAGCTTTAAAGCATGATCAGACTTTATTTTTAGCTTGTGAATTTCTTCAAGTTGTTGGAGATATATGACAAAATTGAAAACACTATGAATAAATGGATGAAAAGCATTGATTTTTAGACTGCTGTCTGCGACTATGAATTTTTGAAAAACGGATTAAATATTTTTTGCAGTAATCACAGCAATAAACAAAGCAATCTTTTACATGTTAAATTATTGTAATTAATGCATGATTTAAAGCATGTGTTGGAGAATTAGTGGGAATTATTAAAATACATTTAAAAATTCACAAAAGAAAAATATGTACAAGAGGTTTTCTTCTCACTAAAATTGTATTGTATTTGTCTTTATTGACCTTTTAACAAAAAGATTGACAAGGTAAAATTAAAGAGTGGACAATTGTCTAGATTACTCAATAAAATCTCTTGAAACAAAGTATTAATGCTACTAAAAATACTACTAAATACATATTGCATTTTGTTTTTGCTGTTAAGTCAACATGATAATAATCTTTACGCTATTTATTTTTTGTTTTTATTCCAGAGAACCTTTTTTTTGTTTCTTCATTTTATAGGTATATTTAGATATTTCATATCTAAGATCTAAAATTTGGGACATGGAATAACTCAAGCTAAAGTTGATCTGTTCAATTGCCAGTTATGGTAAACTTTATATTTAAATGTCAATAATAAAAAAATGGTCGTAATGTACTGGTGGTTGGCATTATCTCTGGTTGCCATGTTTTGGATTTTCTCTAAACATTCAAGTTTCTTTCAGTCATGTTTGGCAAGTTAACAGGACCCATGTGAGCATACCGGCTTGTTTCTGTGCTTGTCCTGTGATGGACTTTTGCCCCTCTGCAACTCTGCACAAGGCAATGGTGTAAACAAATGAATGAATTATTAGAAAATTGCATAATGATAATATATGAAAATCACTGCATGAAGATGTTTCACAATTTCATTAGTATAAGGCACGTTTAAAGGGTATCTTAGTGTTGGCAAATAGTTTTTGCAACTTAATTGGAAATGTTTATTAATAAGTAAGTCAAAAAGCATTGATTTTGACAGGAGGTTGAGTTTCTTGCTGTGCACTAGCTCGAGCTCATGCTGTTTACTGCAAGCAGAACTCTTGCTGTGTAGCAGTGATTGCAACATATCCTTGTGATTACTGTCAGTGAATGTTATTAGGTGTTTTCTGATTGGGCTTGCATTGGCGGCAGGGTTTACTCTACAGGCTTCATGGTAATATGCAAAGTGCTTTGGGAAGTAAACTCCCATCCTAAATACAATGCTGCTGCCACCACTGTGTTGCCTTTGTGGGTATAATTTGACGCAGATGCCGGGTCTGTCACAAAGGCAGTGGAAAACACATTAAGGATGGAAAAACCAGCATGTCCCTTCACCCAAAAACAAAGCTATTTGAGGTTTGTGGTACAATCACCAGAGGATGCCACTTGAATTTTCTCAATACCATTGCTTAGTACTCCCTAGTCCTTAAGATGCCTTTCCTCGCACGAGTATGAAATCACTCAACTGAGAGCACATTTCTGGACAGTCTTTAATAATGTGGCTTTTGAAGGATTGTCTTGTTTTGGAAGTTGACGCCTTTCTGTCGATCCTGTTGTCAAGCTCTGATAGATTCATATATAACAAAAAAGTGGCTATAAATAGAGAAGAATCTGGCTTGTCTGTTTTTTTTTCTACTTATTTCTGAAGAAAAAAATATGCACTCATTTTTATCTTTACAATTTAGACTTTCTAGTACGCAAATTTAGACACGTTTGAGGAAACATGAAACTGCACAGACTTTTCTATTACTGCATTTTTTACAGGATGTGGGTGACTTCTACAATTTTGAAACATCTGGGCAGTATACAGTGTCTACGTTAAATATTCATATGCAATGAAAATATTAAGTATGACTCTGACTATTAATTCAGAGACTCCCATGTTGGGCCTTAAATCTGAGCACAATTTGGCCCATCAGCAAGCCAACAGAACCAGAAACAGCTGCTCTCCCACTGTCATACAGATCTGTTGAATTATTTGTTTGTTATCGATGCAGGTAGTGTTCCTGAGAAGCGGATAGTTTCTGACATCCTACAGCATAAACAGGTATTGTGGAAGAGGAAACATTTGTGCAGGCCTCAGTAAAGTTAATCAGCCAGATCATATTCAAGGCTTTTAGCCTTCGAGTTTGTCAGATATTTATTTTTATTGAACTCTTGATTTAAGCTACCCCCAGCCGTAAAGAACTTTAGAAATTTGTTGAAGAAAAACTTGATTTATATCATTTCTTAAGGTTACTTTGTGTAACATCTAAAATGCATTTTTGAAGCAGAAGAGAAAAACAAAGTGCAACTGCAAACAAAAGATAAAAGAAATGTAACGTATGAGATTTTAAGCACTAAATAGGCACATATCTTAGCTACTAGATCTACTGTCTAAGAGAGAGCTACTAGGTCTTTTAAGTACAGATTGTCGCGATCAAAAGGAATTCTTATTGTAAAACTTTTAAACTATGCAATTTCGGTTTTTTCCTTTGTTCTGTGTCCCGGATCCTGGCTGCAGTCTGAGAACTCTCGCGAGAAACACAAGGAGGCGTATGCAGCGTGTTGGCGTCACAGAAGTTCAGAATTTAATCCAATCAGAAGAAAGTATCACACAAGACAGAGAAATTAAAGGAACACAGTCACACATTAGTCACCTGAGAAAATAAGACAGATAGAGGAAAATACGAAGACGTCTAAGACGTCTTCGGAGAAATAGTCAGCCCATGGTGCTAAAATTGGCCATTTCTGCCTCATTCTCCCTGCGCAAGAGGTTTTATGCTAGTAGGTGTGTTCTATTCAAATAGGGGGCAACACCTCTCGACCAATTAGAAGCCGCCTCCGAGCACCCCTGAAAACGGCACCTCCCTACAATCTGGTGAGCCATCAAAGAGAATTTTACTTCCTTGATGTTATTTGAAGTTAACCAGAACTCTAAAAATCCTGCTGACTTTTACAACTTAACAAACCGCATGTATTGTTTTAGACCAAATTGTCTTCAGGTGAACTGCAGGTCAATAGTTTACCCCGCCAGATGTCCACTGGAGATTCCGTATTTCCTGAGACCAAATGTGACCCTGCTTTAAATGATTTTCACACAGATAAGATTGCTTGCCTCCTGTAGTTTTACGACCTCAGAGACACAAAAACTCCTGACTTTAGAGCTAACTCAAACACTAAAAAATGATTATATTAGTAAAAGATTCACTAAACTAAAGCACTAGAAATGGTTCTATAATTGAGTTCAACAAAACACTAAACCATGATTATATTTCCTCAACAAGATCTAGTAGAATAAATACATTGATTATTTAAGCTTTTTCTGTAAGACACGGTGGGCGCAAAAATTAAGCAATTAGAGCTAATTTTTCCAAACTTTGTGTGTGCTTACATTTAGTCCAGTTAATTAAGGTTTATGTATCAGAAATCTGTGTAAATTAGGTTACAGAAATTATCATAGGACAAATTGTAAATGCATGTTATCTTATCCGAGCATATGAAAAATACATATTAATGTGATGAGTTCAATTATTTATATTTTACAAGGCAACATTTTCATCAACAAATTTTTGAAAAAACGCTTCAGTAAGATTTGAAAGTTTTTAGGGATTTTTGCATATTTAGATGTATTCCTGCCTCCGTCTAACATTTCGCAAACTTTTATTACTTAAACTTGCTGCTTAGCACCAACTTAAACCCAACCACCCATCCTGAGCAGAACAGCACAAGCTGAAGTAATGTCACACACTTTGTCAAATATGTGTAGTTCCTTTGGGCTGACCCAAGATAGTCTGATCTCTTCACCAGTATTAAAACAGCATTCTAGTATGGCTTGTGATCAACACTTGTAACGGTTTATTGTCCCATACAAATGGTAAGAAAACAAAAACCCACACACTGTATTCATGCAGTAACTTGAAGTACAACAGCCAATTTTCTGATAAGTCTTGAGTTCAGTGGCAGTCATCTAAAAATATTTCCAACTGAAAAAATAAAATGTTTTATTTTATATAGTGTATTTCAAAAGCCTTTTTAAAAAAGCTTTTCTTTTCTTTAAATAACTATAGAAATATTTCTATTGCTAATTTTGCTATTTTTAGTTGTTCAACAATAGACTAAATTAAATATGCAGTGTTTTAACAACGCAAAGCAGTCAAATTTGTGAAGAAGAGGGATAGGTAAAATTCTTAAGACAGTTTTACAGGCTTGTCTTCTTAAGCAAAAGACATTATTTGACTTCTCCATGGTGTGTCCCACCTTTCACTGAATGGCCATTCTAAATAGATACAAATCCAACCCTCACAAAACCCCCCATAAAAAGACACACTCTAAAAGCCTGATTTGCAGCCCTGCAACTCCAAATTGGCATAAAATTCTCTGCACGATCTAAAGCCCAGAGTCTTGATTGAGCATGTCCTAAGATCACTTCCAAACTAATAAATGGTTAAGTCTGTGTGAAAATGATTGTACTCCATTTTTTTTCACTGTAGCTTAAGCCTATTTGATTATTGATAGCTTTTGAGACTTCAAAAAGTACTTTTTTTTTGGCTTGTAGTGCTAGTTTATCCACTGTATCGGTGACAAGCAAATAAACATAATTTCTTTTCATCACTGTGAGTGGTTACCAAATGTTATTTCTCTATTTGATGGAAAGAGGAGGATGTTCAAAAAGTTAAATGCTTTGTGGCCACTTAACATCTTGTTCTCATCTAAGCCAATCTTCAAACAACACATTTAAAACGAGGTTGTATAGAAATACAGCAGCTGAAACTCTTTAATGGGTCATTTCAAGTAAGAAAAAAAGAGAAATAAACCATAATCTTTACCAAGTTCAGCCTCCAGTTATTCATATTCCTCCTGTAATTGCCATTTTCCATTAGATTTATTGTTTCCTCTTCCACTTTTCTTCAAGCTGCTTTTTTTTTTTTGCAAACTACGTCCTCCACCGCACTCCGTATGCTGTCGAATGTCTTTATGAAAGTGCATCAAAAGCATATCTTGGTCATTGCACTTTTGATTTGAGACCTTGCTTTCTCAGGAGCAATTAAACTCAAGTGTTTTCCACTATTTCATCCACGCAGTGAAGGCAATGAACTTATGCGCATGATTTTGATGATCATTTTGTCCAAATGCAGTACTTGATAGACTTGAAATGATGAGATGTTTAAGTTGTCTGTACTGACCTGATGATTGAGTTATTGTGGTGCAAAGTAGACTCCTGTTTATCTGGTGTTTGAGAACCAACTGCTACAGATTGTCCAAAGTATTCAACATCAAACTTACAAACTAGCCTCTGTGAATATGATCTGTGTGCTCTTCTTTGTGTAAAGGATGTTTTAGTGCATTCTGTTGATGGTTTCAGGTAAAGCATCATCAATCACCAGTCTTCTTCTGACATTAACTTTTTTGTCAATGCCACTGTCTCCAGTTTGTCTGCAGACTGAAAGATTTGAGAGGCACTTTTTATTTGCACGCTTTTAACCGCCCTGCTGGGGTAATGGAGCTGGTTGTGTGCAAGCAATTAATGCAACCACAATGCCAAAAGTGGTGATTTGTCATACACTGGTGATACATAATCATTATATGGAATGTAACGCTGCTAAACTACACAGCCTTTTGGTTGATGCTGAGATTCTGTCTGTCTTCAGGTATCTTTATTGCTTTTCCCAGTACTCCCATTTCCTTGTGCATTAAAAAAAACAAAAAACAAACACACACAAGAAGAATATACTTATTTTGTAATGTTCGTCTGTTATTTTGTTCTTCACATTAGCTGCAGTGGCCTTTCACTTATACAGCTCACTTATCCTCATTCTCTCTTTCTCAACTCCTTTTTTCCCTCTAACTGTAATTAAATTGCAGCCATTTCCTGTCATTCCATAGTTTCTTACTGTCATCTATTTTGACATTATAAGCAACAGTGGTGTTAATTCATCATACCTCTAATTTTAACTCCCCAGACTCACTACTTCCTGTCTACCCTTGCCCTTAATATGAAGGCATTTCAATAGCAATGAAGCCCCTAGGCTGACAACCATGAGATTAGTATGAATGTATTACCCCCTTGGGTGCCATAGCCTGTAATAAGTTCCCCATTAATAGTATCCGTTGGGGAAAATTTGTTTAGGCCTTAATTACATATCATTAAAATTGGTCTTGATTCTCTGAGATTTAAGCTTAGAATTAGACCGCACATTTTCTACCTTCTTTGCCATTGGCCATTCCACAAATTTATGTTGCTTTGGTTCATATACCCGTGATATTCCTCCTCTGTTACTGCACTGTTTTCCTGTTTGTTAGAAACAACTCTCTTCACAACACTCTTCCAAAATTAGGATTCCATATTTTAATGAATCACATGCAATCTTTTAACGTGTAGCACATTGTCACCAGTCACATTAGATGATGTCAAAAATGTAAATGTAACTTCTTCATGCACAGTGTATCAGAAGCTTTTAGTAGCATGATGTTAGAACTATGTAGAATGCTAATAAAACTATCACAAAGCAAGTCATCCAAATAGACGAAAGGATAAAGTTAACAATTATTCATGAAGACACATAATCCAATTGAAAATGACTGGTCTGGCCCTGTGTTTTGGCACTCTCACCTTAACACAAGCAAAATGTTTATGTGTGAGATTAACTGCCCTATCCAGCTCTGTAACACAACTTTGCTAATTGGGAACATTAAGGTCTCTACTGCAGCTACAGTGTAGAGAAAAAGGTGGAACTAAACAATTTTTTTCAGCAGCAATAAGGTAGAACACCCTCTGCACTTTATTACTTGCCTGAACCCCCCCCCCATCAAGCTAAATGTTAATGTCACTGGTAGGAGATAAATATGAGCTCATGTTCAGATAGTTACTAGCGTGTGGTGCAGTATCAGTGCTAAAACTGAGACTGTTGTGAGCCGAATGGTGGCTACTTTGTTGCAAGAGACTATTTCCATTCCAAAATAAGCTACAGATCTGATTATTAATTGGTCGACACTGATTGCTCACTTTAATTAGATGCATTGACATGTGTTCTTTAGACCTAGCTCACTGTAATTCAACGGGACATTGGGTTTGTGCTTGCCGATAGCTTTCATTTCTCTTTTATTTTGACAAGACTTGAAGGCGTTTTCACAATTGTTTTTTTTTAAATATGTATCTTAGTCTATGTGAATTTGCAGAATATGTATATAAACAAATTGTTGCTTACCACACAAATAATGTTTTCACAGTATTGTTTGAAAATTAAAATTTCCCTACACCTTGTCGCGATCCAAAACGACAAAATTTCAAAACTACACACCACAATTGCTGGGCTAAGGGGACTTACTGGACAACCACCTTTTATTTTTTGGAAGCAATCAGTCATCCATTTTTCTTCTTGACTGTAAAATGACATGGAAACTGATTTTTCATTTTGCCTTAAATAATCACCTCCTTGGTTGCCTGCTTTATATGCTCTGCTGTGTGAGAATGTGAGAACTGCTGAGTAGGCAGCAATGAACGTGTCTGATCAAATTTATCAATACAGAGTGAAGTGTTACTATACAGTGACATATGAAATAAAATTGAATTCCAAATGCCACAACTAAAGCCAAAAGGGATAACATCACATATATTACAACAAATATGTATAATCAAAAAGTAAGGGCATTATGAGCTTCAACATTTCTAACAACAAAAAATAAATAAATACTACATAGATGAATTTGTGTTCCTGGGTGATGATTAGGGTCACGTTTTCTGTTATCTGCTGTAATTTCAATTTTTCACCTTATGCACTGTCTTTTTTTTTTCTATTTATATAAGCCACAACTGGATTGGCATTTGTTTAGCTGTTGCACTTTCCTGGAAGCATTGGCTGAGCAACTGCTGCCAACAACTTAATGTTCTCCTTCTATAAATGATATACTTGGCCCTGCCTTTCAGTGTGAAACCCTGACTCTTTCCTACAAATAGCCATTGGCTGAGCTTTTGCTATGACTAAGTGAATGTGCTCTCTTCCATCTTACAGACTTGAATCTGGCTCAGAGCTTCTCTGCTTAGCTTTGTTTCTCCCATAGAAGAAGCAACTAAGGGAGATACTACTGCCATTCACATTCCACTTTTCTTTAACATCGAAAGTACACCTAGGTCAGTGGTTGTATTTTTTGGATGTGTTTGCTGTCTTCTCAAACTTCAAGCCACTTGTGGCAGATGGCTGCTCACACTGAATGAAGTTCTGCAGGAGGTTTCTTCCTGCTAAAGGCAAGTTTTCCTTTCCACTGCCACTGCTTGCCTGCTCAGTTCAAGAGATTTTCACCAGTTAAATTCCTGACGTTAATGGTTGACAATAACATTTTGTCTGTGTCAAGGCTGCAAGTACCAAAACATTTTAAGTGTTTAATGGTGCCTTTAAAACCAGTGACCATATGTGCCAAGAGCAAATATAGACACCCTTCTGCTTGAACACAGTACTTGTTATGGACATCCTTGATGAGCAAAGAGGTCCAATAACAAAACATCACTTTAGATCGGGCGTGTTTGGCCTGAACTGAGGCATAAGTACAAGCAACAGTCATAGCCAGTTTTCCTACAACAGGGGTCCTCAAACTTTTCCTGTGAGGGCCACATGACTTTTCCCTTCTCTGGTGGCCGGAGTCAGTTTGCAACAGAAAAAGTGTGATGATTGCAGGAGTGCCTAAATGTAAAAATGTATTGTTTTCTAGAAAGCACAATCAAATAACTCTCTGGGTTCTTCACAGAAAAAATCCAGGAAATAACACTATTTATGAAATAAATACCGTATATGAAAAAAAAATCTAAATGCTCTTGGCTATTATTCAGGGGGCCGGACCAAATGTGGAGGCGGGCCGTAGTTTGGGGACCACTGCCCTACATGAAGACGGAGGGAGGCTACGCTCTGGTTCACCAGGGAGATCCCCAACATACAGGCACCAAGATGGGGGGACAACAAGTTTGCCCACTCCTGCTTGGCGCCTCTCAGCAGGCACAACTCCAAAGTAATCAACACCTCTCAGGAGACTGGTTTCAATAGTGCATCAAGGTGGGTTGAACTATTTTTAGCCGGAACCTGTCAACCTCACACACCAACTCAGGCTCCTTCCCCACCAGAGAGGTGTTATTCCATGTTTCAAGAGCCAGCTTTTCTAGCCAAGGTTCCTGCCTTTCGCACGTGGTGACCCTCATCTCCTCTTTGGGCTGTGCCCGGCCAGGTTCAATGGGTGAAAGCCGTGACACAAGGTACCACCTCCAGGTTTGGCTCCAGAGTGGGGCCCCGGTGACCCACTTCTGGGTAAGGGAACATTGTTTCCATTGTAATTACACATCATAAGAGGTTTTTGGGCTGCACTTTGATCCCTCACCTGGGACCTGTTTGCCTTGGGTGACCCTACCAGAGGCATGAAGCTCTAGACAACATAGCTGCAGGGCACTTAAACCCTTCCACCATGGCATGGCTGCAGCCTAGGGAGTGGTATTGGAGAAAATTGTATCTTTTATTTTGGTTACATTTTAAAAACTTGCTTAAAGTATGTTTAACAGTTGTATAGATGGGCATATTAAGAAAACACTGCTTGAGCATGCATGCCCACTCCTACACTTAAGATTGCAGGAAGTGTGGTAACTTTGGAGATATGACTAACTTTATAAGCATATTTCTGTCCTCTAAGCATTTGTCTGGCTGCAGTTAACCTTTATTACATGTCTGTAATAATTAATAGTGTTACAGGGAATTTATGTTTCTAAAATGTCCCTAATTCAAAACAGTGCTTTTTACAGGTTTCTCTTTTACAGGTTTGTACCAGTAAAATACTTTAGATTGTCCTCTGGGGGACCTGGAAGAAATATTTAATTTTATTTCACTTATGTGTGACTGTTTTCTTGTTAGTTTCTGTTTGGTCTAGAGATAACTACTAAATCAGATAAGGATTATAAGATCTTAAGTGTTCCTCTTATGAGAAATTTTCATATCTGTCATAAAAGTTTTAAGGCCAAATGAAAACAGCTTTGTGAAAAGATTTTCTTCAAGATCTGTTCTATAAGATCCATTAAGCTGAAGCCAGTAATAACACTTGCAATACCTGCAGTGTATAAAGGAATGTTTACATTCCCTGATAACGTTTAGTATGAGAGCAGTGCTCAGACAGGAAAATTGTACATATAACGAGCAGTCTCTTCTGCTGTCAGAGGTAACCTTTTCGTAGAGTCACAACACACACACATGCACATTTATAAAGTCTAAGATATTTTCATGGTGATTTATTGTGATTATTATCAAAGATTTAAAGCCAAGACTTCATGAGTCTTTAGCTGTTTTGACATTCTGTCTCCACACATAAAGATATCTAATATGTATGTATGTAATGGGGAAAGGTTTTAAAACAAAATTAATTTTCTTTAAACCTTACTTTCAAGGAGCCAGACATTTTTTTATCATTGTTATTGAACTGTTATCTATATAATTCTTATAATTCTCATTTTCATAGGGCTTTTCCTTTTTTTTCCCCCTTGGACATTTTTTGCAAATTGGTCTAGAACTTTATGACATTCTCACTATATAATATGATGGTCATACATATTTTCAATGTTTCACAGTCATGATTAACATTTTTTTTTTTTTTCCAGAAACTATAATTACCCCTAGTGGTACTAAAATGACGTAGCTTATTGATTATGATGGTTATGACTATCCTATATGGTCATTTATTCATTTATAGTTCTTATTTTTGTGCATAAACAAGCACATATTTATAACAAACACATGCTAATTTTTGTAGCAGTCTCCAAATAAGTTTATTGCAGATAATTCTTATTTTATTTTACTTTATTTAACAACAACCTACCTAATTTCACCTGCCTAATTAATCAGGCTATTTTTGAGAATAAATAATTCTGTGTTTTCCTTCTATCTCTTTTAGCTAGTTGCTAACCTAAAGCTAAAAGAAATGACATGTTAGGAAATGCAAATGAAAGCTAAGGTTAAAGCTAACCACACACTAGGGCAGTGGTTCCCAAACGTTTTCTGGGCTCCCCCTGTCCCAGCCCCTGGGGGCGGGGGTGGATTGACTTTTTGGGAGCAAAAGAATGTGTACGTAGCTGAACATAGACAACATTGTTAGCCTACAGGCTACTTGTTAAGCTTAAGGTGCTGTATTGTTATTAGCTAGTCATCATTTAGCTAACATTACCTGCATCCAGCAACTTTACTCAATTCAGTCAGTTAGTTTGGGGGGAAAACTGTGAAAAGTTCTTTGCATTTTTCCGGTTTGCTGCCATGATTCTAACACACACCTTCGTAGCTCTGTACAGCAGCATCAGGTCTCCTTCACTGCCACACAGGTGTAAACCCAGCGTGAGCATCGTAGCGCTCATGTTGCTTTTAAAGGCGGCTCGGAAAAACAGGCTATGACATGTTAACAGTTTTAACTACTGATGAAAGTGACAGAGGAGACAGATATGGGAAATGTGGAAGCCTCTACTGTATCAAATTGACAGAGGAATAACAGAGAGTTGGCCATTCTAAGGTAAAATCCCAGCGCATACAGCATTCATGTTTTTTTTTTTTTTTCATCCAGACGGCTTTCTGGGCTTCCCCTGGAATGGCACGGCGCCCCCTCTAGGGGACGCGCCCCACAGTTTGGGAACCTCTGCACTAGGGAATGCCCTCTTTAGGACATAGCTTAGGCAGAGGCTAACATAGGAAGTTACCAAGTATTGCTTGTTGCCATTTTGTCCTTCTAACTCCTAAATGTAGCTTGAGAAATGGACCAGCTGTATTTTGGTATTAATAAAATGGATTTCATGAATTCAACTCACTGACTCTTCTTCAACCTCATACATCAAGAACTTAGCAAGGAGAAAGGACAATTACCCAGACTGGCAGTATGCCAGATAATCATACCTTTTTTAGACATACCCTCATAGTTAGGTGGAACTTTAACTTTAAAGCAAGACTGCGTTTGTTTTTCATGACAAATTTCTACATACCTACATTTGTTTGCTTTGTCAACAAGACATGTGTGTTGGAACCTTTCAGCCAGCTGATGGGCAGTGCCCAGCAACAAGTGAGGGAGAGGCAGTGCTTCTCTAGTTTTTGCATCATGCTGAGAGTCAAAATTCCAGTCATTCTGGTACTTTCTCTGACCTTGTTAAAAAGACAAGACATTGTGTCGTGGTAAAATTATGTGGTTTAGAACCTTACTATCCCCTGGTGCTTGAAGCCAACCCATGCCTGTCTGCAAAGAGTACTTAAAATTGAACAAGACATCAGATGAGAGATGGCTCAACTTTCAGTTGATTATCTAGGGTGAAATAAAGAAGATAGAAAAAATTAAGACCTTCAGAAAGCCAAAAGAAAGGCAAAATTACAAAAGAAGAATTTTACAGATTATATTTGCTGCTCTGTATATTTTTGAAAATTTAAAAGAGATCATTTGATCTATAATGGCTTGATAAGTATTTATACTGGCCAGTTAAATGTTGTGTTTCCTGGTAAGAAACTTAGGCAAGGCAAGAGTTCATTGATTCAATCTGCTGATGATTTATCAGACTACTGGGACCGTTTGGGCTTGTAAAACATAAGGTGAAGCCAAGACCATTAAGCTATGTAATCAGCCATGGTGAGCTCGATCCCACACTCCACTTCAGTGCATTTATGGTCCAATGACCAAAGTGCATACTTGTTGGCTGTTGCTACTGCTTTTCAATGTTTCCTCTGTTTTTCTTAGCAGCTATTTTTAAAGCCTGTATATGCCTCATATGTACAAATCGGGCATGTATGGGAAACAAAATGCTCCCTTAACTAAACTTAGTTTTTTGTGTATCATCTCATTGCTTTTAATGACACCGTTTATGTGAAAGAACAAAACACAAGAGACTTGGTTTGATGTTTTCACCATCTGTTTGTAATGCTTGTGCATAAAGACATTATAAAAGCTAAACTTAACATCCAGCTTACTTCTGTAAGCTTCTTTCAGAGATTAAAGCATGATAACTGGTTAATTGGTTCAGACTTGGGAAATGTGTGCATGCACTGTTAGGCAGTCCTGTTCCACAAATTATTCTCCAAGATGGATTGTATTGACTTATTTCCTCTTATTATGCATCTCAAGGAGACCATTGTATTTATAAGTAGTTTTTTTTTCTTTCCCATAACTGAAACATAATGGCATAAGTTTTGTGGAAACAAGACAGGGCAATGGTAATTTGTCAAATAAGTTTTCATCTTGCCGTGCAAGATTAATTTCCATATCCCATATTATATCCCAAAAGACTCCACTTTTCAGCAAGCAAGCTGTAGGTCATAAAGGCATTCAGGAAAAAAGCAAGCGCGATTCTACCACTCAGTATGAGACACAAGGATGAGCGCCCTTGTTGCTTGTAAATCTGTTTTATTTTTGTAAACTATTTAATAAAGGTAGTATAAAAGGTCTTCAGCAAGGTTTCACAGTAAGCATTTAATATGTCCTTGCTATTGTTGATATTTGTCAACATGTGTCAGTATAATTCTGTTCATTTCTCAAGTAAACTGTAAGACAGGATCCCCTTATAGCAGGAGTGAGTTTGTGAGATATCTTTATGCTGGCCAAGGTTGCTCAGTGCTTGCCAAGGCATATGCATTTAGCATTCAGGCATATGCTAATTACATATGCCTTTACATTTATATTAATTAATACATATGTAAAGGCAATGACTGATGATGCAGGCATTGCATTTGAGTATACTGCTTGGTCAGTAAAGAACAGAAAACGCATGTTTTTTTTCTCTTTATTTTGGACTACATTAGATAATAATTTAGCCACAAATAGTAATATCTCAATCAGGATTTTTCTTTCCATCTGTGATAACAATCTAAATCACTTAAAAATAGCCATTTGCTGATATTTAGCCTAAATCATATATGCTTTAAAACCCTTGAAACTTTAAAAATACTGTCAAATAAATTAAAACATGGTCAACATCGGTATTTTTATTGTATCCTATTTAACCAATGTTGTTCTGGAATCCTCTGCTGTCTTTTTTGACAGATTTTTTGTCCAAAAACAACTTTCTGAAGAATTTATTTTTGTTTTTAGGATTTTTCTGGATCGATAGGTACGACTGCAACATTTAGTAGAATCAGATTTACACACAGAGTAGCTGACTGAAGTGAAAGGCAGATATTAGCAAAAGATCGAGTAGCAATACAATGTCACGTTGACTGTTTATGTCAGCATGAATATTGATTGGAGAAACATTTTTTGGAGGGTTCAGGTCTTCACTCAGTGGTGATTAAACTTAAGCTAAACACAGCAAATTGGTAAAAGTCAAATTTTAATTATTACACATCAGTCTTACTATTTTTATTATGTTTTTGGAAAGTGTGTTTCTTAATCTTACAAATGGTCGCTTTCCATGTTCACTGAAGTATTACAATAATAATGGTTCACAAATTACATGTATTATATTCACTGCAAATTGGTCGCAAAAGTTGTAGACACTGAACACTGTTTTGTTGATGTTGGAGGACCTTATCAACTCAGCAAACTCTCACTTCTTATTTGCTGCAACTGCATTTCAAAAGAGTCAACACTATTTATGTGTCCAGTTTGAGGAGAACAAATGGAAACCTTTTGCATCACTTGAACCTTTCACAATGATTGAGATTTTTAAAGTGAGGGTCAGAATTGATTTGATGCTGATTCTTGGTGCTGAGATTTGATTCAGAATCAATACCCGATTCAAAACAATTCTTGATTTAATAAAGAGAAAGAGGGTTCAGCTCACTGTGTGCAAAAGCATTGATCCCTTTTCTTTGCCCACTGAGCTGGATGCAGGGGCAGCAAGAGAGCAGCTGTGTTAATAACATTTGGTCCTGCAGCCGTGGAGAACAGCCTCTCTGCTGCTCAGCTGTCTATAACACTATAGCATCATATAAAACAAGAGCTAATGCAGTCATGGTGTGTTAAATCTGAAAGCATTTACCTGGATTGCACAAGAAACATGCATACATAATTGAATTACCCTACAATATAAGCTAAATTGTGCCATATGCAAGAGTAATTTAACACTGCTGTTGCAACAGGATTTGGATTTTCCTGAATTTATTTTTGCTGATTTACAGGGATTTTCAGAGTGGGTGTTGGGGAAAAATAAAGATACTCTTTATCCTCAGTGGAAATGATGTAAATTACTGAAGTGTATTCTATCTTCTTTTGATGCATGGTAATTTGACTTTACTTCAAATAAAATCAGAAGTTTCTTATCTTCAACCTTCAGCTGTGGAGGTTTCCAGATCAGTTGTGTTTGCGTGCAGTTGCTCTATATTGTGTCACTTCTTATCGGAGCATTGCTGGTTGAATTTCCACCCTTTGTTTACCAATGTCAAATGTAAGAAAACAAAAACAAAAGAGCCACATTTGCAGTCCCTTTTGAAAGTATTAATTCCCATTGGACCTTTTTCATTTTGTCTTGTTAGGGCTTTGACTAGGCCATTCTAACTTTATGTTTTAATTAAACCCAATCCTGTGTTGCTCGGCTAGATATTTAGGGTCGTTGTTCTACTGGAGGTGATCCTAAACCCCAGATTTATTCAAGGGTTTCAGATCAGGAGAAGGCCTATAATAACATTCCATACTTTGCAGCTTTTTTGGAACACCAAGCATCATTTTTCTTTTACCCCAGCATTGTTCTTTGTTGGCACTAAAATCTAAATGTGGACCAAAATATAATCTCTTAGATTTACTAGATGACAATATTTCTCTAAACCAGAAATATCAGCGATTAAATTAATGAGTACAATGTTCTTCTTTTTCTAGTAGTAATATTTGTTTTAAAATCAAATTGATAGTACACTCAGAGAAGGGGACAGCATTCAGCAAACAGCCACAGGTCAGTACCAGCCAAAAGAAGTTACAGCCTCCAAGAGACGCCTGCTTAACCAGTAGAGCTTCTAGTGACCCACGGGTAAAGATTTTATGCTATTTCATGTGTCAAATCACAAGTTTTACTCTAGAAAAAGATCTTAGTTAGATCTTAGTATAAATCGAGAGTTTTATGCAGAATTTGGCCCAATCCCTAAATATTCCCTTTTTTATTACACCACCTGTCATCTATTTAGACTGTTTATTATGTACCTCAGAGCTGAATCAACATGGCCTTTAATCCATTCAATCGTGCAAGCGAGAGCTTTCCTCTGAGAGGGCAGAAAACTTGAAAAATGACTGCTCCCACACACCATCCTAAAGCAGGCATTTTTCTTTTGATGTCAATGATAAGAGAAGTGAAAGATGGAAGTTACTTTGAACTCTGAGTTGCTTATGAAAATCTGACTATATTTTAACATGGTTGTATGGGAAATGGATTTAACCAACCACAGGTATAAAGAATAAACAAATGTCCTAGATCCCAAGGAAGGGTATACTTTTAATAGGGAGAATATTTAAGATAATGTTCCTCACATCTGTGTTGTGCATCAATTTTCTCACATGTTTGGCAGGAGCAAAGCACTGTGGATGGGAAAAGATCTGAAAATTTTGTAGTAATTCAAAAGTTTCTGGCACAACGTCACCTACTTTTATGATGCAGAGCTTCTATGATGCAATCAGACACCAGCAATACATAAAATACTAGGAAACAACTTTTTTTGTGGTTTGTGCCTTTCTTGTTTATAACTTGTGACCTCTGTCAAGATAATGACCCTGATGAAGACCACCATACAAAATGTGTTGGTCTGCTCATAAAGTTGTTGCCTAATATTTCAAGTGTTGCTATTCTTCACCTCGACAAACATTCAAAAATGAAAGTTAAAAAATATTGTCATCAATTACCTTTTCAAAAAAAGTTGATTTTTCTCTACTCTGTCCACAAATCAAACTAATTTAATCACTGTACACTCTTTTTTTGTCATATTATAGAGCTGTGCACTGGTAGATGTGGGTGTGTGATGGTCTTACCTCCTTCGTGGCAGGGTGTGACCAGCAGGTGCGCTCCCCCAGCATCAGCTTGTCGAGCGTAATCACTAGGAGCTTAGAAGGAGTGACTCTCCCTGAGGCAGACCACAGAGAGGTCCATCTCTTAGACTTGTTTGGAGGCCTCCACTTGGGTTGTACTCCGTTATATGCAGTTTAACTCGCCTTCCTTGTTGTCCTTCTCTCTCGGAAACCCAGTTTCACTCCCCAATTGTTCCCAAATCTGTGTCCTTGCTCCAGGTTCCCTCTAAGTCTCCTTGCTGCACCTCCTTTGCCGTTTTCATTTCATGCTATGCAGATTCCTCACTTGCAAACCACCGTACTCACCTGCCTGTCCATCCTCTATCTGCTCCACGGATGGATGGAAAACATCAGCAACAACAGCACTCACTACTAGTCAAGCTCAGCTTCTGTGGTTAAGACGCATCCCCACGACCCAGCCATCACTACGATCCCTCTTGTTTTCACCTCACTATGTACCTTTCATAACCACTAACCTCGCAACCTCAGTGCTTTCCAGGAACCACACCCAAAGTCCTGACACATCCTAACTTCAACCACTCATTTGAATAAGTTGTTGTTGTGTTTTTAGTGGTCAATTAATACTTCAGCATGACATTTAGGTCATCTTTGTGATTTTTTGTCTTTTTTTTTTTTTGCTATTTTGATGGTCATCAAAGTAATTATTTCCTGGCATGACTTTTTAAGCAAATTTCAACTAAGTTGAACCTGGTCAGTGTGCTATTTTTCACACCTTTATGACAAAAATGCACAATCACCAAAAAAAGCTGCTAATGAATTGTAAATCTGTAGGAAATCTTTGTCAGTGTTATTAAAATAAAGCTCTTAAATGACTTTGGGCTTAACTAACCATTCAGTCATGTTCAAACAGCAATATTACAAATTATAAAACTGTTGAGAAGCAACAGAACTCAAACTGTTAAAAAGTAAACAGAGTTTACTTGAATTGTTGTCCACTGCAACACCTTCAAACAAAACAGAGACTTTAGAAGTTAACCAGCCAGCTCAACATGATCAGATGCTAAAAAATATTACCCCTGGTCTTGTTTCCAGCCAACATCTGTCTGGTACACATAAGCAGGAAGGCTCACCTACTGTGAATTGCTCTGTCCTGTCTGATTCCAGAATTCCTCGTTTTATTTCAACCATATACTATTCTTCTTTTTCACTGTGGGAGGCTGTACAGCTGTGGAAGGAAGCCTTTTGTGGTTCACTGGAAATAGAGTGCAATCCAAGACCTTATCAGCATGTGGCTGCCGCAGACAATGGGGAGTACATGTGTTTGTGAATGAGCAACATGCCAGATCATGTTGTCTATCAACACGCCCATCCATTAGCCCTCCATCTTCTTCCTGGGAGACTTAAGATTAAACAATTTTTATTACCAGAAAAATATGACTGGGAAATAAATGCCTTGGCATGTTTGGGTTGAGAGTAAATGTCAAATTTAGCCGTCAGATAAATTTGGACCCTGCATTAAAAAACAAATTCTGGTGATAAATTTTCAAACTCTGAAACTCTTTAAATGTTTTATGCTTCTGTATTAACTCAAATAGTTTATACGACAGTACCTTATTCGATCTGACTCTGGGCTCGTGCAATGCTTGTCCTGCTGGGTTTAGTGATATGAAGACATGCCTGTTGCACAGTTTGCTGTACAGCCCCTTTCAACTGTGTCCAGATGGCCAGCAGTCATGGATTCCAGCAGGAGGCTCGGCTGCTGTGGAAGTCGATGGCCTCCTCTGGGAGAAGAAACAAGATAACTACCAGGAGGAATCGTGATTCACCTACTTGCTTTGAGTTAGACAAGTAAAAGTGTCAGCCTGGAGATGGGTGATGCCTGATTTTAAATGCCATTGAAAAAGTAAGTTTCAAGGCCTGTAATGGACGAGACAGGGTTAAAAATATCGCTCATATTGTGTGAGAAATTGACAAATGCACTAATAGGAAAACACTTTGCAAACATCTGTATGTAAAACACATTTAAATATATTTTCTTGGAACTTTATGTGATAGACCAGCATGGCCTACAAATATATAGCAATTATTTAACTGTAAGGAAAAATATTCATCACCCCACTGTCAATACTTTGTAGAACCTCCTTTTGCGACTGTACCAAATGTACGTGTTTTGAGGTTAATCTCTTTACCTATCTAAAGCTATCCACGTTTTTACAGCCTCTGAAAGAACTGGATTGAAACAGTGAATCTATTACATACAGAAGGACTCTTTTTGCTAATTTATTGGGGAGAATCATGAGAAGCATATGAATACAAATGCATCACACATGTAAATTTTCAATTTCTAAAATATTGTGGATACTATGCCATTTTTATTTATTTATACAAGATGGGTTTTTTTCTCCACAGCAGTCCTTCAAGGTGTTTACCTCTGAAGAGTTTGCTATTTTACTTTTACAAGCCATTGTATTGACTGTAATTGCTGTTGAACAAAAGAAGCACTACAGTAAACTACTTTTTCAAAAAAAGATTAGGTAGACTGATTTTTAGACTAAATAAGAGATGGTTTTCTGTGCTCTTCAGTTGTGAGAGTTGCTTTGTTGTGAATTAGCTGATGTGTGTTTTATTTAAGTTCCTTTCATTCAAACCTCAAATGTTGTGCTTTTAAGTTTGGTTTTAAGTAAGTATTGACAGTCTTAAGTTGGATATTTAAGCCAGTCTTTAGGAGAGACTAGACTAAACAAATAAATATCACTATTTCTGACGACTTATTGTTTTATGCTACCTTGATAATAATCAAGGTTTTAAAATCAAGTAAAATTCTTCTTCAATTCTCCATAAATATATGTTTGGTGCAACACATCAATCCGTTTGTTTTTTTGTTTGTTTTTTTCTTTACCAAATTTGATAGTGACAAAAAGAAGACAAGCACAAAAGGCTTGTTCTGAAGTTAGTTTGTTCCCTCTGGGCATCTGTAGCAGCATTCTTTTACAGTCTGTAAGAAAGACTAAGAAGTGCAGTCTGCAGTGTATTTTACAATACAACACATAACGTATCCTAAAACAACAAATATTTTTTTCTAAATGTATAGACTAATAAAAAACAGTTATAAGCACTGATTTCTTAAAATTTTAAATTATTTGTAATGTTTTTGAAAATAAATGCTAGCTCCACTTCTTTATTCTACATTTTACCTGCAAAGCTAAAGGTTTTCTAACATATATCTGCAAAAATCTGTAATTCTAGAATGTCCTTTAGTTTTTCTAATCCTTCATGTAAATGATTTTATCTACAAATACATTTCAGCTTAAACGCCTATTCTAATTTATTTTATGATGGATCTTAGCATAATGTATGGAGATTACTAGACAAGACCTTACAAGCGATGCAAACTAGTCTTAAAATAGCACACAGAAACAGATCTGATTGGTGTTGCTAGGTGACACTTTATGGCTCAAATTGTGGCAAATGGAAATCATCTGAAGATTTATTTTTTACCACCTGCATTTGTTCAGATGTGATGAATATTGTGACAAACACTGATGTTCTTTGAGCTAAAGCTTATTTGTTTTTGAATTGGGTTTGGAACTAAAATTATGTTATTTAAAATGGCCATTTAGTTTTGTCGTTTGCCATTTGCTCCAGGTTGATGTACATTGCTGAACATTTGCCTGAACAGCTTCAGTAGTGACTCATAGGATTGCTTTTCATCTGACATGTGCATCCATAACATTATGTACCATATGTATTGGCAACCATGGCAAACAGGTTGATAAAGAAAATGAAAATTGACACTTTTGTTCCAATATGAGTATCTTATACAAACATTTTATTGAACATAGGTTTAGGGTGATAGCAATATAGCCACAGGGCAAACAATATTGCACTTTGAGACAAAAAAAAACATGCTGGCTGGCGACCCAGAGTCTCGTCTTTTCTGAAGGTTTTCCTTCTTCTGCTTCCTCCACAAGTTGTCTATTCTATCATAATTTGGTGACTAAATTTGCCATGAAAGAAGACTCGTCTTTTACATCTGGTAGAACAGTTCTGTCTTGATTGGGCCATACGTTTTAGATCATTATCCGTTGAAAGATCCATTGATGACCTGTTTTCAGTTTACTAGAGGAGTTTATCAAATTTTTATTTAAAAATGTCATGTTACTACAAGAGATTGTGATGCCATGCATTCCAACAAGGTTTCCAGGGCCTTTGGAAGAGAAACAGACCTACATCATCACCCTCAAACATATCCACACAATGATAAGTTTACTTGTAAAGCCCTTTGAATTGCTTTGCTGCTGAATTGTGCTATACATATAAACTTGCCTTGCCTGAACAGCTCCATCTTGGTCTCAAATGACCAAAGTACACAATTAAAGTCCAAGTGGAGTTCAGCAAACTCTACTCATTTACGTTTGTGCTGATTGGACAGAAAAAGGCTTGTTTCTGGGATCACTCTAACACAGCTGGTGGGAATGTAGCTAGTGTCTCATGTTGAAAGAAAATCCCCTCTTTACTGCAGTTCTCTCACCATTCTGCTCATTGTGCCTGATAGCAAGATAAATATGGTTTCTGTTTTGGCTTTTTTAAGGATACCAATAATGACACCAGTGGATTTCTAGAAAATAAAAATAAAAATAACTGGGGATTACTTCCGAGGCAAATTCACTCAAATTAAAGATTGGATTTTGGTAAATATTTCAGTGTGAGCTGTATGCAGCTGTAGTACACATTTAATTTAGTAGGTGGCAATAAAAATAGTTAGGACTATATGTTTTATTGAAATCTCAATTGCAGCAAATATATATAAAAAAACATGACTTCTGACATTCATTAAATAATTAGTAAATAATATAGTTTGCTGTGTGAAATGATCAGGGGAGCATGTAACTAGTCTATTATTTTAAATCTTAGTTTCATTATATCTCAAATGCTTCTGAAAGGTGTAAAATTCTCTTGGTTAGCAACTCATTCAACAGCAGATATTTGTATTTCTTTAGGGGGTTGAGGGAACTGTTATTAACTGAAAAGTGCACTTTTCTCAAGGAAGACAGAGCGGTATTGAGTCTAAAACCTAATTTCAAATCCACCTCAGAACTTGTCATTCTTTGATTTAGGAAACTGTTTCATCCATTTTGACTAGACAAAAGTCACACTGTCTATTCTAGTCACCCAGAAACTGTCATCACATCCCCCCACCCCAACTCTGCGAGAGAAAAAGCGCTAATGAGTGAAACCCACCAGATGGACAGTAATTATTAAAATGCTGAAGCAGTCAAATAAAGATTTCAACCCAGACTTGACGTGTGACACGGGTGGCTCCGTCAACTGAACCCATCGGAGAGCAAAATCCAGTCAAAATAATAAGGCAGCGGTTGCTGCTGCACTGTGTTCCTTCGGTAAGGGTAATGAGAGGGGACCTAAGTGGCTCTAACAACAAACACTGGCCTTTCTTCATGCAGGGAAGGAATTCATATAGTGGCACATGTAACAAACTGCAAGCTATTGTCTCAGCTCCTTTTGCAAGTTCTGTTTACAGCATTCAGTGGAAGTAAAGTTTCATTCCCCCATTTGCTGTTCTAGTAGTTAACGATGTAGTACAGCTGGAGATAAGTTTAGTCTGTACCCCTTTATTCATCTTTTACTTTGCTAGCCCTCGTTTTTAGAGGCGTGATGTGCATAACGCTGTAGTAGTTGATGAAAGGGGAAAGAAAATACCAGCCAGCATGTTTTATTTATGGATTCAGTAACTTTTTCCCTTTTTTTTTTAACCAGGCATAGCTTTGGGCATTCCTGCCACCAGTGAATTTATTCCATGCGCTCTAAAATGATGACATACACCAGGCTTTGTTGTTGGGTAGGGGTGTGTTTACTGTGAGGCAGTAAGCTTCCCTGTGCTGTTGTTTGCTCTGACCTCTCCTCCCTGTCTGTGACATGCCATTAACAACTACACATGCTTCTCTGTGCACCTACCATCCCTCGTCAGCGCAGGCTATATATTTTGTCTGTTTTATTTTTTTTTCCCTGTCGAAGGTGGTACCGCCGCTTTTGTACACTCTGGTTCCACTGCTTACCACACAGCATGTTAATGGGCCCTACAGATGTCCTTCATTTGGGTTTATTTTGCAGTCATGTCACATTTTCTGTTCTTTCTGAACTGATGTTAGCTGCTGACAGTTGCAATTATGTGTAAAATAACATGCTGTTTCCTTTTTTGTCAAAGCAGGGGCCTGGGCTGAGTGTCTTCACCCGAGAATTGCTGCAGGGGTAAGTCTTCTGCACTGGGCTCTTTTAATGGAGATGCTGAACTTTCCCAACAGGCTTGCAAAATAGAAGTACGCTCTAGTTCACTTTTTGTCTTCCTCTTTTTTTTGTCTTATGCCGTGACACCTAAGCGGTTCTGTCTTCACTGTCTCACTGTGTCAGGAGAAGGCCAGAAGCTCATCTGACACTCAAGCTGAGATTTAATGTAAAAGTGTAATAAGAGCTTTGAACAGAGTCAGCTCCCCTCTAAAACGCTGTCCCCTCAGAATTCACTGTTTTTGGAGGGTATTGTTATGAGTTTTGAGGCACCGCCACTTCTCTCCTGTGAGTGTGGCGTCCAACTTATTGGCCTGTCGTCCTTGGTGATGATAGAGACCAAGTTTTATGAGAGCTGTGCTCTAACTGAAACTGAGAGGTGTTCCTGGAAAAATGGGAGACGGAGGAGGGCATTGGGGGGGGGGTCACTGTAATGGCCCTTTTATTCCCAGTTGACAATCTCAACCTTCATGTGAGTGTTTGGCTTCCAATGGCATCAAGGAGAGCAAAATGACTTTTCAGCATCCAGACCAGCAGTATGTGTTTCTCTCATACCTTTACTGTCAAATTGGTCTTGCATCTTTCAGAAACACCTTCCTTTTTTTTTCTTTTTTTTTTTTGCCAATAGCTTGGCAGCATTTTGCTGCAAGATAAACACTGACAGAAATGAGTATATTCTCTAGTGGCCTTATTTGGCTTACTTGATGTTGTCTTTGTTTTATACATCTGTTTTACAGAATAATAATGAAAATATAATCTATTAGATTTGTCCCAGGCAGCATAAGAATTGTGCTTCAAGGCAGTTGAACATAATTTAGTAAATTCTTTCTTACTCTGTGGATGATATTTTGATTTCATGCTGAAAGCAGACTACATCTGTCAAGATACATTATTTCTTTGTCTTTTCTCTCACCAACTATGATTTTCCTATATCTGCACAGCCTAAAGAGTCATTGGAGTGAGCCTGATGAATGCTATAAACCTTTATGATCAATGTATGATTAAAAGTGAAAAATGAATGCCAAGTATGTTGTCTTTTGCAGCTATTCTAAATCTACCAACCCAGATATATTGTTTACTTTTCAAGTATGAACTGGGGAGAAAATTAATGATTTGGGCTATCTTTTAATTAGTTTTTTTGGCATTCTGCTACTGCTCAGAAGCTGGCAAGACAGAAAAGTCAAGGTCAGAACAAATTAATTACAGTTTCATATCAAGACAGGAAAGTTTGGCCAAACCACCCTGCATCGGGATTACGGGAGATTTGAAGGAAAATGAGGCTCAAAATGAGGAAATGAATAACTCCTCTAAAAGCATTCATTAGGTTTTAAATAAGTTTTGATTTGGCATATCTTGGTTGGTCTGACATTGTGTCTTTAAAGTGTGCAGATGAAATGCATGTCACTTCAAATAAATGATTGATTCCAAAATAACTTTGAAACAGCACTTTGAAAACATTTTCATCAAAAAATTACATGTTTTGCCACAAGCCTTGCAGGAGTCAATGCAGACGTATTTTGTCAGATGAGACCAAAATTGAATTTTTCGATCATAGAGGAATGGACAGATATCACCGTCTCTAACTTGTTAAAACTGTGATTGCAGCAGAAGGTATTCTTCAAAGTAGGATCTAATGGGATTTTATTTGTTGCTTGCCACTTTTTTCCACTTTACAACAATGCCCTGCTTTGTGTTGGTTTATCACATAAAATCCTTAAAATATACAATGAGACAAAATGTGGAAACCTTAAGGTCTTCATAGTTGGATGTAATGTTTTAATGTTGTTGGGAAACAAAATGTAGATGCACAGACCAGAGCAGGTAAATCAGGATGAGAACAACAAAGCATGTGACATCATAAACCTGAACCAAGGACTATTTAAGCTGGGGATTTTGCCTGCTAATGCTACACAGGTGAGTAAATGACCATATGGAAAACACCTGTGGAGAAGCAGGAAACTGAGGCACCAAGGTAAACACAACTCTGGTAGGTCAGGGTACTGTAACAAAATATACTGGATATTTTGTTCCAGGATATCCTATTCCAAAATATCCTACAACATATTGTAGGTGTTGTACAACAGAAGATGCTTAGAATCGAAATGATCAAACCGCACTCAAGAAAAGATTATGACAATGGAAGGTACTATAATTTTTACAGTAAATACATGTTCATTTGGATCTGGTTGATCATCACTGTTAATTATGATGTAAATGAAATAAGAATTTATAGATGTTTCAATTCTCAAATTTGGAAATTTATATATATTATTTTATTTATCTTATACAAACATTTTATTATATATATATATATATATACACAGTCCAGTCACATTAATGTGACCACCACGTACTTTCCACTTCAGAGTTAAATAACCAATCACAGAAGGCAGGTGGCAGCACAGTGCAGTTGAGCGTATATAAAGGGTGTGTGTGGGCTTCGGAAAACATTTCAATCGTTGGCGTAATGCAGAAACGAAGCGATTTATCCGACGTCCAAAAGGGCATGATCATTGGCTTTCGGGCCAAGGGTGGAAGCATTTCCGAAACGGCTGAGTTTGTGAACTGTTCGCGTGCCGCCGTGGTAAAAGTGTACCGTGCATGGCAAAATGGGACTGTCCAAAATCAACGACGTGGCAAATGTGGTGCACCACGGGCCATAGATGACAGAGGCGAACGACGGTTGCGGAGATGCGTTCGGGCAGATAGACGGGCTACCGTTGAGCAACTGACCACTAAAATGAACCAAGGGGCTACCACAAGTGTCTCCCAAACCACTATTCAGCGAACATTGCTGCGTCTGGGCCTCCGAAGCGGACGCCTGGTTCGTGCACCTATGCTGACTGGTGTTCATCGACGACGAAGGCTAGAATTTGCACGCCAGTACAGCAGCTGGACGTCCACTGAGTGGCGACAGGTAGCGTTTTCAGATGAATCGCGTTTTATGCTCCATCGGACAGATGGACGTTGGCGTATAAGGCGTGAAACCTCTGAAAGGAACCACCCTGCAACCATTGCAGGAACGGTCCAAGCTGGAGGCGGGAGCATTATGGTCTGGGGAATGTTTTCCTGGCATTCTCTGGGTTCACTGATTATTGTGGAAGGCACGATGGATCAATACAAGTACGCATCTGTCCTTGCGGACCATGTCCACCCCTACATGCGCATTGTTTTTCCTCAGGATGATGGCATCTTCCAGCAGGACAATGCGAGGTGCCATACAGCTGCCAGTGTACGTGCGTGGTTCGAAGAGCACCAGGATGAGTTTACCGTCCTCCCCTGGCCAGCAAACTCACCTGACTTAAACCCAATCGAGCATCTGTGGGACCATCTCGATCGAGTTGTTCGCGCCATGGATCCTCAACCGCGTAATCTAGCGCAGCTGGCCACGGCATTAGAGTTGGCATGGCTCAACATCCCAGAGAAGACCTTCAGGGACCTAAGTGACTCTCTTCCTGCACGTCTCGTAGCAGTTCGCTCTGCGAAAGGTGGTTATTCTGGCTTTTGACAGATGGTCACATTAATGTGACTGGACTGTGTATATATATATATATATATATATATATATATATATATATATATATATATATATATATATATATATATATATATACAGTATATTGCAAGGCACTGTTATGTATCCATCGTAAAACATTAACTCAAAATAGCATTTTGAGTAAATTGTTTATTTTTTGATGAGTGCCCTGCTTTTAATACAGATTTAATATTTTCAGTGAGGTTAAACAGTGCTTACACTGACCTAAATATCACACTTTGAAGGAAGCAGCATAACTCATTTGTGGCTAAGGTAAAACAAAGACACCAAGCATACATCTTCATTTAGATATGATTATTCTCTGTCATTGCTTCTCATGTAAATAGGTCAATGATTATAATGAAGCTTGTCTTCTCCCTTATAAGAGTGTGTTTTATAGTAGGTTTGGGAAAAAAGTTTCATTTCTAAGATGTTCACTTAAGTTTTGAAATGCGTCCTTATGACCTTTGAAACTGAATAGTTTAATTATTCATCAGTTATCAACAAGAGCTTAGGGAAATAATTTTCTTTCATACTTCTGCAAAATTTCACAGTCCTTGTTAAACTCCAAGAAACAAATGTTTTCAGCAGTAGTTAGTTCACAGTTTTCCTTTAAAGTGTGTCTCCGTGTGTGCCTGTGCTTGTGTGACCATGCACGTATGCATAATCAGTGGTGCACCTTCAACTAGCCAAGTGAAAAGGGGTAGCTGAGAGGCACCAAGCTGCGTCAGCCCTAATCTGTCTCTAGACAGTCGAGCCTTATTTTGCGGCAGGATACTTGTATTGATCTGTGCGCCTGTTACACAAATAAATAAATAAGTCAACAACACCGCACCTGAGTTCCCAACCTGCCCTTGACAATTCTTGTGTGTAGGATGTGTGGAGAGAAGTGGGTTGTCGAGGTGGAAGGGTTGCAGTTGTGCTGCAGGGAGCGGAGAGCCAGAGAGGGTTCTGCATTGTTGATCCAGCATGACATTGATAGACAGCAGCTGAAGGAAAGCTGATAGCCATGTTTGGCGTGCTGGTTTTTAAAGGACGGATGTGGCTGCCGATCCGAAGTTGACTGAGCATGAATTCAGCAGGCGATCGCCCCAAGTGGTTGTGCTGAGAGAGGTGAAGGGGGGGGGGAAACTTTCACATATGACTTGCTTGACTTTCTATCTTTTCTACCATTACTATTCTCCTCTTGAACTACTTGTTTTTGCCAGGGTTGTTTTTACACGAGTCTGTTATTTGGGTTGTTTTTTTAAGCAACAACTTCTGTTTCTTACGTCATCTTTGTCAAAATATGGCACTTTTTAAAAACATATATTTTCTGTTGTAAAAAAGGCCCTCATAGCTCATGTCTCAAGGTAAAGCATGCTCAGAGGCTAATTGGTGGCTGTATAGCTAGGTTTTGGTGGTTTTTATATCGGCCCTGCTGCAGTTTGGACATAGTTTGTGGCGTATTTTTTAAAAATATTTTAGGTCAAATCTACTTTCATGTCAGACACTGAATTTATTTGCATGTTATATAATCATGATTGTTCTTTTTATTTGCTTTACTTCTTAGTAGCAAAAACTGTAACTTTACTGACTAATTTTGTGTTGCCCAGCAAATAAATCTTTTTGGATAGTCATCAACATTCTCTTTTGTTGTGTGATGAGACTGAGGTTTTAAATGTATGCCCTACCTTTCAAGAGTGGACTTTTTCCCATGTTGTTATGTCACAGCTACAAACTTCAATTTGTCTAATACAATTTTATGTAACAGACCAAAACAAAGCAATGCAGATTGGCAATAACAATCTGACAAATTGGCATTGGCATTAGCCTGATACCCCTAAATAAAATCCAGTTAAAGCAGTTACCTTCAGAAAAAAATTAACTTGTAAATAGAGATTGCCCCTCTGCTATTTGAAATCCATATGGCTATCTAACTAAACTGACAGTCATGTTCACACATACATCCAGTCTGACTGAGTTTGAGTCAGTTGGCAAATAATGATGGGCAGAAATGTTTAGCCTTTCAGGATGTGCAGATCTGCCATAGACATACCCCAAAAGACTTCAAAATTGAGTCACTAATCAGTACTTGATCTTAAATGTAAGGGAATCCACATTTTTATTGAAAAATACTTTTGTAAACTATGTATCCTAATTCTTTCACTTACATTTATGCACAACCTCTTTTATTTGGCTGCTACAAAGGATTTCTTGAAAATATTGATATGATTTTGTTGGTGTGACGTGACGCAATTTGAAAAACTTCAAGGGCCTTTAATACCATATCCAAAGTAAGCCGAGGTATTTAATGCAGAAATGTGCTTGGACACATTTAAACCTCCTGGTATTTCATCTGAAAAGTTACTATTGAAAGCAGCGAGCACAAATTAAGTGCCACTGCTTTAACTTTCTGCAAAGCACTCACAAATTAGAAATATTACAGTATTTGTATATATGCCTAATGAAAGAAGCAGCAGTTAAGCGGTTGCATTGGGCGCTTTGTTTCATTTAGTTTTTTTCTGTCTCCTTTCTTGTACAGTGAAACCTAATCCAGAAATCTCACAGCCTTTTTAGCATTGCATCAGATTTCTACCAAAACAATCTGTATTGAAGTTAATTATCTTGCTACAGTAAGTTTTTGGTTGGCCTCTCTTTGCAAACTGCCACATGACACTCTTTCTGGGGGCTTGTAGCAGCTGCCGTTTCTCCAAGCAAAACAGTTTAAGGCTAGCTACAAATCCAGCTAGAACCCCCTGACAAATTAATCTTAAATGGAGGAATGAACTGCTGCAGAGACTGTCAAGTACTTCAGTCTGCCTCCCTTTAGCTCTGCACAGCTTCAATTGCTTTATATTGTTTATTTCTTTGGAACCAGTTGTCTTGAATAGATGCTCTTAAGAGGTGAATGCAATCACTTTGGAATGCCTTCCCTTGGTCAGGTTTCCAGTTAACAGAATGAAAACGATTCTAAGAAGCAAAAATGATTTACATTGTTCTTGTAAAGAACGACTCAACGGGGCTTTAAATAGCCTGTGGGAATAATACCATTATTAATACAAGTTTCAATAGATGCCTTGATTATAAGATAGCAACTGATTTTATATTGCATATATAATATTACTACATCTTATTTGTTTTGCTTATACGATAAAAAGACAGTCTTAGCAAAAAACTGTTTCTTCTTTTGTTAATATGATGATTTTGTTGGGAATAAAAAGGCAAAAATATAAGGTAAGATCATCTTCAAGACAAGAAAGTTTACCAGTAATTCATTTCAGTTTATTAACCTGAAACAACCATTGTTGTTTTGTTGAGAAATCTGTATTAAGGCACCAAATGCAGTTTTATTTATCAATAAGATCTCTTGGCTTCAACATCCGTTTACCTTTTTTCTGCTCCAGTACCAGCAGATTCATTTTGTAAGGTTCTGTCTATAGTTTGGTGAAATGACACATAGCAAGGTGACAAAGTGTGTATTGACTCCTTTACCACAAAGTGTGATCGGTACTACATGTTTACTTAGATGTTTGCAAGAAAATAAAAATAAAAAATTGGGGCTACCTCAACTTTGCAAAAGTTGGCAAAGTATAACAAATAGGCTAAGATTATATTTGGTTTGTTTTTGATAACTTAATATTGTTTAGTTTTATATTAGGCCAATAAAAATATTTCAGTTATTTAAAATGGTATTTAATGTGTTCTACATAAATTAAATAGCATTTATTAGCATTTGAATTGAATAAAAAATAAAATGAGTTTTTCTTATTAATAAAGGTATCAAAGCTGAGAACATCTCCTATTCACAATTAATATATGCTACAACCAATAGTGTATACTTTTCTGTTGCATATTTCTGTTTAATTTAAATACACAGTCCAGTCACATTAATGTGACCATCTGTCAAAAGCCAGAATAACCACCTTTCGCAGACCGAACTGCTACGAGACGTGCAGGAAGAGAGTCACTTAGGTCCCTGAAGGTCTTCTCTGGGATGTTGAGCCATGCCGACTCTAATGCCGTGGCCAGCTGCGCTAGATTACGCGGTTGAGGATCCATGGCGCGAACAACTCGATCGAGATGGTCCCACAGATGCTCGATTGGGTTTAAGTCAGGTGAGTTTGCTGGCCAGGGGAGGACGGTAAACTCATCCTGGTGCTCTTCGAACCACGCACGTACACTGGCAGCTGTATGGCACCTCGCATTGTCCTGCTGGAAGATGCCATCATCCTGAGGAAAAACAATGCGCATGTAGGGGTGGACATGGTCCGCAAGGACAGATGCGTACTTGTATTGATCCATCGTGCCTTCCACAATAATCAGTGAACCCAGAGAATGCCAGGAAAACATTCCCCAGACCATAATGCTCCCGCCTCCAGCTTGGACCGTTCCTGCAATGGTTGCAGGGTGGTTCCTTTCAGAGGTTTCACGCCTTATACGCCAACGTCCATCTGTCCGTTGGAGCATAAAACGCGATTCATCTGAAAACGCTACCTGTCGCCACTCAGTGGACGTCCAGCTGCTGTACTGGCGTGCAAATTCTAGCCTTCGTCGTCGATGAACACCAGTCAGCATAGGTGCACTAACCAGGCGTCTGCTTCGGAGGCCCAGACGCAGCAATGTTCGCTGAATAGTGGTTTGGGAGACACTTGTGGTAGCCCCTTGGTTCATTTTAGTGGTCAGTTGCTCAACGGTAGCCCGTCTATCTGCCCGAACGCATCTCCGCAACCGTCGTTCGCCTCTGTCATCTATGGCCCGTGGTGCACCACATTTGCCACGTCGTTGATTTTGGACAGTCCCATTTTGCCATGCACGGTACACTTTTACCACGGCGGCACGCGAACAGTTCACAAACTCAGCCGTTTCGGAAATGCTTCCACCCTTGGCCCGAAAGCCAATGATCATGCCCTTTTGGACGTCGGATAAATCGCTTCGTTTCTGCAATACGCCAACGATTGAAATGTTTTCCGAAGCCCACACACACCCTTTATATACGCTCAACTGCACTGTGCTGCCACCTGCCTTCTGTGATTGGTTATTTAACTCTGAAGTGGAAAGTACGTGGTGGTCACATTAATGTGACTGGACTGTGTAAAATAATGGTTGAAGACATTTGATTTAATGCATTCTGGAGTGATAAGAACTCTATCAAAGAATCTACATTGCATCTTTTGAAGTGTTACGGTATTCATAAAAATGTTCCACACAAGGTCAGTAAATTCCAGACTTTATTTTAAAAAAAAAATTATTTGGCAAATATGAGCAAATGCAAGCTTTTGTTTACAGTAAGCATGTTTGTTTTTTTTTTGTTTTTTTTTTTTATAAATATGGAAAGTGGAGACTGAGCAATCAGCTTGTTTGACCAATCAACACATGCTTACGGTTGAACTGATGACATCCCCTTAGACGCCAATGGATCCCTATTGCACAATAAAAATACCTACAATAAAGCAAGAGCTCAAAAAGAGCAGTCATTAGGACCTGAACAGCCACTGTTCCAGCAGTGTGAAAGCACAAAGGGGAACTATCTCAAATGGTAATAAGGAGTGTCCCCTGTGGTCTGAAAGCACCTATGGTCTACAGTTGTACTGAGATTTGTGCTGTTTGCTTTGTTATTCTGGTCTCTATAAGTTTGTATTTTCTTTTTCTTGCTTGCTTTCATATGTTGCATCTGTGCCTGCTTTGGAGAGGGTTTTTTTCCCATTCCTAGCTGTACTAGACTAGGGCTGGTTCTAAAAACAAAAATATTTACATAATGACTAAGTATATGCTGGAGGCCTGCCCCTTACTCTGCCTGCTTGGTGAAATCACAAAGATCAATTTGGAAAGTGAAGGGATGCCACATGCTTCTTGCAGTTCTAAGCGCTGCCTTTTATATATATATATATATATATATATATATATATATATATATATATATATATATATATATATATATTATATATATATATATATGGAAATACGCTTGTATTTCCATTTATATATTAATGCATGCTATTAATCTGAAAATATTTATGTGCTAATATTACGTGGCAGGTTAATCAAACTACCTATTTCAATCTAAAAGCCTCTCTCCCACTGTACATTATTTAGGGCCTGATCTAAAATGATTCAAGACAAAAAGTTCCTGAGCAAATGTAGTATATTGTATATTGCTTGTCATATACAAAGATTGTGAGTAAAACTGATTGCACACGCAAAAGTATTGCAGACTGGTGTCATAATGGGGAGTGTTGGAGAAAAGAGTGGCCATGAAAGAAAGAATAATAAGTCATTATGCTAGAGATATAGTAATAGTACATTTAATCTAAATAATATCTAAGTAACACTGTGGTACAACACAACAGTGAAATTTAAAAATCAAGCAAAATAAAGCTGTAAGCGGTATTTAACTCGCCACAGTGACCGCAGGCATTTTTATGTGCCAGTTTGGAGCAGCTTCCAAACGTGCTAAATATAGACTTAAAAACAGCACTTAGTGATCTGGTTCAGGCTTAGTAAACCACATTACTGGTGATAAATCAAAATATTTGCATATCCTCCTTTCAGTATTTTTGCACTTTCAGCATATGTTTTACATTTTCTGAATTCAAAGACAATACATTTATTGTGCTTGCTATTCTCCTCACTTTGCACAGGCAATCATGTTTGCATGAAGTTTGTAGATTAGGTTTGCGTGTACTCAAGTTTGCAATTGTTTTTGTACGTGCAAACCTTTTGAAGATAACGTCCTTCACATCACACAGCTTTGCCATCTGATCTCAAAAAGTAACACATCGTGACCTGATAACAGATGAAAAACAGTCATGAACACCTATCAATCTGGAAAGGGCTGCAAAGTCATTTTAATACTTTTGGCCTCTACAAACTACAATGAGAGCTAGATGGTAGTTGTTGCATGCAAGTGTGGGACAAGCAAGTATTAGGTACTGTTTTACATATGACCAGGTTGGTTTGGATAGCCTTATTACCTTTGGAAGTCAAAATAATCATTTGAAAGCTGCATTTTATATTCACTTATGCAAGATGTGTTCAGCCTTTCAGCTCCCCTTTCTAAACTTTGGCATCTGTGTTTGTAAATGTTCCACAAGATATCCCAGTTTGGGTGAAACCATCTATTTTTCTGTAAGTAACATTTTGACATTGATGAGTGCTGTTTTGCTGCTGACCCAAAACACACTGCCAAAACAGGTTAATCAGGAGAAAGGAGTAGATAGTTTTCGAGTGGCCGAGTCGATTCCAGGTCCTAAAACTGCCTGAGCTGCATTTTACCTCAGAAGGAGGAGATTGAAGGACGAAACTCCCATGAGCAAACTATTATTGAAAGAGGCTGCAGTGAAAGCCTGATAAAAGCATCAAGAAAAACACTGTAAAATTGTAATGTCAGTGTACTTCATTTTTAATATGCACTGTTTTTCAGTCCAGTTTAATTTGGCATTTTTGTCTATTTTAAAACGTTGATTTTCATTGCAAGCAGGGATTTGCATTTGCATCTAGATCAATTTAACAGCCTGGATGTAAATACCTGGAAACTAAACAGAATGCAGAGCTCTTGTTTTAAATTAGCCTTTTTATGTCAAAGCAAGTGTAGCACAATAATAAAGGAATTGGCCTTGATGGTCAATTTGTTTGAAGATATCTGTACGTACCAGAGTATCCCCTTCGCTGTCTGGCCTGGTTGTGATCACCTCCCTCGCTCTCTGTTGTTTCCTTTTTTTATTATTTCTGCTAGTTAGTGTGTCTTGTGTAGGACAAATGCTTTTCTTCTTGTGATATCATAATTCAGTTATTGGATTTATTGTCTTACAGCGACAGACCTTATTTCTCTTTTTTTCTTATGTGGGTGACACTTATGAAAGATGAAACAATTCACATATAATAGAAGGCTACTGTGTTACACTGTCATGTAGCATTGCCTAGCGCTACTGTGTTCACTGGGGACTTTTTACAGAGGCAAGCCAATGGGCAGATTGATGATGGTGAATGAGACAATGGAGAAGAGAGGGGAAAAAAAACCTTGAAACAAGAGACAAGCCTCAGTAACTCATGTATTCTCATATATGTGGAATGGTGAAGGCTAATTAATTCAACAGCAAATCCCCAAAGGCTGCAATTAATGACAAATATATTAGATATGATGGTACGTGTAATGCCTGGATCTCTAGAGTGTAAGCTTCTGTTGGCAGGACCTCATCCCACCACTTTAAATCAAGTAATGAAAGGAATATAATGTACATTTGTGTCTATGCAGAAACATAAAAGTCATTTCTAATATAAACTGCCCTTACAGTACAGTATTTCATTCTTTGTTTGTTGTTTTTATATATTTTATATTCACATCTTTGTGTGAATCCACTTGTTTTGATTGCCTGTCACTTTGCTGGTGTTGCACTGGAATTAACCCCAATGTGAAACAAGAAATTTCTATTCTATTCTATTCTATCTGCCTCTGTCACTTGACATTTGATATCTAACTAAGCTAGTTAAGTTCTAACTAAGTAATATGACTGTCAAAACTGCCCTCTGTGGAGAATCAATATCTTCCTCACTCCCTCATACAAACTGTCAATCCTGAAGAATGAGGGACTACTAGCTGACCTCCCCTTTTGCTAACTCTTTCAGACAACGGCAGCAGCAGCTGGGCCATATACTATTTTGTTAAAAAGTCCCCCTGAGCGCAGTCACCCTACCTTGCCATGCTGAACTGGGGAAATACTGCAAATCTGTGGGTGAATGTGATTGGAAGGGAAAGAGAGGGAGAATGGCAAGTCTGGGGAAAAATAAGAAATGAATCTAAATTCAGGGTAGCCTCACGCCTCACCAGCTTCGGTGGTTTTACATCCCAAGGGGTTAATACCTCTCACTACGCTGCCCTGCTCCAGTCTAACGATGTCAGGTGACCTCTGAGATGTAGCGCCGATGCTAACAGATGTAAAACTCTGTTCTGTGGAGTATTCAGGACCAGAAAGGTTGTGAGTCTTTGAAACACAATTAACTACTCCAAAAACGTTGCTCTACCAAAGACCATAACTTTGATGTTTAATTCATTAAAACTACTGCTTAATAGCTTCGTGTGTCAATATATGTTCATATATAGTAAAAAACTAAATTACACAAATGAATTCGGCAAGGAGTTTTAGTCAAAGTGAAACCCTGATATAACTTGATATGCAAAATAATGATGTTCTAACCATAATATGTTAAGGTGGAAGACCGGCAACACTGAGCAATGTCAGTTTTACACTTTTACAGATGCTGCACCTCTTTTAGGGATCAAACATCTTCCTTTCTTTTGCATGCAGTTTCTGTACAGGTTGTACGTCAAGTTGTATAAACTACACATATCTCAGTCTGCTTTCCAGTCAGGCCTGTTTGCAATGCATCCACATGTATAAAACTATGGTGACTTTGGCAGCAGAATATTCTAATGAACAGTCCTACCGTTTCATATTGTTGCCTGATCTCTTTGAAGTGCTTCACTAATGTCTTCTTTTTTATTCTTGAAAACTTTGGTGTGGCCAGCTGATAGATATCTATTGCTCCAGGGCCATCTGGAATAAGTATAAACACTTTTCCAATTAGGTGTAGTGAGATCACTTAGACTCATATTTTGCTTTGTACCGCTTGCCACATCTTGAAGGACTGCCAGCTTTTCTTGTTGTTTATATCATGTATATGAATCCCTAATGGTTTCACATATCATTGCAGACTATAATTGGAAAAAAAAGATAATTCATAGGTATAATCTAAGTACATTAGTTGAGGTAGAAATCAGAAACAGAAAGATCTCTCGCTCTCTCCATGTGTGTTCCAGTCTTGTAAATTGTTATGCGAGAGGACTCCACTGGAAAAATGGGTTGTAGTCACAACAAATAATAGCATGGGTGTCAATAAATGTAGTGCCTGTAATTTTGTAAACATCTATTATTTCTGAAAGTGTTTTTTTTCCTCCCAATGAACAAAGTTCTCAAATTAGAGGTGTATTTTACCTCTGCTAAGAATAATCAAATTTATTTTTTTATTTTCTGAGTTTGACTGCCGGTCTTATATTGACCGACCTATACCTTAGATTAATGTACGGCTGTAATTTGTTGTGTCTTTCTGCCTTCATAGATTTCATTTTAGTTGCTCTTTCTTGTTTCTTTACCTGTTTGGTCTCCTATACTTAATCTCTAATAGAGAAGAAGATTAAAAGCTACAGTAATTTAAGGTTTTTGCTAGAGTAAGATTATGACAATATCTGTAATTTTACAAGAAATATTTTTTTTTTCCTGGATAGTTTTCAATGCTAAGTATTCGACCCTGTGTTATAAGTTACTTTAGTTGCTTCTCTGTTCTGCTTTTGTTCTTTATACCCCCTTTTCCTATTATCGTTCTTCACAGCTGCATCTCTCTCCATAGTAACAACTTTGTTGACATAAAATTCCAAGATTGCTAAATTGCTCGCATGACCTCTGTCTTTGCTGAGTTGGCTTCAGAGACCATTTATTAACTATTTGCATTGCTATAATTTATTACCTCCTTGCATTGAATCATTAATCCCTTTGGTGCCTCCATTTTATTTTTCCACCTTCTCTGTCTCCTTTTCATCTTTCTATAATAACTGTAGTTGTAACAAATCAGCCAGTTTTTAAAAGCTCTTTAGTTTTCACTTCACACAGCATCTGCTTGTCTTCAGTAGCTTCAACCATCACATTTTTTGTTTTCTTTCCCTCACTGCTGTATGAGACACATCAACTGAGCTGCAGAGCCAAGTTGATATTTTGTAGCATTGGCTAGTAAAAGGCACAGCAATATCCATTCTACAGATGAAGCATCTCAGTTTACTATTGTTGCTTAAGCCACAGATATATTCTGAGCCAGTTAGTCTTTGGACTGCTTGATAATGTCACCGCCACCTGTTGGAGAATACGAGGATCTGTGTCATTATCCACAACACTGGCATCAGCTTTGTCCCCAGCAGTGGTTCGTTTTTATGGTATTTTTTTGGAAGCAGGAGTCTCTTCAGCTGATATATAAAGTTAAACATTTTCACCAGAAATGCATGTTTTGATTAGCGCTGAATTTGACATCTGTTGGTTTGCTAGCAAGAGATAGTGGCCCAGCAGAGGGAGATGGTGCCAAATGTGTTGCAGAAGTGCACTTCATTTTGTTTGTGGCTTTTTGATGCAAAAGTCCACATTATTACACATCGCTGTAATTGTACGCAGGAATTTCCACCATTATGCAAACTAGATTTGTTGGAATCAATTATATGATGTGCAATTGTCGCAATCCCACAGAGAATTTCAGAGCCTGAATCATGTCTGCATTTGCAGTTGCATCTGAAATCCTACAACAGAAGCCTCTCCTGGTATTTTTGCTCCAAATGGACTTTCCAAAAGTGTAAAAAGTTCAATCCCAACTCCTGTTCCTTTGGTGCACCATGTGACAATCTGTCTCCTCTCAGCCCCTTTTCTCTTGCTATGAAAATGCAGTCTGTACAGGTGGGGAGTCTATGTCTCACTGTTAAACGCAGCTAAATTAGGACCTAGACGGGTTGCGGACGAGGGGGATGTGGTTGTGGTGGGATGTGCTGCTGCCAAAGGGTGTGTCAGGGCAATTTATTAGCTTGCTAAGCACAGCTGTGTGTGAAAGTGTGCGAGAGGGAGTGTGCTCTCAGCCCTTGGCAGCTTAGCAAGCTCAATGGCTGTGGCACAGCTGTACCACTATTCTAATATGGAGTCATTACGTCCATCCACCCTGTGCCTCCAGATAATTTACAAATTTAAACGTAATACATGAAGTTACCGGCGAAAGCTTGAATGACTATCTTGTGGTCTGTGCCTTTTTAGGTTGCACTTAACCAGAAGCAATGCTGTAATTTTGCTCTTCAGACTTTTTTTCGCTTGTACCGCTCTGACTATACAAAACATGTGCAGCTGGTAACAGGTGTTCAAAATAAAAACATAGATTGGTCCCTCAGGGAGAGGAGGTTTGGCTATATGCTGCAGCATGCAAGTGTGAAAATTCTTGGCGTGTGTGTAATTGCATGTTAATGACCCCCCAGTTGTATTCTGCAGTGTGTCAAGCCGAATATCAAGCATCTGATCAGGGCTGAGACATGGTAGAGCTCAGTGTTGAGGTTTACATCCCATCTGCACCTGCTCCACTCCTGACTCTTTGTTTTAAGGCCGAAACAGGTGCAGTGTAAACTCGCCTTGCAAAAAGCAATCAGCAAGACGGGTTCATCGTGTTTAGAGAACTGAAAAGTACAATATGTTTTGACGCATCGGATGCCTTTGGTGCAAGTTAACCTTGACATAGTTTTACTGCAGACTCCCTTTTCACCTCAGAACATCCTCAAATAACCTTAGATCTAGTAAAACAGATTGCAGATGGGTCCTGCAATTTAAAAAGCATAGGCAGTAGGCCATGGCCTTATTGTCAATAAGATTATCTGAGTTCCTATAAACATGTTTAATATTTTTCTAGATGATTTGTCTAATTTTGATTATTTAAACAATCAGAAGGCTTTATAATAATCTTTAATTAACCATCAATTTCATTAATTATTACTATTTAAATTCTGAATATGAACTTTTCATTCATCGGAATGGCTTAAAATGATTGAATGTGGAAGCAGACTCATAGTGACTAGATAGCTCTTATGATCAGGTACATAAATTAAATAATTTTAGCCACTTAAAGGAGAATATGATGATGTGTTTTGTTCTTTGACCTGCTGCATGACCTGAGGGCTATTGAGCTTAAAGACCCAAACTGATGCCTGGACAGTCTCCTTTAGGATGTTTTTGATAGAAAGTAAATTGGAAATAAATTTTTACATTTTAGGAAAGGTTGGTATAAATTATCATTTGAAAACAGTCTTTAATGTTTATTTAGTTTGTCTGAGATTAAAGTACCACTGACAAAAGGAAACAAAAAGCAAAACATAAGAATCTGGGGACAAATACTTTCTGGCAAAAAAAAAAAATCGGAGCACATGCGGCGCTTTCTCAAAATACACATTTTAATTAAAAAAGGACAACAATGTGACATGGCAACACCTCTGCAGGTCTACCTATTCCTTCTGATCAAACGACTAGTTGCAAAGTCCCATTAGCAGACCTTCGCAGTAATGAGGGATTTTTGGTTCAAATTGGATGGGTTTGCTGTCTCCAGGCCGAGGGTCCTGCCGTCCAGAAATATGAGACAGCTGCAGAGAGGTGTTGTCATAACACAACAGACGTAGGCATCAGCTCAAAGATATGCTGCTCCTTTAAAGACTAAACAAATGGGGTCTTTATACTATTATGAAGCAAAGAAGAACATATTCACACACACACACACACACTGAACCATTTAGTGATTCAGTAACAAGACCAAAACAGGTGATTTTTCTCTAGCTGGTTGATTAGGTTTTTCAGCAAAAGGCTGCACAACCATCGACAAAAGAACCAAAGCCCCCTTGTTTGTCATTTATTTTGAAAGTAATCATTGCTCACCCAGGCACAGTGAGGTAATAAATATTTATGCATCTTTTTGGAAATGTAAGCCATATAATTTTTTCCCTGCAACCTTTTGCTTTGAGAGCAACTGTCCTTAATGATAACACTATCATTTAAATGTCTTTTCTTTCCATTTTCCTTGTTTTCTCTCTGCCATTATCTCCTCAGTTTGCTCCAGTTTTTTTTCACACAACACAATGTTAACAAGCTCCTTTTCTGTCCTATCTCGTGTAGGTGAGACATCGCTGCAAAATGACAGGGCGAATGGGTGCATGTATGTGTTTATTTATTTATTTATTTTCAGTAGCAAACCCATCCGTGTGCACACACACTCATACATGGGGTGTAGCTGTACCGTGCATCACACATGACCACCAGGCACTGTCAGGGCTCATGTTGGCTCCAACGGTAACAATAATCATGGGATTTGATTGCCAGTTCCCTCGCCCTCTGTAATTGATGAGTCCAATATTTACTCTGTTACCTGTGTGTTGTAAACATTCATTATGGGCTTCCTTCTCCGATAGGTGAGCAGGAGAGGAGAGTGGGACACGTCCAGCCTGCAGGGACCAGCTGTCAGTTTGACTAATGACAGAAATGAATAAAATCTCATAATTACTTTAGAAAAAAAAAGAGAACAGTCTCCACCTTATCTCGGGCCAATATGCATTTTAAAATTTTTTGGCGGGTTTATTAAATTCCACCTCGGCCCCCACTTTGCCACTAGGCCCACCTACTCCCCTTTCCTGCCCCCTCCCCCCTACAGCAATACATCACAGACAAAAGCAAGTTCTCAAATTTCAAATTTAATTTACTACTCACCATACACACACAGTCTCTGTAATCAGATTGGGATATTATTGTGTTTCTATTGACATTAGCATTGTTATTATTTTGTACTGTGTAAATATCAGCAACTGGAGTGCATCTGGTTGATCTGCCAGGCAAGGATAAGAGGTTTGTTTTATTTGTTGTTTTTTTTTCTGATACTTCCTAGAAAAAAAAGCCCTTTTCAGGATAATGTTGTGCAGTTTTTACCATGAACGTCCTGATGCCATAATAATATTCTAATGTGTAGGTAAACTATGTTATTTATGACGTTTTCTCCATGGTCACACTGTCAGAATGAAGTTCTGCTACAGAGCAAGCTTTGCAGAAGAATAGAAACCCCTTTAACTTTATCTCTATTTGTTGCTTTACAACAACAAAATTTAGTGTATTTATGTGGTGAACAATGGAAAACATACATAACTGTCATAAATTTTTTTTTAAATGGACTGTCAAATGTTTTACAAATAAAAATGAAAAATGCATTATGCATTTATATTCAACCTGAGTCAATACTGTCACTACTATTACAGTTGGAAATCTTTTGACGGTTGTAGAACTAGAAACTGGAAAATATTGAAAATCATCTTTGCAAAAAGGTTGTTCTACCTCATGGTTTTAGTCTCCAGTTTTCTGCAGCCTCTTAAAGGTTTTCCAGGATTTGACTCCATGTTCAACTCTGACCAATTTCAGAGTTTCTGTCCCACAGTATGATCCTGCACCAAGTTTCCTTGTGGTCAGGGTGTGTTCAGGGTGAGTTGTAGTGTTAGTGTTGTACCACATTGTATGTTGACCAGAAAGTCTAATTTTGTCCTCATCAGACTAGCTCACCTCCCATGATATGTGTGCTGGGTTCCCTATGTTGCTTGTTTTGACATTATGCTTCATGCTATGTTTTTTGTACATATTCAAAATAGACACAAACAAACCATGGCCTGGTTGGTTGCTTCTCTCTGGCCTGGTTGGTTGCTTCTCTGCTCTTCTTGACCAGCTGGTCACCTCTGTTGGATCATTTGGTCTTAGAGTGATGACCAATCTACAAAGCTTTGGCTATTCCTTTAAAAAAATAGATGCAACTGGTTGGACTTTAATTAGTGGTATCAGAATGAAATGCATGACACACTCTTAAGATTTCAGTTTTGAAAAGTGTTTGTGGTTGTAAGATGGCAAAATATGAAAAAGTTTTGTCACCTTGCAGCAACAAAAGGGAATACTTTGCAAGATAATGTACATTCTTCTGAAAGAGGATGTCAGTGAGATATGACATTCAGTCCAACAACAAGCCAGCACAGGTCAGTTGGTGCTTTTAGAGCTTCCTGTTGTGTGTATGTGTCGCTAATTAGATAAGTCCTCAATAATTCGCATTTGTTTTTACAAGAGCCCTGGAGGTTCACGGTGTACCAGGTCTTTGGAATTGGCTGCAGTGCAGTGAAGTGCAAAGCTCTCAGCCAAATCAGGTATCCAAGATCGAGGCATGATTAATGGCTGCTGGAATGGGGGAGAGTCAAGCAGAGGGAGGGACAGATATGGGGAGAGACAGCAGAGAGATATACATTATAGGCACTACTTAGACAAGTTGACTCCTTCGTGCCATTAGCCTTAACAGGAGGCTGACTCAGAAGGCTTCAGTTTGGAAGTAAAAGAGTGAACTGATATCAGATAAATGCGCGTGCCTACCTAGTGTTTGGCTTTGTATGAGTCTGCAACACTTAACTCATTCGTTCTGTCTCTTGCTCTGTGATGATCTCCCAAAACGCACTTGAAACTCTAAACATCCAAACCAAACTCGGCATGATTCCATTTGAGGAACTTCCCTCTAATGTCTTTTTTTTTCTTTCGAGGGTGGAATCCCACATTGAAGCGTGTAATGCACCATATTTGTGTCTTATGGGGGCAGACAGCTGATCGTGTCCATTTGTCATGCTGTCAAGTTAATTACCAGATTGAAAAGCAGAATGAGATTACCCCTACGCTTCCAACAGACACTGACACCTCTACACTGCGAGCACACATAAAAACTCACACAAATAAAAAACCTGCATACTAAAGCGCCATAAGAAAATGTTCAGCGTGCCATTGTGACGACTAACAGTAGAGGAGGGAACAGCAGCACAACTTAAGCGAAGGGGATAGGTGATACATAGCTTTTATTGCATATACAGTATGTGTGTGCTGGAAGGAATGCAATAGAAGATTACCTTTGCGCATTTCACCTTGCAACCATCAAAGGTAAAGAGGAAATCTTTTGGCTCTTTGAAGATTATGTTGAAAAGTTTTCTTTGCTTTTAGTCTTGCTCTCTGGCCTACTGAGAAGCAGAGTCTTAGCCACAAGTAAAAAAGTCATTTTTCTGGAGTTTTCCTTTTGTGGAAAGAGGTTTGTGACTGCACTCATGTAATCAAAGAGGACACACCTTTGATTACATGAGTGAGGACTCCAAAAAGTGAACAGATCGTTAGTGCGTAATGATCTGAGGTACCTTGGGCAGTGAGAGGAGTGTATCCTCAATTAATGATGGATTAAGAAGACAGATTCAGGAAACCTGAGATTATACTCTACTCAGGTGGGTCCTCTATCTCGGCACATGAATGAAGTAAAGTGGACTTCAAATGAAGTAGGCAAAATGGGTCCTCTGGTCCTGAAAGTTTCGTAGAGCCACTATGCGTATTTGTGGAGAAAATCTGATCTGTTGAACAGTTGAGAACAGAATCTGCAAAGCCTCTTGGCGCTGACAGTTTATTGAGTTTTAAAAGCAAGTCAGCACTTTTAATGTCTGTGACACACAAAGAAAAATATCACAGGGAAGAGAAGTGGTCTTTGATGTGCTTGTTGTGTAACTAAAAGTCACGCAGTGTTTCTGCTAAGATGGAAGGCAACCCGAGACTCCTGGGAGGTTAAACAAAGGATATCAAGCAGGTTAGAGAGATGATGCTGTTTTGTTTGTTCTGAATGTACATTCAGTTAAAACCAGATATTTCCATGCAATACATAGAAAGCATGATTTTTATCACTGTCTGATATTAAATCAGACTATATTTAGTCCAGTTTCGTGCTTTTTTGGAAGGCAACTTTTTCTGCCTGATTAACATCTTTTGGTGAAAAAGTGTATGAACACCAGAACAAAAGCAAAGATGAAAAGAATTTGATGCAAACCTCTGAATTTGTAGAAAATCAAAACAATTCTCTAATAAAATTGTTCTACTCCCATCATAACATTTAGAAAATAAATAATCCCTGTAATCGTATCTAATTTAAACTATGAACAACTTAGTATGAATAAGTGCCAGAGAAAGAAAAAATAAAGATTGCATTTTTCATACTGTGTCTGTAAATCTCTGGTTTCAACAGCTTGATTAAAGACTCTATTATTCCATCTCATTTTAACAGCCACACGCCTTTTTCAGGAGCCCGAAAGTAATTTGTTTACCTGTTTCAGAGCAGCCCCTCTAATGCAACTATTTTCCAATGCCCTTGTTGATCATGTAATTATGCTGCTGTAATATTATCTCTCCCCCCTGTAAGGTTTTAAAGAGTCATCGGCTGCCTAGTTGAGATGTGATGAGGCTCGGTGACGGCACCCAGATGGCCAAAGTCCCGCAAGAGTGGCCTCTGTGACATCACTGCAAATGGCGCTTGACAAAAACGTCAGCGCAGCGGTTCTAGCTTGCAAGATAATTCGCAACGGACGAAAGGACAGGGCCGGCTCTGCTGCTCATCTAGCCTCGTGGCCTTTTACCCCCTTCTGTGCCATCACACAGAGCAGGCCGGGCTTTCGAAAAGGTGTCAAGCACGCAGCGTGTATCGCTAAAGGGAAAGCTGCTTCTTGTCAGGTGATGACAAGTAAGTGGCAGGCGAGGAGAAATTAAACACATCACCCTGATGCGCTCCTCCCCCCCACCCTCTTGTGCTGTCAATTAGCCTCAATCAATCCTGTCTTCCCATCCATCAACGCATAGTAAATACCACCCAGAATATATGTTATCTCAACATTTCTGTCAGCTGTTAGCAGCGAAGGCCTTGTGTAATTGTGCTGCCACACTGGACAAAATGAATGCTGCTGCCACTGATCAAAGCGGTTGCCAATACAAACTAAACAAAACTTTAAGACTGGCTTTCGGTCTGTCAGGACATGACTGTCCCTCAGGCCTGTCCAAAACCTTGTCGTCTTCTGATGGTAGATGTGAGGCAGAGCCGGAGAAAGAAGGCAGAGAAAGTCATCTCCTGGAATGATGAGGCATGGTGTGCTTCTAACGACCATCCTCTCGGCTGTGTTTGACTAAAGCGCGGGGTGAAGTGGTGCTTATCAATAAAGTAAGTCTGCTGCTGTGTATTATTAAGAGGTGATGGCGTGCCGGGTTTGCTTGGCTAAAAAGGACTTAAGTGATGTGGGAGCGGCACTGTCAATCTCAGCCTTCCTCTGAGAGTCAATTAGGAGATAAACAGAGCTACATGTCTTTGGCAGTGGTGAGAAGGCTGATAGGCTGTCCCGTGGATGTCCTGGGGCAAGGTAAACTGACAGTACAGCTTTGCCATCAGGGATGGAGGAAGCGGGAACAGCGCGCGACTGGCCTGCCACTTGAGAGAGTATGTGGGTTCTTATGTCAGCATGTGTGTGAGCGCAGACACGCGCGTGTGTTTGTGTGCACGTGTGTAGGTGTAGGTTTGCCCACTCAGCTGCCTCAGTTGAAGAAACTGTTGTAATGAAGCCTCTCCAGGATGAATCGGTTTGAAGGGCAATACTGATGATGGTGAAAATGATACTGGGGGCTGTGGTGATGATGATAACTGAAGCAGTGATGGTTGCAAATTAGTCAATGCTTCGCCGCCATGCAATAATACAAACGCTACAAATGTGCAAGAATGGGTTTAAGATGAATAAATAATGCGCCACGCAGAAAGACATTCATATGAATGTACACGTATGAGCAATGCTTTCACACGTTGGGCTTTGTGAGAAGGAGAAAAACATGCAAATGGAGAATAGTCATTACTCACATTACATCCTGTAGGCAATATATGTTTTCCACTGAGTGCACTGTGAGTGTGAGGAAGTAAACAGATGTTTACTTTTACGGCGAGTCATATAGTTAACATGTTGAAAGCATACCTCCGTGTTCGTGAAACGTAAAGGTCACTAGGTCACGTTTACCACTTTGTCACGTAAAAATTTAATAAAGAATTTGTTTCATATTATCAGCACCCCACTCTCCAGTGCCTTGTACTTTTTTTCTCATTTCTGTCACCTCATAGCACTAATTCTTTGGAATATATTCCTAGAAATTTTGAACATCTAGAGACAAAACGAAGCTTTTTAGTCTAAGTGTAAAGCATAATGTGTAACAAAGAAATAACACTTCACATTACCCTGAACACCCCATTTCCGTTGTGAAACATTATGATGGCAGAATCATGCTATGACGGCACGCAGGCCATTTTAAAACATGAATATGCCTTCACTTAAACCACTTTATCCTCGCTAGTGAGTGTATTCTAGGATCATTGTCCTGCTGGAACTTCCACCCCACTCTATAAAGTTTTTTTCAGATTCTTGTGGTTTTCCTTCTTTGATTGCCCTGCATTTAGCTTCATTCATCCATGATCTTCCCACCAGCTTGTTTTACCATGGGAGTGGTCTGTTCAGGGTGATGTGCACCACTATTTTTCCACCCACACACAGCGTTTTACATGTAGATAAAACCGTTATTATTATTTTTTTCTAGTTGTGCAAAGCTAATAAAGATAATCTGAGATTTTTCAGATTTTATCTTAAAGAAAATTGAGAAACTAATTCCACTTCCACTTTGATTTTGTTGTAGTGTGATAAAATGTGGAAAAGTTTTACAGGTATGAATACTTGGCTGATGTCACATGGTTGCGCATTTAACTGCATTATAAAAGCGCAATACAGTTCACTCAAGGGAATTATAAAATGTTCATTAGGCATTTAAATATATTTAGGTTGTGCACCAGCAGTGGCTTATTTCATATAATTAAGTGTGTCAATATAATGAGATAACTTTCTAATATCTTCTGTCTGCATGTCATTTCATTTACTCTCAATACTTAGCTGTTATAAAAAAATCAACAGATGAATTTTAATGAACGGCAGGCCATTATTACTTTCATTATTTTCCAATTAGCAAACCATATACCGCGTCGGCTTGGAAATAGCGACTACAATGCCAAGCCATAAATGTACCTCCTCTTCTATCTTTAAATAAGAGGAAACTCAATACCAGCCTGTAAAGGTCTGTCTGCACAGAGGATAGAGCTTTCTGAGAGCGCTGCATGAGAAACAATTCCATTCAGCCGGGATAAAATGCATTAAAGTTAATGAAGTGGTATGGTAGCCCATACCGGGAATCATTGGAGCTTAGAAAAAAAATATGTGAAATACAGGCATTTATTCTGCAGCATGACAGAAGGAAAAACAAATACCGATGTCAGACAGTAGACAACTAAAATGTCTTTTATCTTTACAACAGCAACAGGCAGCTTGGTCTAGTCAAGTTGTTCAAGATCTATATAAAAGGAGTTCAGTTGACTTTCAACAAGGCATGGATCAAACGGCACGATAATGCAAAGTCTGGGTATTATTTGAAATGGAGGTGTTTTTACAGTATTTTTTGTGTTCATACGAAATGCATTCTGCTTATATTTGCAAAAAATATATTTCTTTTTTTTATTATCATTATTTTGTTATTTTAGTGAATTGTTCCAAACTCAAAAAGACTGTTCGATTCTGTCGATTTATTACTGTCTCGGTTTAGTGAAAGTAAAATAAGAGCGCCACCTATCTCCCCTCATGACAATTGCTTTCCCAATAACTGAGCCCTCTTTAGCAGCCATTTTCAGTTGAACCACATCTGAGTCTGACCTACTTTCTGCTTACTTGAACGATACATGTTTCAGGGGGAAATATATAAATATATATATATATATATATATATATATATATATATATAATATATATATATTTAAACGCCCCCACTGTATTGAGTCAGCTCAGTTATTTGGGGGTGAAAAAGAGCCGTCATCTGGTGCATATGTAGCGTGAAATGCGAGTGGCGGGCGAGTGACACTGTCAGCTTGTTTTCTCCACCTTGTCTGTCGGTCGTGGAGCATGAGAGCTGGTTGGCTAGACAGGCGGGGGCTATAGGGTCATTGTGTGTGTATGGAGGGATGTGCCGAGTGAATAACCTTTCCTGGTAACAGCTGTCAGATCCACCGGAGCAGAGCAGAGGACAGAATAGCAGGTCTAGCTCAGCCCAGCCCAGACGCAAGGCTGGAAGGGGTGGTTAGCCGAGCAGGCAGGGTTAGACTACCTTCCAGTCTTGAACGTTGAGCTCAAGGGTTGTGATGGGTGGCCACCACCGAGGCTTGACGGGGGGCTCGGCACCCCTGGCAGCTCATTGTTTAACACGTTGCTCATCTCCTTTATTCCCCCCAATGCAGATTCTATGCACAGCAGTGCAGAGCACACAGACCCAACGGTGTCCCGGGACGCCGCCTTTGTCAAGGTGTCACTCGCCAATGCAGCATCTCAGCATGGTTCACCACTATGCGTGACAGGGGATGCAGACCCCATGAAGGGGGATTAGCACCGCACCCATTGTCTGAGGGCAGTATGGTGCTGGATTTGGCTGCATGGCTATTCAAGCACTGTATTTCTATTATTTGGCGCTTGACAGAGACGCTCAGCGGCCTCGCTTTTGTTCCCCCTGCAGTATCAGAATGTGTTCATGTCATGCCCCCGGCCGAGTAGCTTATTATCTCAGTTGACATGACAAGGAAAGGTGCGATGCTAGATTCTGTTATTGCTGTCTGCAGCCTGACCCGCAGGTTAGGATGTTTTTCTTTTTTTAATGGGTTAGGTAGAAGCTTGCTACTCATGTATAATTTACTGTTGATTTTCTCATCCTTGAAAGGGGAGCATGTTGACCGAGACTTAACCTAAGGTCAGGTCTGATGTCGTGAAAGCAAAATTAGGTGTCTGTTTTTTGGGGGGAGGGCCGTTCTTTCTGTCTTGTTTGCAGTCGGATATTGTTCAAAGTAAATCCTGTTTTTCAAAGAGATGAGTTGCTGATAGGTTCTGAAATAATGGAATTTGAGTTAAAATATATTCAAGAACTTGCACACACTGCTATATTATTGGTAGGTTAATAAAAAAAATTAATAGAAAATCTATATTTTGTCAAGTTTTTACATATTTTGCCTGGAATCCTACAGGAATCTCAAGTTTTTGTAAATAAACACTGTGTTTCTTTTTAGCTGAGCGTAATGTGGTAATGGATCTTTAATATACCTCTGTGTGTGTGTTCAGAGGCCAGGACCCTTTGCCCAGCCCCATAGCACTCTTTTCGATGTTGAGAGACCAGTTTGGGCAGTAAACCACTGTGCAAAATGGTGATGGATGGCTCCTTGTTCACTCATAGAATAGAGAGGCAGTAGAGTGTTTTTTCCTCTTTTCTTTTTCTCTTTTAGATTAAGGCAGCAGCTCAAGGAGATACAGGTTTACAGTAACTGTATTTTTTCCCCCTGCTGTGCTCTCTGGAAAAGCTTTTTAACCCTTTGAATTTCTTTCATTTCTGTTGGCATTCAGGGCCACTCTAATGCTAACTTCATCCCTGCAATATGTCGGCGTCTTTCAGCTCTAGTTTTGCATCTTAAAAAAAAAAAGCCCAAAGCAATAGCTTGTTTAACATTCTCCTCTGTTCTTGTCTCATTATTTCAGACACTAAACAATGAGCGAATGTGAATATCCCTCCCCGCTGAGATGTGGTAAAACACTTTCACATGTTCACAAATTACGTGATCGTTCAGCAACAGTGCCAGCATTGCCAAAACATGCACTGATCCTGATGTTGATGATGAAGTAAACATTGTGACTTTACCCGAACTTATAGCTGAATTGCAGACATGTGTTCACTGTACACAATCCTGGCTTAAATTTTAGTCCGCCCCCACCAGCAATGTTTATGTGGAGATTTCCCACATACCTTTTCAGGAAATGTTAAAGTGAGAGCTTAGCTCACCGGTGCTACACTAAAAGAGCAGGCCCCACACAAAATGACTCTCACGCTTCGAAAGTGGCACAAACTCTGAAAGAGATGGCAATCTAAAACTTGCTATTACACACCGAACTGATTCGCAACTGCTTCTCATTTGTGGGAATTAAAATTGAACTCTGGTGGCGGAGTATGCGAGGCATCTTTGTTTTCATTTTTTTTTCCCCCCAACTTGTCTCCTCTCCTGCTGCAGTGTTGATGTCACTGAAAGGTGAGCGAGTAGTTCATGGGGAACTCGGGGATTTCACTGGCCTTAATCCCTGTCAGAAAACCATAATGATGAGGTACGGCTTCCAGCTGGAGTAATGGCCTTGATTTCAGCCGCCTTAGCGAGCTCACCACATGGAGGCCTGATTTTGTCATAATCTTCTTTTGTGTAGAAAAACTCTATCTACATCGAAGTTATTTCTTAATGCGCTACTGTAAACGCAATGATTGCGCATAAAAAGTGTTAAAAGAAAGATGAAAACAGTTTGCAACACACTGCTTCTGTGTGCTTTAAAAAAATATGGTGCCAGTGTGAGTTTCCCAGAGTAGGATAGCCTTGACTAAAAATCATGGATTTAGTGTAACTTAAAAAAATTAATTAAAATGCTTAATGTGATCTAAAAGACTCATTTTAAATCACTAGCACTATAGTTATCACAGTAAAATAACAACTACGGTATTTGTATCAGTGCTAAAATAATTTTTATGTGCAAAACATGTTTTTTTAAATGTTAACTATTAATTATTACAGTAATAGTATAATATCTTAGAATTATTTAGTTTTTAATCCAAAAACAAAAGTAAAACCTTGGAGTCAACACTGACTAATTTCACCAATAGTTTTGAAATGATTATTTGGAAGAATATTTGCTGTTCATAGAGTAAAAGTGGGAGTAGAGAAAGTAACTATGCTAGTTGGGCAGCTGCTCTAATATTTTCCTGTTTTGCCTTATAAAGCTTACCGGGTGGTGCACAATTATTTTCCAGGCAGCTGTCTTTTGAACAACCAAGAACAAATAAATGTTTTCTTTCAACCAGCTGACCAACAGTGCTCAGCAACAAGTGGTAGCTGCAGGACGCTCTGCTCCAAACTCTGACACTTCAAGCTCTTTGTTAAACATCCTTTAAAAAAAAACATTTTGGTGGTTTTAAAACCATGACTTTTATAACAACCTTAAAACCAACAAATTCATAGCAGGACTTATGATATTTTCTCATGAGTTACAAGACAGCATTGTTAATGAACATTTAGCATGCAGCTAATTTTTTTTTGTCTGAGGTCAAGGCATCAAGCTTCTTTGAACACTGCTATTGAGGGAAAAAACAAAGACAAACATCCATGAATTTCAAAGTAAAAAACTCCGATATCCCTTAAAATATCTCACACATTAAACGTGTTAAACTGCCTCGTGCACAGAAACCGAATTAAAGTGCAGGGCAGCACTAAGGAGTGTTTTTTTTTCCTTTCTGTGACCTTGTTGTAGCGAGGTTGGAGTGGTTGCAGTGACTGCAGGTATGCACATTTGGCTTATTATTTATTCATATGTAGATCTTAAAAGAGCTGGGTAAACATATTCTGCCAGATTTTCTTGAAAGGATCTGGGTTTGTAGCAATTCAAATTAAGTTTAATGTCTATCACTATTTCCCCAGAAAATGTAATTCATTTATTGTTTACCACTTTTATTTTACTATTATTTTTATATTAAAATATTGTAATATATGAAGCAGTAAGATCAATAGAGTGAGTGAAATCTATCCAAACAAATCGTGCACTCACTTATCTGTGCAGTCAGGCTGACACACATCAGTCTCACCGTCACGTTTTTGTGAGACAGAACGTCATGTAGTCTTGTTAAAGCCCCACTCTGTAACAGCAGCAGGGTTCTCCCAGCAGCATGTCTACACACCGCTTCAATGCATGAAGAAACATATGGTTTTATGTTGATTTATTTTTGATGCTGCTTTGTATAAACCTACATATTTTCAAAACTGTATGTTAACATATATATTTTTTTTAATTGAGGACTTATCAAATAGTCCTCTATCAATTATTTGATTTTTTTTTTTTATTTAATGCCAACACATCATTATTTAAAATATATTAAGAAACGACAACTTTATCATTTTGTCTGCCACAGCAGAATATGGGGTCGAGCACCCAGACGCGACAGAAATCTGGAAGAGATGCCCTGTGCGTTGTAGGTTGCTTCCATCCAACTGGATCACCATTTTCATTTCCAATCAGTCCCGTAATTAAGGGGAACCAAACCAGAAATTATCAATCAGTTAATTACTGGTATGCTGCATAACAAATCCAGCTCCTGATTAAATCCCAGTGGCTGCCCTCACAAGATGCTGTCGCCTTCCAAACAAAACCAGAAGGGGTTGGGTGACCAGCAAAACCACTGTCTGTCTGTCTGTCTGTCTGTCTGTCTGTCTGTCTGTCTGTCTGTCTGTCTATCTGAAGAAGAATATTGACTTACCTTTGATTGATTGCATTTGGCCTGTGGTTTGGCTTGTCTCCATGTTTAAAGCACTAGTTCCCTTTTTTTTGGCATTGTGGGATAATAAATAAACAGAGTAGCATAAAATGCAGCTAGCCCTGTGACTATAAAAGTAGAGGTAATTTAATTGCCGAAGGCCATATTTTGTGGTTTCCTTGTGCTTCAGAGTTGTACAACCAAAAAATAGTCATGTTGCACAAAATATAAATAATGTTGACGTTCACTTGGAAGGAAATCTGGTATTTGTTTTAGCTTAGTGATGCATGGCTGTGCTCAGACCAAAGCGCTATAAAAATCTGAGTAATATTTTCCGTATGAGTCCCTTTCTTTTTACTTTTTATTTTCAACGTGTTTATTATATCCTGACTAAATGCTGAATGTGTATTTAACAACTGTGCTCAATTTACTCGCAGTAAAAACAAAACAAAACAATTACATTTCTACTTTATTCATTTTTCTGCTTTGTTATGCCCCTAATTTATTTTTGTCTGTGCATCCCAAAGAAACACAACGTCTCACCCAAAAAATATGCAGAAGGGCTCCGGTGGGAAACTGCACACCGCAGTGCAGAGTGATTCACTTTACTTTTTTCCCACTTATGGAGAAAGAAGAAAAGCAGAACCTGTAAATTGCTCAGCGTAGGAGCTCTTTTTCTGTCAATACATTTTCACTGCCCCTCAAGGCTCCAGAGCATCAGAATTAAAAAAAAGAAAAAGAAGAAGGGAAAAAAACCCTGATAGTGTCAGCATCCAGCAGCTTATCTTTAAAAAATAAATGTTGGCTGTACAGAGTTAAAAGCAAAGTCCACGTTTTTTTTTTTGTTTCTTAACTATCTTTTTCTGATTGCTTCAAAAAACGTGAGCCGTGACAAAATGGTTACAAGAAAAAATGAAAATGCAGGTTTACAGGTGGGTGGTTGGAGGACATGATTTTAGACAATATGTGAGAAAAATACTCCAGTACAAACAAAGCTTAGACATGAATGAGATTTTTGGGGTACAATAACCCTGATTAAAAATACCATCATTTCACAGTAGTATGTGTTCTAAGCAAAAATTAAAAATATTGTCTAATTGCAAAATATTTTAAAAAATTAAGAAAGAAACAATTAAACAAACTGATGCTAATGTAATATAATATGACCATAGTAATTAGTGTGTTACATTCATCTGTCATCAGTTTGATTGTGATTGTTTTAGTCCTTAGGCCATTTTCCTAATAGAGGAAACACAAATAACAAAGGAATTGTTGGTTATCAAGTCAGACTTACTTCAATTCTTCACCCTTATGGTTCAAGTCAGTGGCGGTTCTAACATGAACACCTGGGTGAGCCTCTTTCTGTGCCATATTTGAGTATTTATCATCATAGCTCACATTCATGTGCTCTGAATGTTCGCATATTTTACTCCATGTCAGCAACAAGTTTTAATGCATTTGAATCTTACAATAAAAAATCTGAAAAGTATGGCATGTTTTTTTTTATTCTGCCCTCTTTACTCTGAGACCCCTAAATAAAAAAACAACTATCTTCCTTTACCCACCTAATTAGTGACCTAAGTCCATATGACTACTCCCTTTTTTTGTGGCTCCAATTTACAACAATATTTGATTCACAAAAATTCCACGATTCACAAAAGCTAAGAATAACATAGTTAGTAGCATTTTATTCATGTATTTATTTTTTTTACGAAACAATTGAAAGGAAATGCAGACCAGATTTAAAGCCCTATATTTTTAGGTTTTAGATTGCAATACAACATTCTAACTCAGGTTTGATAGGCCACAGAATTTTAATTTTGGAAGGTGTGAAAATCAAAGTTTTCAAGAAAAATATAATATACCATCAAACAATAAAGAACTGAATGAATTGATCTCCTTTTATTTGACACACAAAAAACACAGAAAACATGGACAGGGTGCAATGGGCAGAACACATCACTCATAACAGAATCTGCTGCTGTAATTTTAATGCAGCTTAAAGAAGGGGTGCAGCAACAAGTGGAGGAGGGGTAGTGCTCCATTACTTTAAGCGTCATAAATTTGGTAATTTCTCTGTCTTTACATTCACTTTATCTTGTTGCAACATTATGATAAAAAAAAGAAATGAAATTGAAATATCATAAAATGCTGTTATCAGTAATTGACCCATGAATCATACAAGGACTTCCACGTTATCATGGCAAACCCCACCAGTTGTTAATTAACATATATTTCAGCGTAGATGTGAACATCGGTTGAAGAACTTTTTTTTTTCTGAGTCTTCTGAGCCAATGCTTCTCTTTAGTCATGTAATTGGTTTTCTTGTGGCATCTCTGAGCAAAGCACACACTGCACCATGCTGCAGACCCGAGCCTGTTCCAACATTTCTGAAATGACCCCAATGCTGGCGACTTCAAGATGTTTTCTGGGAGCTGCGGAAGCTGGAATACAGCAGGGTCCTCTACTGGTGGCAGGCAGGCAGGAAGGTGTGGGGAACGAGGGGGGCGGTGGGGGTCTGGAATGAAGCTTGAGAGGCCAAATCACCGAATCTGGGCCCAGGGTTTTTTGGCAGGCAGCAGAGTGTGAAATTTACAGAATTTCTTATGTTGGTGGTGCAGCTGCCTTTTTGCCCACACCATTGTGTTGTCAGACAGCAGCTTGGAAAAGGGCTTGAGAGCTGGAACAAGAGAGTGGAAGAATGTAGATGTGATCCTATGCCAGCTTTTGTTCAAAGATGCCACAATGCAGATAGATGGGAAAATTGGTAGGTGACCGATTTTTCTCTGCGTCTGATATGACTTCAGCAACAACTTCAGGTGTGAATGCCTGAATTGTTTGTGTTTTTCCTCTGCATTTCAATTAGTTTTGTTGTGGGAGGCTTCTCAAAAGAAACAAGACAATCCAAAGTAATAATAGAGTGAGTGATAGCTTCGTGATGAGTTCATTAAAATATGAAAATTAGGTGAACACTTGAGTACTCTTGTTTTCTGTGTCCTTTTTTTCCCCCAACCCGACCACATTTACATTTACAGGAAGGTCACTGAGCGTGCCTAAATAATGCGTTTCAGACGCCGTGTTTTTGTGTTGCAAAACTGCAGTCGCTTGTCATTTCGTTTCTTTTTATTACTGCAAGGGAAAACAATTGGAAAATCCCAATTGTGGGGTCCACGCACACCGGCCCCATCCCTGCCTCCGGCTTTCTTCCCAGTTCATCTCCCTCGCCAACTCTCCATTACATCTGTTCCAGGACTGTCTGGAACAGACACCTTCATACTTTCGACAGCCTTGCCAGTTGTCTCGGTCAGTTCGGTGGTAAGTTGCGAAGGCTTACGTACTCGTGTTGAAATGTGCAGCACACACACACACCTAAGCTTGCGATGATGCTAAGGCATGTGTTTTGGTTACTGCTTGTTTAAGTAAGATGAGAATAATCCCCTCAGGTGATTAGTTCATTTGCAGGTGACCAGCAGCAGAGTTTAGCTCAAACCCAGTGCCCCTCTTAGTCTTTCCTGATGTCACTATCCTCTTATTCATGTGCTACTGGCGTCATTCTTTTCTCTCAATTTTTTTGTTTGTTCTCGCTTTCAGGAGGGAGAAGCAAATAGAAAGGGAGCAAAGAAAAAAAAAAACTCCCACCAAACTGACAAACAGAAATGTTAAGCCGACTAGAGTAATATTGCTGCTCTTTGTCTTGCTCTCATTATTTTCGCTTTGATTACAATCTGGAGGAGCTCAAGTTACACTAATTCTGTCGGCCGAGGCTCTGGCTGAAATTGTGCTGTGTTGAGTGATGGTTGAATTGAAGCTGCTGGAGGTAGGTGGAGTGGGTCGGGGCAGGAAAACACGGTTTGATCAGCTGTAAAAACAAAATAAAGAGGATTCAGAACTCGAATCCAAGGAGCAAAATTGCAAAACGAGAGGCAACATCTGGTGCTCTCGTGTGACAAACATGAATCAACGCACAGTAATAGACACAGTAAATTTTAGACTCATCCGGGTGGAGATGTAAACGATGAGACCAACCGTGTAATTCCTTCAGGGGTGCTTTGATGGCAACAGGACGTCTTGTTTATGCCAAAGTGTCGAGAAATGGTTTCGGTGTTGCGCACTTCTCGGTGGATGGAGGAACAAGGAGGCATGCTGGGATTCTCTGGACAGAGACGGAGGTACCACAGGAGGGGGAGTAAGTGCTGAGGGCGCCGCTGCCTAAGGCTCCAGCAGCTACAAGGCACTAAGCGCTGCTGAGGCCTAGTCCTCATATAGCCCTAATCACAACCTCCTGCTCTCTCCATCTGGCCGTATATTATCACTCCACTGGTTTTCCTACATTTTTCCTGCGGTCTCGGTATCTTTTTAACTTGTGTGGCTGGATGTTTCTTTCCTTTTTTTTTCATTTTAAGTTTTCTTCCTAGTTGTACAATTGTGACATTAGCTTCAACGTAAATGAGTGGCCAGGGTAAAAACGTAGACACAATAAGTTCACATGCAATGCTAAAGAAATAAGGAAAGCATATCAAGGTATTCACACTATTTGTGTTATTGGTTAACACAAAGTAATTGACTAACACTAAGTAGAAATGTCAGTAGTTCAAAGAAAATACTTTTTTTTAAAATATTTCACAGATAAAACAATTTAAAAGATCACTCATCTTAGTTTGAATCCAGTGTGAACAGCTGCCTTCAGAAGTCACCAAACTAATGAATAGAGTCCAGAAAATGAGAACACGAGTCAAAGAAGCAGCCAAGAGGCCCATGGTAAGTCAGGAGAAGTTGCAGAAATCTGTAGCTCATTTAGGAGAATCTGTTGACAGAATTCTGGATTCTGTCAACAGAAATCCAGATTGATATCTGGATTTTATTGGAAGGTGTAAAGAAGAAATCCAGGGTTAAATTAAATCCACTAAAAGTTCTCCTTCCGGTTTTTCATAAGTCAAGTAGGTGCTCTGGTCAGATGAGAGCAAAGTTAAACATTTTTGCCTACATGCGGAAAATGAATGTTGCACACATCTTCCTAAATGCATCATCCCCAAAGTGAAATAAAAGGATGCTAGCATCATACTTCTTGCAAGATTTTCTGCAACAGACACAAAAAAGCAGGTCAGATTTGTAGGGAAAGTGATGCAACTACATAATGGGTTAACATAAATATATCCCCCTTTTGCCTAACACTTTAAAGCCATTTATTATTTTTCTTCCAGTCCCCGATTATCTGCTGTTTTGTGTTGGCCTGTGCCATATTGCAATCTGTGGTTGTGTTGTCACAAAGTTTAAAAACTTCAGGGAGCTTCAAGACTTTTGTAAAGTCTTGTAAAATATGTAGCATGTGTTTTTTTTTTAATATATATTTTTTTCATCTACAAATTGCATTTATTAAATATATCGTGTATGGATTGTGTATTTCTAGATGTTCCAACTGCTGAACTAATTCAAAAAAAATGAAGCAGCCTATTGATCTGGAACACATTTATTGAATCTGTCACCGCTTTACTCTCCCAGCCGAACAATGTTTCTCATGTAATGTCCTTTCTGCCGTCTGGTCGCAGCACGTCATCTGATGTAAATGGCAGAAAGTAACATCAGACAGATGTGGCTTTTCTAACTATGGTGCTATGTCACTTCACTTATCAGCCCTTGCACACAGTTGTACTATAGCTGCACTGAATTTTGCTGCCCTTAATGATCAGATTAGAGTTACTAATTAAAAAAGGAGGAAAAAAAACAATATTACGAGCTGCCCTAACGCTTCTCTGGGTGGTGATGAGTGAGGGCAAAGTTATTATTCTTTTGAACTCCTGCAGTGCGGGGGAAAGCCGGCAGACATTTAAAGCAGCATGACGTTTAGTGTTTGTTATTTCTTTTTTACTTTTTTAATTCCTGGCCTGCAGATTTATGGCTCGATAATGTCTTAAACTTTTCTGTTTTTATTATTTTTTTCTTTTCTTTTTTTTCAAACGCTCGAGTCGGAAGCGCTTCTCAGTTGTAATTATTAGACCTACTTTTTTTCTAATAAATCTTTTCTTTTGGACATTTTTAATGGAATTCAGCCCAACAATCTATAATACATCTAAGATAACATTTTATGAAAGTCTCTCAATGTATCGTACTGTATTGCTAGTTTAAAAAGGCTCAGATAGCGCTTCTCTGGAAGCTCCAGCCATCGTTATAATGTTGTGATAACCTTGTGTATTATTGTGCTATTTACAAAAAATAAAAGTATAACACATCTTAAACACAAAAAAGCAAAATTATTTCTGCTGCTGACAAATTGTTTTATTAAATTTATTTACTATTTGATACAGAGTCTTAATCAAAAATGAAGAAACACCAGCCTTGTAGGTGTTAAGTGCATTTTTTGCAGAATGTTATGCTCTATAGTTTCTTCATATTTCTTTTATAAAATCACGTACTTCTGATTAAAATTTCTACATTTTTTTCAACAATTTTTTTGGACATTTGAGTTCAGAGTATTTAATCATATTAAATTATCCTACTCGTTCGCACATTTCTTTTAATCTGAGTAGACTATATTTAGCTTGCTGACTACATAACAAAACATTTCACTGATTGCTTCCCAATTTCAATTTTAAAACAGCCATATATTAATAACACATCTTGACCAGGTTCAACTGTACATTTTCTAGAATAAAAACATTGTCAAAAAGTAACAGAAATTCAATTGACGACATCATCATTTACATCTAACTTAAGCCATAAAAATTTTACTTTGCCAAATTGAGTTTGTTTTTTTGTTGTTTTTTTTCTGGTATGAGAGTCCAGTACCTACTGTAAGTTAGCAACTTTAGCTGTTTACTATACTGGTGAAAACCACATATATGATAAAAACACCATGACTTATACTGCAGCATGAGGGGTTTCATAGCTTGGTGTGTTTTGTGAACACAATAAATATATTTTTTGTTGTTGCAAAAACGAACATTTTGCAACCACATAACATGTGTGTTCTACTTCTGAACAACAATTGGTTTTAGCCAATCCTAATATGTAATCCCTGTTATGATAGGGATGCTATGCTTATATTTGTTTAATAATCCAAACAGGAGTAAATTATGCAATTCAGATTATTTCTCCTTTGTAAGATATTATCAACTACGACTATTTTCAGAAGCACAAACAGGCTTATTGTGAAAAAAATGTTTATGGAAAAAACAACAGACGAAACTAAATTTTAAAAAAAAATTACGCTATAGCTACTTAACACCCATTTAATACATTAAGGCCTGCTCTTTAACTTAATTCCATTCAGTTTATTTAGTTCCATTACACAACAAACTTTATCTCAAACACATTTGCATTCAGACATAAATAACATAATCAAATAAATCAGATTTTCAGATAGATTCAAAATAATTTCCAAACATTTATATTTGATCCTAGTTATAAAACAGTTCAGTCACATTTATTTTACTATGGCAATTGGGAAAAAAAAATTAGAATGGAAACTTGATTGCATCGAGTCATTGACTTTGCAGCAATCTATCCTCCTGAAAGAGCATGTAGAGACAGAGGATGGCTGATTGCATTGAGCTGTCTTTCCTAATAATAGAAGCCCGGACAATAGGAATAATAAGTGGTGTTCCCACTAGTTGCCGTACAACAAATCTGAATGTTTTTCACAACTGGAAATTTTTCCAAACAGCCAATTTAGTCCTTCTTGTAGACTGAAGAATGGTACGGTAACTTTGCAGCTTGTTGATGACCAGCAGTGCATAGCAACAGGTGGGGGAGGAGTAAATCTGTGTTGCTTCTTCTTCCTTAAACTTGCAGCAAACAGCAGCATTTTTTTTTGCTAATATCATAAATAAAAGTGCTTTTACTTACAGAGATGCCATGATACAGAATGCTTAACATATTTAAAATTTTGTGTCTTAAAAGAAAGAATGAAGTATTTTGCAAGACAAAGTTTTTAACTGAATGAACTTTTTATACATTTTCCATTCTTACCAGCATACTCTAAAGTATGGTGCCCACCAAGTTATTGGCAAACTTCTCAGTCAGCCATGACTTCATTTGTTTCTGTTTCCCATCAAGCGTGACTGCTCGACAGCCCATCCGTATAATTAAAACGACCTTAAAGCATTTTCTCTGCAGAGTTTCCAATATTTTTAGCCTGGTCATTATTCCCAATGCACAGATGTGGATTGTCAAGCAGGAGAACATGGACCTGACAGCATCACACTCCTGTTGTTCATTTTGTATATGTAGTCAGGCTGGTGATGGACCTGTTTCCCAATTTATTCATTCAAGTGTCAGTTATACAGACAAATCTGTGTGGTGCCAGGGTGGGGCAGGATTTTGGAGCTGTTACAGCCTGTCAACACTGTGAGAGCGCGGTCATTAATCACCATACATTTGATCAGAATGCAGCAAACCTCTACTGTTTCCTGTGATGGAAGGACAATGGAAGGCTGTGTTAGATCTTGTTCCGCTAATTGGGTTAGTCTAGCTAATGGCCATTTAGATGGAGGATAACAGGGAGACATTTTGCTCCACAAATGTGATGATGGATGCTGAAGATATCATGTATTTAAAATGTTTCACAAGATAATGAAAAAAAGGTTAACAGTTTATACTAATGCTTGACTCGAACATGTTAAAGATGAGTCATTTTTTTGTAGATTAAAAAAAAATGCAACCTTGCCACAATTGAGTATTTTACAACTATTTGCTTTATTTTTCTTATTCCCACTGCTAATAAATATTATGGTCTACAATATCACAGAAAGAAAATTGACGATGGGCATCGAGAGTGTCACGAGAAATCAAATAACCTACTTTTCTGCTCTCTCGTAATTTCAGTTTTCAGTGACATTTTACATCAGACTCATTTGAGAAGAACAACAGTCCCACTGTATGGGGATGTGGGAATTGAGAAGGGAATTAAAATTACAATACCTGCATGCCCAGCTGCCCGACTCGCATTGCTCAGCTGTTATACGCTCTTCTATGCAATATCCTGCCACTGAGCCCTGTGCAAGGCGCACTAATAATGGAGCTGTCTCCGGCATACGGATTTGCTTGTGCAAGTCATGAAAATTGGAATAGTCAGAATGGAAATGTGATCGTACCCACTAAAATGGGCTGAGGGGCCTTCAATTCCCCAATCAAGGTCACTGTGGAAGTGTTGGTTTTTTTTAGTTTAGTTTAGTTTTTTCTGTGGTGTCCAGTGGAAGCGGCTGCCCAGTTGGTAAAGAACAGTTTGCCAGCTTGGAACTGCAGAGAGCAATTTAAGAACTAAAATAAGCAAGTCTGCACCGCTGCTTAAGTGATTCTTAAAAACTAAAAAGTAAAGAAACAATAGCTGCCTGGTGTCCTTGGCTCCGTGTGTCGCTCCAGCTCTGGGGTGTTGTTTCTTTTTAGCTGCCAGCACAGTTTCTGGCCCCGTTATTTCTTTCCAAATGAGAAGGAAATGTTGTTTGTCCCCACTATAAGCGAGCGGCCGCTGAGATGAGGAATGGACCCGCTGTTTCACGCAGACTAACGTGACAGGCTGCATGATATCAGTTAGTCAAAATGGATCGCTGCTTCAAAATGGGACAGTTCAACCCAGTGTTAGCAGGGCTCTGAACAGGAGAAAATAATGGACTCTGAAATGTATTCAATCTATTTTAGTTTGGCTGCCATGTTTTACCGTGGGTTGAAAACATTTCTTGGCACTATTGCCTTCATTCTTCCTTCGTGGAGAAAAAGGTGAACTATATAGAGACACAAATTAAAACTCTTATTAGCAATCTTGAAAGGAATTCACAGCATCCTGCTGTGTTTAATATCTTACATTCAGCTGTATTCCCATGTATGAAATTAGCCAGTGAAGATTACCTTGGTGACATCGACAATCTTATTGGCACCAAAACAGCTTCAACCAGTCAGAATGTGAAACTTTACGACAGTATTATTACCGATAAGTCTGACACCTTTTTGTCGCATTACGATCACATGTACTCAATGTACTTTATGGTGATTTTATTCAATAGACCTAGACCACATTTTTTTCACTAATGAAAATCTTAAAAGTGTAACAACTATTTGTTGTCATCAGCCCTGTGTCAATCTTTTGAAAAACCATCTTGACCTGCGACTCAATCTTTTTGGGCAGTCAGACTCGATGACTGTGGCATCAGTGGAGGGAAGTTTTTAAAAAATTATCCCAGAAACACCAGATAAGGCCCAAACTGAAAATGTATCCAGGGAAACTAACATTTCCTGTCAACCTGAACACACCACAGAAACGGAAAAATAACAAGTACATCCAGACAAAGTCTAAATTCAAGGTGGGAAAGTCAGCTGTGGAGCAAACCTGAGTTTCATATTCAATATGAAACTCAGGAGAATATTCTATTGAATATTTAGCAGAATATTCAATCTGGAAGTCATTAAACCAGTGACTAGTGTCAAGACCATCTAACCTAAGGCCAAATGAAGACCAAGACCAGGCAAAAGCAAAACTTTAAGGGAAACCAAAACCAAACCAATGCAACACAATTTTCAAGACTAAACACTAAAACAAAAATTGTTGCAAATCTTTAAAAAAAAAAATCTCGAGTGGCAGCTCATTAGCAAACCCACCTATAAAAAGGCTCTGGACTAACTTGTTCCAGTGATTCACCTAACATTTTTATTTAGAAAGCTCTGCCAAATCATTGAGGTGAACCCAAACGTTTACGTAATCAACTACAAGTCCCTTGTCTATGAATCTGACAATCTGGTAAAAAAAAGAAAAATCAAACCAACAATGCAGACGAGTCTGTGCATACATTCAGCTAAATGATTACTGACTTAGCATTAGCTCCAGGCAGAGTGAGTGGGGATGACAGGTGTAGGTGGAGGCCTGAACTCACTCAGCATTTTTATTTTTGCATGTTTCACAGACAGAAAAACATGCTGTATATTTGCCCTGAAAAAAATGTTTTTTTGTTTTCCTACACATTTTTATCACTTTTTCTTTCCATGTAGTGACAGCATTAAAATTGTCATGGTATATATATATATATATATTTTTATATAATATAAATAATATATTATATATATATAATGATATATATATATAAGTATTATATATATATATATATGTTTTGAATTGTATTTCAATGCAGCTTGGAATTTCAGACTTAGTTTCAATATTAATAAAAGCTGGTTGTAATTATGGTTTTAAAGAGAAAAAATACTTAAGACCTGTCTTGAGTACCAAAGTAGCACCAGTGTCCAAACTAGTACTATAAAGTAACTGAATCTTCTCAGGTTGCATCACAGCTTAAAGAGATGCCAGTTCTGCAATGAAATAAATGTGTTTTCATGAGTCAGAAACGCCGGTCAAAGTCCAAACCTAAAGTCCAAACCTAAATCCAACTGAGAATCTGAGAAGAAATGTCCTTATCCACTCACACTGAGCTGTAGGTAGTTTTACATAAACTAAAAGTGCTTGTAAAAACACATAAAACTGTTTTACTTTGTAGCAAACAGTAAGACTACATACAAATGCATATCACATTTTTCAGATTCTTATTTGAATCACAACTATGAACTACTATGTGTCTGTCATGAAAAAACTCCCTGAAAAACACCTTAAAGTTTGTGGCTTTGAGTCCAAGACATATTAATGCAGCATAGTATGAAAAGAAACACTCTTTGAAACTCCTCTGAGTTGTTGGATAGGTTTTCCATGGATATTTGGTGTCTTTTCACAGATGACATCAGTTTGGTGTTGTAGGATTTTGGAAGCTGGGTGAAAACTTCAGGCTGTTTCTTGTATTCTATGAGATGTTCCAAAACCCAGCACTGTCTTACCTGGAGGGGGTGGATGCGATTGGAGGTGCTACCGTAGGGTAAAGCTGTTGCCATGTGCAAAGTGTAATTGGTCTTCAAGAATGTATAGGTAGGAGGCAAGTGTCAAAGTAACAACCAAGTCAATGCAGATTTTTGCCAGTATAACACTGTTGTACCATGGCAAGCATTGCCTGTCAGTGGTGTTAACGTCAGGCCACTTTATTTATAATACATAGGCTATATATGCTATTTTAACGATCATGTCAATGTTTGGGTATTATTTGCTGGGGTTTTGAAGTAAATGAAAATCTCAGTGATGCTTTGTCAGTCCTGAAAAATAAACCCACGTAAATTCTTTAAAGACCCTTTGAGTGGAATTTTTAGATGAAGTTTTCAAGAGTGACTTATCATAGTGTCTAATTTAGAAACATCCCCAGAGTCGAAATATAATAAGTGTTTAAATATTAGTTATCCATTTACAAATATCTGGCCCTCAAATATCTATTTATTTGAGATTAATTACCTGTAATATTAAACAATAATGTTTTTTTTGCTAACTGGGTCTGCATATGGGTGACCCCCTTCCTAACCAACCTTCACTTTCCCTTTGGTGACCTGTGCACCGCTTAGACCCTGGGGGCTCAGGCGCACACACGCAGGGCTTGATCCATTGCTTCTGGACACGTTTGATTCCAGGGCCTTTGCGTGCACACATATTCTCACCACACATGCACATCTGGTTTCCAGGATGTCCCTCATGAATGCAGACCTTTTAGCTGCCGTTACAGGCGGGCTGCTAGTGTTAATGACTGGGGCACTGCTCGGCTCCCGGGATGAAAATAGAGGAGAGGATGCAAAACAGAGGCAGCCATTGCCACTAAGAGGTAACTCAATCCATCTAGCAGGAGCTGCGTGTGTGTGTGTCCATGTGTTTGTTTGTGTGTGTGTGTGTGTAAATGGCCAGAGGGGGTAGGCCAGCCAAAGGTCCTCGGGGTCAGAAGAGGTTGCCATAGCGCCAGTGCACCTATGTGCCAGGTCTGGCTTCCTCTCAAAATCGCTGAGAGGTCAGAGCAATTTCCGCCAGTCAGGAGTAGGTCAGGGTCCCACTTCCCCTACATATCAGTCAGTGAAGGATGAGGAGGAGAGCGCCGGGCCTGGTCTTTGTAGAATTACCTTCCCTAATCCCCAGAGTGTCAGGACTGCATGGAAAGTATTCTGTTGTTTTGGAGGGCGCGAGGTCACGTGAGGGAAATTCGAACCAGAGGCTCTACTTCTTGGTCTGTGACTTGAAATGTAATTATTTCATTCAGAAATGGTTGGGAATTTCATCACAGATGTCATTATTTTCTGGTTATTGGCTCAGTCCCAGATGCTTTCTGTTAAGTCTTTTTAGAAATTTCAGAATATCACCTTGCCTGCAAAAGGGAGAAAAAGAAAATGAGCTAAGATAGTTTCTGAGCAACTGTATATACATTCTTTAAGGATAACATTTATTAAACTAGCTCACAGCTAAATTAGTTGTTTACCTGATTTTGCTTTGACTCAAAATATGATGTATTTTTTATCTTCTGTGCTTTCAGTTTAGCTTCTAAATCCTAACTATCCATCATTTTCCACTGCTGTGTAATCATCCTGGGTGCAAAAACAAGAAATAAAATCACTTTTCAATGAGCAATATTTTTCGTAGAAAAGACACAGAGCAGATAACACTGACTTTGTCTTAACAAGGGGAAAAGGTGGGTGAAAAGTAAAAGGAAAACTGTAACATCACCATGACAACTACATTTCTACACTATGGTAACTCAGAAGGGCGACGTTAATCTCTTTTACAAATGATTTACCCTCACAGGCTTTCGCTCTGATTAAATTGATTCATAATATTTGAGTTCGAAGATTAGCCTTTAGCATCAGAGTTTAACTCAATTCTGAAGTCTTTGTTTTGGAGACTTGATTGCAAACTCAAGTCCACATCTCTGTAATTTGTTGTTTGCTATTTACATTTCCTTCACACTTGTACTTTTGCTGGGTTAGGGTTAGGGCCCAGAATTCTGTGCGAAGGCAGCAGAAGTCATGTCATCAAAACAAGCAAAAGAAATGGATGCATGTGTTTCATAGAGCAGAAAAACAAATTTGCATTTCAGCATCAACATATTGTCAATGACTACAGTATGTTGCTTTATTTTGAAACTAAATTTCCCTCATTACATATTCAGCTATCAGCATTAATGGTTTCCCAATACAGTGAGCCATTAAGAATCGATTAATATTGATTCAAACATTTAGAAAAAGCATGAGCATATGTCTAGGTAGAGCTATGTGGTTCGCTCTTGTGGCCGCCTTCCACCCAGCTAGGATAGAAATCCAACCAAACCCCTTTCGCTCCGGCAACCACAATTTAAGAAAAAGTTTTAACTCCAAAAGTGCAGTAAAACCATAAAAAAGTGGACAAATTCCTTCCAGTTTCTGGGGGGAAAAAAGTCTTTAAAATAATAAACACTGCGCAAGAAAAGGAGGAAAAATGATTACACTACTTTTATCTTCTTACACTTGTCCCTGTTGCAACAACACATTTCATCTGAAAACCAGGAGCCGGGGCACCAAAGCGAGCAGCCGGCCTCGCGTGTCACTCGAGCCGCTGATAACAAAAGCATTCACCCTGTGCACTGCTAAGCAGTTACCACATGATTTTATGAGAGCTGCGCTCATTTATGAGCGCAATCAGATGCAACCCAGTGCCCCACAGGATGTCAGCGTTAGCGCCCCTCTTTGTCCGATGATGATGGACTGTCAGCTCAATGGCGTTATTGTAGCTCTAGTGGCCATCCGGGGAGTAATACATTGATAACAATATCAGCTCATAAAAACAGGCTGGCGGAGGGAAAGGTCACTCCCTTTTTTTTTACTCGGCCACACCGTACCTCTACCTCCTCGCTCTCTGGCTCATGATGCCTCCCTGGATTCTTCCGTTATCTCTCGCTTTCTGTCGGGGGCTCTCTGCCGGAGTGACGAAGGCTACCCGTCAGTGTGCGGGGAAGCTGGAATGTCATGTTTAAACTGGAGTTGGAGGTATGTTGACAGGCCAGACAGAGGAAACAGATGGCAGCGTGACATGCCCAAGGTCATCTGGCATGCCACTGTCAAGACACCTGCCTCTTTCTTTCTTTCATTCTTTGGCAATTCCCATCTATCACCTCCTATTCCTGCGCTCCTTTCTTTGCATTTTTTGGGTCCCCAACCCATTTCCTCTTCCCCCTCTCCCCTTTTTCTTATGTTTATCACTCCTTCCTACCTCAATATAGGTCACAAAGCCTCCTATACAGGCTGCTGCCTATCTCTGCTCAAACACACCACCCCCCCTGAACTCTCCTCACGCTCACATTAGCGCTGTTGAACATTTATATTCCAGTCTCACTTGTTTTAGTTTTTTTTTTTTTTCCCCAATTCTTGATTCCACACATGTTGATTTGGGGGGCATGGAGAATGTGCCAAGCTACCTTTGTCTCCCGAAGTCTTGCCCCGAACATTCCTGCCAGCAGAAATGTAGAAAGAATCCAGAAGAGTTTTAATTACCTGTGCAGCCATGCCTGGAAGGTTGTGCTCTGAAAATCCCAACAGGCACGGGGTACAGTAAGCATGCCATGTCGCAACACATAGCCTCTTTGTCTTAAAGGTAATTTCCAACAGGAGGTGGTGCTGGGGGAGACAAAAAGAAAGAAAAAACTGTGGGAAAGGAAAGAAAAGTTTGTAGGGAGAGGAGGAAAAAAATGCTTGTTTCTGCTTTCTGCCTTTTCCATCTTTGCAAAATGTTATTTCATATGTTTATAGCTGAATCCCGAGTAGAGCAACGAGACAGCACGGTATCCTCTCCTCAACCAAATCTTGTCAGAAATGTTCGTTTCACCTCAGCAGGCAGAGCTGTTTGTCCCCCCCCCCCAAAAAAAATACATTCACTTCTCCTGTGATAAAGAAAACATTTCAGTGTTGATGCAAAAAAAAAATCAAGTTGAGAGGGTAAAAAGTAAAGCAGGCAAGGCGAAGACTTTTTTTTTTATTATTATTATTATTATTATTATGAAATTTACATTTTGAAAATATCCAACTGCAGGCAGCACAGCAAGTGTAGAGATTTGTTGATCAAGCATGTCTGACAGCACATGCCCATCATGGCCCCGAACTGTTAACCTCTGGAAAAGAAAATATATATATAGATATATTTTTAGCCTTCCGTTGAGACTTCCTCAACTTTCACATTCAGCTTGGCACACAAGTGGCCCGTGCTAACTCTTAACAAGGTGACAAGAGCGCCGTCCTGAGGTGACATTTCCCTCCACATGTGGCGCCTTAACAAATAAACCTTCACATTTATATTGGAGAGACGCCATCGCCATCCCTCTCCATCGGTGACTCAAAACAACCCGCGTTGTGTTTATGAGAATGTGTTTACGGCTGGTGTTTGCAGCCATCGGAGCAGCGTGATTACGCTTGTTGTTTATTTATTTATTTGTTTGTTTGTAAAAAGAAGGGAAAAAGGGGCCTGAATACCACCAGAGTAACAAGGCAAAGGCTGATTAGACTTAAAGGCAAAGTAGATGGAGAGATCAAAATCACACTGGGTTGAGGAGAAAGAGGAGAGAGAGGGAGAGAGAGAGGAAGGAGAGGGAGATGAGGCATAGAGATATGATGTAGGAGAGGGGTGAGAGGCGGTGTGGTGATGGTGATGGGGGGTGAAAACTGCTTCAAATCTTCTCATCTACAAAGGTTATTTTTTGAATCGAAAGTCTTTCACCATGAAACCGCATGTTTTTTCCTTGAATAGGAATATGCATAGCCACAAACAGAGAGCATATGGATGTATTTATGGCACAACTGTGTTCTTGCAGTCTTGACTGTGCAATGCTGAGCCCCTAATAAAATGACAACAAAACAAATCCTGCTTCTCCCACATTTTCAAAGAGGAATTTTAACCCTGCGAGGACAGAATCAGAACGCGTTTTAAAGGTAAGCGATAGTACGATTTGTCACAATTCCACTTGCAAATCTTCACTCACAAAGTTGCAGGATTGCACGTGTGCTTTTGTGAGGGTGAGACTTAAGTTGGAGCTGAATTGGGTCTCCGTGTGGGCCAGAAACACTTGACGCTAGTCAAAGTTAAAGAGTTCAGGATTGACGTCTCGACGAAGAATTTGATTTTGTGAGAGCAGCTCCGGTGCTGTGGCTTCAGCCATTAATCATCCGTCTCTGGAGGGCGGCTACTTCAGTGCAGCACGCCGGCCCTCTCTGTGTTCTGTGTTGCCACAACCGAATGAGAGCCAAACCCAGCGTTCTTGAACAATAGATGCCCTGACGTGACACCATTTTAGTAGAGAGCTGCCTCTGTAAATGCGTGTGTGTGTGTGTGTGTGTGTGTTTGTGGGGGCAAGACAGATTCTTGAAAGTACAGTGACACCTAAAGGCCTAATCCTAGAGGCCCTCTGCCTCCTCCTCTCTGTATCTGCTGCATTTGAGTCAAGGACATGTTGAAATTTGGAGAAAAACTGATGACTTCTTACTTTTTGGCTGCTCTTGATAGTTCTAAGCGCCTGTACGGGGCATCAAATTTTTTTCTGCTAATGACGTGCCTTGGGCTGCCTGCAGGTAGAAAGGCATTTTTATCTGTACACTTGAGCATCTGATTGGCCGCAGCACAAACGTCTTCTTTTTTTTTAAGAATGCACTGCATTAATTTCGTACTACTTAAATTGCTAGTGTGTTATAATGCAGTTTGTGTCCTCAAAAAGCTTATTTTCTAAAGTTTGATGTGAAACATGTTTAGTTTTACTTCATCCCAGTTTGCATATGTGTAAATATTACATACAATTCATTATACATATGTACACAATACACTATGTAATTAATTTATTTACAATTAAAATTTTATGTACTACATCTAAAATTCCTTTTCCAGAATTTCTAAATTTTAGTCAAGGTTTTTTTTTTTTTTCAACATTACGACGGAATAATCTCAAGAAAGAAAAGATTCAAATCATATGAGCAAATTAAGTCTAATTATATTCTTACATACAAAAACATAATAACATTAGTTCAGTCCATTAAGTTTATAACGGCAAGCAAGTAATTATTAATGTGGAAGCCCATCCGGGTACATCAAGTTATTGACTTTGCAACAATCCCTTCTCTAGCGCAAGCATGTGGTGACAGTGGACATTGCTTTGAATAATTGCATTTCTTGAGAAAAAAAAAACCCTACACAATTGTAAATTATATATATATTTTTTTTTTTTTTTACATTTAGGTTCAGCTCTAATCCGAACTTGGCTCACACGATCTAATTTAGTATTTTCAAAGTATCTACCGCTCTTTTCTTTCCGTCCCTCACAATACACACTCGCGGAAACACACATTCCTCCATCTGAACAGTATCTCTGTAGTGAGGAGAAGCTCACCGGGGCACTCCTTTGATCTCTCCTCATTCCCTGCGTCTGCTTTCACGAGCAGCTCTGCATGCACGGCCCGTTTTTAATATGGCGACGCAGCCTGGGTCCCCGAGTAACAATAAACTTTACCTTCAACTGTCAGCAGGACCTAATCACTGGGGTTACCGGAGCACTAAATTGTTGGATTCCCGTTAATAATTCTGCCACTGAAGAAAAAGGAGGGGGGAAAAAAAAGCAAACAGACCCACAGAGATACATATCTCAACCTCTCTGCAACAGAAATATCCTTTGGAGTTCACAATCTCATTTTCATCACTTGCAAATATGACGCGGAAGACAAGAAGGTAAGAATACGCCTTCAGTTTCAGTGAATGCGGACAATCACAGAGGAATTCTTTCTTCCCTTCCTAAGCTGCGGGCCTTTTCCCACAAATGTACGATCGGTCACTCTCAAAGAGCCTTCAGCAGAGCTGTTATTTGTCGTCCCGCGAGGTATCAGAGCTGGAGCTCACCAAGCCAACTAATGGAGCTTCAGAGGGCTGCAAATGGCAGGCAGCACGAACACGACAGCCTCTGTGGACTAAATACATTTAGATATCACTTTAGGTTAGTTTCCCTGCAAAAGCGAGAGGCACAAAGCGCAAAGACATTAAAACTACAATTGTGTGTGTGTATTTGATGTGATAACAGACACTCATATATTTTTATAGAACTGCTAATCCCTGACAGATTTAGGTTTAAAAGCAATTCTTACATTTTACCAACATGCAGTTTATGAGTGGAAGTAATATTTTGGAGCAGCTGAGTCAAGTAATGACTTGAGTCTGTTAGAGAATTAATGGAGGGTGCTAAAGGTTAGGGTGATGGTAAGGAGGAGTGCATCATTGAAGGTAGTGAAATCATACATTATTAAGAGTGTTATTGTTGAAATGCCAACAAAAAAGTTCCCTACTTATTATTTAGAAGAGTACTGAAAATCTTTGACATATTATGATATAAATATAAATAAGACACAAATATGTATATATGTTACAGATACAGTTTGTTTCATTTGTTTTTGTCAGTGTCTCATTTCATACCAAATACAAACTTCTAGGTTGAAAAAAAATTTATATAAAATTTTGGACTTAATTGTAATGTAAGATTTTTTTTTCTTTTTCTACTGGGTAATGTTTAGTAAAATTTTATTTTCACCCCCTCAACAATATTATATCAGCTAGTGACCAAATTGTTTCCGGTTGTATTTATTTTCATTGCATTCTTAAAGAGATGAGCTCAAACCCAATTGTGCAATTTTCAGTGTCATCCATATATTCACATACACACACCCTCCTCCCCAAAAAAAAAGATGGCACCGAGTGGATTGGAGCGTGTAGTTTCAGAGGCGAAATCCCTGCTCTGCCGGGGCCAAATATTTTACCATAGCTTAGCTGCTCCACTAAAATCTGCACTTGCCTTGCACTCCATTGCCCCCTCATCTTGCTTTGAAAAAAAACACCAGTGGATTAGAGGCCGTTGTCTCAGGACTCAAGCGGCTTGACTCCTCCGCGACACGGGGTCTCACGCCCGAGTCATGTTGTGGGAAACAGGCAGCGGGGGAGAGAGAGTGAGCGGTTTTAAGCAATTCAACAGTAAAGTCTCTTCGGGGAGAGAGCCGCAGCCACCTCTGAGAGGTTGGGCCTGTGAATGAGTATTCATGCATTTTCATCAGCAGTGATATCATTTACAGAGAATGCAATTCAGGTTGGTTTAAGTGAATACATTAAAGTAACAAGAGGCCGTCGTTTTTTTGGGGCTGTGCTGTACGGCGGCTCGTGTTTAAGGTTGCGCATGGCTGCGCTCTGGTGACACATGCAAAATGGCTTTGTGTACATTTGATTTTTTTAATACTTTTTCATCCTCATTCACCCAGCTGTATGCCGTGTAACTGACCCCACATCCTTTCTGCTATTGCTCCACTGTTCAGCAGATTTGAATGTATGAATAACTCCAAGTTGCAGAATCGGAGTAGTACTGTATTTGTCAGTATTTGTCAGGTACAGTTTTTTTTTTTTTTGCTTGTTTGTTTTCAGAGGGCAGCTTCCATTAGCTTCAAGTAAATACTAAATCCTTGGATGTTTCTATTACCCCTCTCCTTTCTTTTAGCATCTTGCTACCACCGTGTTAGCAACACAGATATACGATGGTACTCTTTATTGAAACGATTTCCATGGGTGTTTGTCTCACTTCTGGTTCAGTGTTGGGCTTTCAGGAGGAGAGATTGAAATAAGTGGCGGAGGAAAGACAAGGTTGGGGGGGGGTTGTGCTGTATGTGGGAAGCGGAGAATATGAAATTGATTAGTGAGCTGGGATGGAAAATAAAGACTTCATCAGGATCATCGTGGAGTCCCCACAATCAGCTGTGAGACATTGCAGGCTTCCTAATGAGGACAGAGAGGCAGGGGACTGTGTGCAGATGTGAACCTGCATGGTGTTCGTGCGTGAAAACAGAAGGATGAGCACAAAGGTTTCTGTCATTTTTCACCCAAATCTGTATTCTTTTTTTTTCATTTAAAAAAAAAAACGGCATTGTTCTTCATCTACTTTCAAGCAAAGAAGAAAATCCTTTTGAAATTGTGCTTCAAAGCAGCTGAATTTAATTTTTTCAACTCTAATCAGAGATTACAAGTTTAATTATTTTGCACAATTGTGCTAAATGACAGTGGAATTGACAGCATTCTGGCATGTTTGATGTCTTGACAATGCAAAAAAATAAGCTGAAATTTCAGAAGAAGCAAGACAAATAAAGCAGCATGAGCCAAATTATTGTTTTAATTGAAAAACTGAATTTTTTGTTTGGATGCGTTTTAGTGGGAAAAAAATATATATTTAATTAACAGATTTAAAATAGAGGAATGATTGCAGCATAACTTTTGATCAGTTTTGTTCCACTTTATTGACATTAGTATCAAAATATGGAAAAATAATTTGTGTTAAATGGGATTTAATTAAAATTTTATTTCAGTTTGTAATCATATTCATTATATTCATTTTACTTGTATTTGCAAAAAAAGCACAAATGTTTTTTTTTTTTCTTCTGATAAGGCTCTCTTACTTTTTGTGTTTTTAACCCTAATTAGTAAATGTAAAATATAGGTCAGGATTCAAGGTACTTTTTACCTTCTCTACTTACTTTGTTGTGTTACTTTTATTCAAACCATTTTAAATAATAAATCACTTAAGGAAATAAATCATCTGCAGTTTCGTCTTTATCACGGTGAAACAGTCACAGTTGGTGATTCACGTTCACTCTATTAATCATGACACCTTTACATTATGTATTCAGCCGTGAAGGCATTTCTACAGCAACATTAAGAGTCTGACATTGTCTGTATGCCTGAAAATCCACTGAAACACAGTCAGTAAACTGTTGTGAAAGTACGGAAAAGATATTTTTTGAAAAGCGGAACATGACAATGAATAGAATTATCAAAAAGTATCTTTGCAGCGTAGATAGAATTTTAAGATAGTTAAAAAAAAAGAAACAGAAAAAAAATGAAATTGTAGCTGTTTTGATTTTAATTTGCCTTTTTGTTGAAGCTTGTTATGCTTCCACATTTGGAAGCCAATGACTCTGCTAGCCGTGACGGTTCAAATACCCAACTGGTATTTAAAGGTTAATTGTAAACTTATTATTAACACAATGGACGGTTGTGAAATTCATTAAACTCAAATCTCCAACCACAAGAGAAACATACACACCAAAATGGGGCATGTTGCCAGAGCCAATCACCGCTGAGCACCATCAAGCAGGCGTCCAATCAGGACGCTGCTCCAGATGATGCTGACGAATCACTCAAAACTTTTTTCTGTCTCTCTTTTTGCCTTATTTCTATGCTGATAAAATATTCTTACCAAGTGTGAGAATGGCTGAATTGCCATAGTGTTGCTCTCCCACTGTCCCCCCCTTTCCTGGTTATTTTGGTACGTTGGAGAAAGTGTGGTTGACTCCTGGAAGAAACCCTCTGGCGACTGCTATTTATAGGGAAGACACACAGTCACATTTGCATCTGGAGCTTATGAGGGAGGGAGAGAAAAAAAGACGGAAGGGGAATGTGAGAGAAGCATGAAGGATACAGTCAATTTTGGAAATAATCTACGCCAATATTTTATTTACTTTCTTAGCAGGACAAATACAGGAAGAAAAGGTTTAAAGAAATAAAAAAGAGGAAGAAGGCAGGAGACTAAAAACAACTTCTTCCAGATATTCCTTTTTTGCCTAAAGTAAAAAAATAAAAAAAACACTTTGAAATAAGACAGGCTGACCCAAATTGAATTAAATCGATTTGGATTCTCCTGAGCCGGCTTTTTCCACAGTGTACACAGTATTATCCTCCATTTCCTGTGACAGTGTCATAAGCACCATGCATTACTCAGCTTCTTATAAAAATACTCGAGAGCTATGCCATCGATTCCCGTGCTTCAATAATTGAGCTGCCGAAGCAGAACAATGACGTTCCTATTGTTCCCCGTTTGGGCCGCTGAAAGTGTGTCTCCCTTAAGGCCGTAGGATAAAAAGACTTTTTTTTTATGTGACCACAGAGAGAATGAGTTTGGCGTGAGATCAGCGAGAAAATATGAATGGATTTTGAGTCAGACAGATAGGACTATCCCGGGGTCTGCCTCTTCTAACCACAAGGCCTGAATGCTGATTATCTGTGATATCTGGAAATATTCAGCCTACAGGTCTCTACAAAAGAGAGAGGAAGAAGAAGAAAGAACGCCTTGATGGCTTAAACAGATTTTCGGGTGGTGTTCGTTTGCTCCATTTGAAGTCGATGCCTAGATGCGATCTCCAAAAGACTCTGAACCAAGAAGGGGACGGCAGCCCCTCTCTACGTCATGGAGAGCATCACAGAGAGAAGGCCCTCTCTGGCAAATCACAGCACCAACGTAAATCTCCCTCCACAGACACCACGATAGACCTAGCAACAGCAGGAGTGTTTTTGTGTGAGCCCCTCAGTGGGAAAAACCACATTCTAATTCCTGATGGATACTTGGAGCTCATCCACACATTAGGACTGCACAATTTAAGATCCATATTAATAGGTGCAGGAAGTTATTCTCAAGGCTTTAAAACATCTCCTATATTGTCACTTTTTTTTCCTTTCTGAAATGGGTCCTTAAGGAATAAATATGTTAATGCATGTTTAGCCCTATTCCCCAAAAGGGCACGGTGCATTGAGTGTGGTGAAGCACATGGTTGCAGAAGAGGGGTAAATGGGGAGAGGGTTATGGAAGAGAAGCGAGGGAGAAGGAAAGAAAAGGGGGGAAAGATAGCGGGGCGGGAGGTGTATACATTATTAACTACGACTTCATCACATGTTCCCAGTTTCTTAGGGACTTATTATTCCGAAGCGCTTTAATGAATAACAAGAAGAGAAGGCAGAGGGAGAGAGGAAAGGGAGTGATTGATGGAGCAAGTGCAGACACCGCCCCCAGCTGGCTCACTCCAGTACTGCTCTTCACACAGGAAGACCAGGGGGAGAGAGAGAAAGAGACAGTTGAGAAAAAAATAACCACAGAGGGCAACAACCTCTAAAGTGTCCCTGGCATTAGCATTTCACAAGGTCCCCGTCTGCCAAGCTGCATATAGATTGGGATTTGCTTTGTCAAGGATACTTGTCAAGCGTAGGCATGACAGCCTGATTTCATGAGCCCTGCGCAACAGTGAGGTTGGACATCGAAGCGGGAGCTCAGCAAAGCCTCTCTGTGGTGTTGTGCTTTTTTTGTGTGCGTGCAGAAGTGAGGGGAGGAAAGTGCAGTTGAGTTGAAGTCTTTATGCTTTCATGCATGTGTGTGTTTGCAGGTGTGTGTCGCCGTGTGAGTTTGTGTTAAAACATGCTTGTGTGATTGCGAAAGCAAATTGGATTGTGAGATTCACTGTATCCAAGGTGACCGTTGGCATTTTTTTTTTTCTTCTTAGAGAAGGTGGAGCATTTCTGATCAGCATTGTCCTACTTTCCATAAGTTTATTCACACACATAGATAAATTGACATTTCTGTGTTATTCCCCGGCATATTACTCACTGTCCTGCTGGTCATTAGCAAATGCAAAGAAAGCGGCAGAAGCGAAACTGTTGGAGATCTTTCCTCCTAGCTGCTCTTTAGATGCTTCAAGCTACTTTGTGCTTAACAGCTACAATAAGTTGTGCTTCTACTGCTGACAGTGTATTCCTGCAAATGTGGGTGTGCATTTGCACATATGAGACTGTGGTTGCGAACGCACTGCTTCAGTGTGCTACAGGGCTTTAGAAAAAAAAATACAAACAAAACACACAACAACGAACAGTAAGCAGGCTGGTAGGGAAGTCTCGACCTTTAGCGAAAAAAGGAAAAAGAGAATGCAATATCAGAGGATGTCAGGTCCATTTAGAGCGGTGTGAATCAGGCCCCTGCGCTCCCTGCTGCTACCTTTCATTCTGACTCAGAGGAAAAAGTACAGCATGTGTAGAAGGCCATTTGAAGGAAACTCATGAGAGAATAACAGCTTTTACGCTTTAACCGATCTCTTCCGTTGCCCTGTCCAAACCTTTTCTTTTCTGGCTCTTTTTTTCCCCATCTATTGTCATGTAAGTTCATGTAAGTGAATTGGTGGCAGTTTGCAAAGACAATAATCCACCTGAGAACATTTACAATTATTGTGTAACTCTAAGCACACTCATATGCGCCAATGCATTTATTAATAGCGCTTGTCTGCCAGTTTTATCATGCTTTTGTTTTTGTTTTTTATTTTCTGCAGCAATCAGAATGTGATTATCTTCAAACAGAATTATATATTTTTTAAGTTTAGGTATTAATCTTGAGGCACTATATAAGAAACAAATTCAGTTCATTTTTTATTTTGGGTTCAGCTGGTGCCGCCTTTCTCATCAGACCCTGGCAGCGTTTTATACCCTGATACGTTTAGTTTGTTACTTTAACAGAACAGCTGGTCCATTTTTCAATGCAGAAGACTCTAAGCTACACAAACACAAAAGAAGAAATGCAACAGAAAAATGCTGAAGACAAAAACTCCTCCTGCCACCACAGAAAATAGAAGGAAAAACCTACATTCAACACAACAAATGCGAACGACAAATTCTGCAACCACAAAAAGTAGGAGCAAGCAGGAAAATGTCACAAGTAGTAAAAACACCAGCAAGGATGAGATGCTTCAAACTGACTCCCCAAAAGAGAAGTGCTCCAGACCACTAGGGGGAGTCGACCAACAAATCATATAAGGTCACACTCTGAAAAACTCATGGGGGTCACACTCCAAGAGGTGGGATGTTGTGATTTAATGCTTAGGGAGAAAGTACGAATGGTGTGTTACAATTCACGTTTTTTTACAATACTATGGAAGGGCAGCATATTTACATAGATAATATTCTCTACGCCCGACAACAACATCCACAATGGTGTGGTGCGCTTCCATGTTGTGGAGCAAGTTTGCATCTGTTTTTTTATTTGCAGCTTTTTCACTTTCGTGTCCATCCTGTTGGTGTTAGCATTATTTGTTTGCATTTCTTCTGTTGATTGTAGGCTCTTTCTTCTATTTGTTGTTGTTGCAACATTTATCTTTTACAACTTTTTCCAGTTGCATTTGTTTTTTTTGTGTTTGTGAGTTTTGGATTTTGCACCATTTATGTGTGTGCATCTAGTTTCACTATTTGCAGCTTGTTTCACCATTTACTGGCCTGCAGGTGTAGTTTAGAGCACAGCTTACAGTTAACAGAAGCGATGCTACCTTGAGGTGGCAGAAAGAGAAATATATCAAGAACTGTCATCGGATGTTGGAGGAGGCAGGCTGGGAAAAAGTCCCAACTAACGAAAACAGACCGACAGCATTACTCGATCTCTAGTGAGTTTTCTGTTTTCATGTTTTTGGCTGAATGCTCGAGGGCTCCATTCCTGAACTCCAAGATGTAAACCGATACGGATCCAAAAGTGCGGGAAAAGTGAGCTCCAGCATGCTTACAACTATATAAATAAGCTAAAGAGTTTTTGGCATTCTGTTCTGTGAAGCGATAAATCAAAATCTGAGCTTTTCAGTTTGGTGGATCAGTCCTATGTCTGGAGGAGGAAGAACAGTACATTCATTGACCTTTTTTGCGAGTCATCTGTCATACACCGTCTTAGCCATGAGCAGTGTAATATCCAGCCATAAGAATATTAAGTAATATTTTTTTATTTAGTTTGGCTTAATCATCCTGGAAAAACAAAAATAATAAGTTCTGCATTTAATTTTAATGGACAAATTCCACAGAGAATAAGAGATTTGGCAGCTTTCTTTTTGATTTATGTAATGAAACGATCTGCTATATTTCTCCAAAAAGCAGAACATATGCCAAAAGAAAGACCCAGCCCAACATGCTTGTAAATCTAATTATATGACCATATAAAGTAAGGACTTGCACCATTTTTTAAAGAGGATGTAAAAGTGCTTCTTGCTTTGACCATCAAAAATTGATTGTGTGGAAGAATGATGTGATGCAAAAGAAGTTTAAACCTTTAATTTATTGATTTCTTACAGGAAGTACTTGAAAATATGCAGAGCACATTCCAAGGCAAATCGTATAAAAAATAAATAAACAATTGAACAATTGAAAAGAGAGAGCATTTTAATGATGAGGGTGTATTTTTGGGATGCATTTGGTAGTCGACCAATAAACCTGGCAGACTGACTGAAGAAATACTACACTCATTGACAAAAGAGGAAGCAAGACCAGCCTGAATGTTTGCATTAGGAAACTGCTGTGAAATGACAGGGGACATTAATTACCACTTCGGTGTGTTCTCAGTCATCTCCTATATTTCGAAGTCTCTCTAGATCAGACGCGGCGTCAATGGGAAAAGTCAGCAAACGTTAACGTCTTGTCAAAACCGGCATACCAGCAGCTCCATAATGGCTTTAAAAGTTCGACTTTCCGTCTCCCACAAATGACCACAGTCAGCTCTGTTCCTCGTCATCTTTATTTTGTAACTCTAACCTCATCTGCAGCTGTTTTCTTGCAGGCCTTTGATTTCTCTTTTTTCCCCCCTCTCAACAATTGGACCAACTGGTACTGAGCTGCACCAAAGGCTGCTACTTGTCGTCTCTGATGTGTGACAGCTTAACTGTTTCTGTGCTTGGCAAAGACAGAGTGTCTCAAACAAGCAGCAAAGTCCCAGGGTTTCAGCCGGTGACTACCGACGGGCCAGGCTTCATAGAAGTGGATAATCGTGTTTATTACACGGGGGTCACAGGTCACACATCGCCTAATAACCTCAGACGGGGCGTTTTGTCATGGCTCGCCAGAGAGGAAAGCCGGTTTGGCGCACATGAGCGGCTGTCACACTTGTTCTCACAGAAGCAGAGAGGGAAGGAGTGACTGTAAGGCTTTAGGAGTTTTGGGAATTGGGGAGAGTTTACACCTGTAACCTGTCACTCAAAGTCTGTCATCACTGATCTCAGCCATTCATCATGTTCGTAAAATCATTAATCTCATTTTCTTCCCGGCAGCAACTGGTTGCAGATGGGATCCAGCCGTGTCTTGTTCCACTAAGCGATACCGTCATCTGTTCGGTGTTGTACCGAGCGACGCTGCTCGCGTCTTTGATGACATGTTATCATCTGAAATTAATGCCTGTAGTCTCTGTTGTAAGAAGGAAAACAAGAACCTGGCATCCGCTCAAAATGAGTATTGACATATGAATGTATTAGTTATTTTTTACAGCTGATGAAAGCCTGGATGAGTTCACATAGAGCCTCCAGATAAAATCATCTATCATCTTGTTGTACAAGACGGGGCAAAAAGATCACATGTGCGAGACAGAAGAGCAAAGTGTTTGTACGCTGGCTTCAGCTGAAGGAATCTCCAAAGACTTGGCTTTATTGCCTCGCTCAGCCTTATAATGATGTTAGGACTCCGGGCTGCTTTGGTTTGTCGTGCTTGGACTCCCCAGCCAGCCTCCATTTGGCTTTGGGGAAGCAGCTGATATTGGCCTGACTGCACTGAAATTTCCCCAAACAGGTTAAATCTCAGTTTAAGCTGCAGACACACATAATGAAAGTATGCATGTGCATACATACATGTATTCACACGAAGGCGGCGTATGTGCCAAATGCAATCCAAGCCCTTGCAACAAAATGACATTTGAGAGCTGCACAGTGGTGAAATGGTGGACTGGTTCTTAGTAGCTGCCCTTACATCTGATGTAGGTTTCTCTGAAATGTTGAAGTACTTGGAAAACTAGGCACAAACCCGTTTCTAATATCAAGATTTTGAAATGTTTGTTTTTATAGCCACCGTCTGACTGTCTGAGGTACTTTAATGAGATGCCAGAGAAAGTGCCAAAAATTAAGAGTCTCATAAACATGAGCCTAACTGTTTACACATAAGGCAGCTTGAAGACAAAGACTGAAAATCTATATTTTTTTAATTCTGTTGTGTGTGGAAATTAACATGACATTCTTAAGTACTTCTCTTGACAAACTACCATATTTCTCAAGTAACTGACAGGCTGACTACCTGAGCCTGAATAATTAGTGCGCAAATATTATCTTGTTGCACATGCGTTCCCCCATAAAAAGCAGAACATGTGGGTATTAAGTTCTGTGCAACAGGCACATTTTCTTGAAAACAGCTAATTAAAGTACGCTCATCTGTCTGTCTGTTTTAATTGTGCGCTTAACTCCGTGTATCAAAATAAGGATAAATAAATTATTACATCATTTGATAATCAAGGGTTTAGTCATTTTAGCAGCACTGGAAAAACTGCTGCTTTTCTATTTAAAAAACAAAAAATTGGTTAAATACCAGCATAACCTACGAGCTGTGGTTATGTTTTAATTACTTTTTTTGTTTTTTTAGTTAACCTGCCAAATCTTCTTTTGTTTAATCAATATGAATTAGCTTTGACTTTTCATTTGGATTGTTTGTGTGAAAAGTTTAGAGGCTGTTTTTCCCTGGGTTGAGTTGCTTCTCAAGTAGATTGACTCAGTTATAGTTTAATTAATATGGGGAAAAATGTTCATCCGAACCAACCTGTTTCTATGAAATAAAGTAATTCTACGCTAAACCTAATAAGCCATTGTGCCACTATGAAACGTTTATTCTGACTTTTCTTTATACCATTTCATAGGTGACCTTGTTGGTTTGCTTTATATCATTGACCTACTGCACAACCCACATGCACTTCAGCTTGAAATCTTTTTTATTCTTCATCATCACAGAAATCATCATTTTGTCATTACCCAAGTGCAAAAAAAACAACTAAAGTTGTAAACATGCATCCGCCTTTTCACAGCATTATACTTGGCAGTGATTTAATTAGATGTTTGTATCAGACTGAGAATCTATCAATCTATCAGTCTTACACAAGTGCAAACTTACATACTCGTAAATATAAAAATGATTTGTTTTTATAAAACTGAACCTGCAGACCTTTCTATTTATGTTTTTTTTTTCTTCTGGGCCAGAAATAGCAATGGTGCCCGTGCATCTGTGCTAACTACATCACTTCAGATTAAAGGTTGTTCAGTTCGGAAAACCCACACATCCTCCTGCATCACAATGTGTCATGACAACATATGACAACTTAATGTTTCTCTTTTTCTCCTTTCCATTAGCAGGGTTAGTACCAGTGTTGGTTTTACCACAAGATGGATGCATTATCACATCAGACAGCACTGTTCTCAAAGTGGGAATAATATGCCCATTAAATAAATTATACACTTATTATTTTAAATACTCTGCCTTTTTGTGATGGACTCCATTAGACTCCACTGTGTAGTACAGTCTTCGCCACTGGACCCAGAGGCAAACTCAGCAGATGGAGGTTTTGTTTTAAAAGAACAATTAGGCCGCCTGACACAACAGAAAAAGTCACATTTTGTAGACGTCACACACACTTCAGTTTTCTTTTCCTGACTTTTACGGATTTGTGTAAATGTGCAGCTTAGAGCTTAGACATTGAGAAAAAATTTACATTTTAACAAACTGCAGATGCCATTTGGGTCGGTGATATTTTGTAAACAGTTTCTTCCTTTAGATCTTATGAGGAAGTCTGCAGACCTGAGTCCTATGTTTAACTTCACAATAAAAATCATTTCCCTCTTAATGTTGTCTCTGTAAATCTTGGTATAAAAGTTGACTGGTTTTCCTTTGCTGGTTCCTTCCGTGTTGTGATCTGTCTTATACAGCTGTATAGCTGGTTCCTTTGTGTTTCCTTGTGTGCTGCAAAGTCATCTTGTTTCTTTCTTTAATAAAGTTCTCACTTGCTGCAGTCTGTGTGCTTTGGTCCTCTTCAAACCTCAACTAAGCCTGACAGAAGATCGATGCATTTTCCTCAGTGGGACATTGATATTTGTGGAAAATGTTGTTTTTGTTGTTGTAAGAAAGCACATAATTTAAGAAATGTGTGCTATCACAGTGAGGTCAAATATTCAAATCGCAATGGTTTCACCTGATAAAAAGTCCAAAACTTGACTTTTTATCAGGTTCCAAAACTTGACTTTTAGACCTGATAAGAGTCAATAATCCAGATTCCCACACAAAATCTTAGACAAACTCTTTGGGGTCATCTGAAGAGGGCTGTGGAGTCTGCCAATATTACTCAGCCAAGACGTGGGATGCTGACAGACTCCTACCAAAGATGAATGAATGCTGACATTGATGCAAAGGGTGTTTCAAGAAAGCATAGATTTCAACGTGTGCACACATATGAAACCAGGCAGCTGCATTTTCTTTATTTTCTTCTCCCAAACAGATTTGCTTGAACTGTATAGGATATACATAATATATCTTGGAAAGGATTCCTAATGGTCTCACTTTTAGGTCCAAAAATACCTGGAATTGAGTGTTACATTTTTATGTTAAGACTCTTTTATTAAAATATCCCAATCCTTAAAAATAGAATTTAATTTTACAGATCTACACGATAAGCCAGGGAAGTCTAAATTTCCCAATACAAATAAAAAAATATATTAACGTTCAAAACACTGCAGTTGCTGCGGTCTTCCACCCTGTGGTTGGGGGGGGGAGGACATTTTAGTACGTGCCATTTCAAAACCACATAAAATAAATGATGCAATTACCTAAAAGGCACTAGTTCTCCCTCGACCAAGCAGCATAACGTTTGTGTGTGGCTGCTCATTCATGTGCACTCTCTTGAATTTATCATGTCGTATAAACTTTTAGTTGCTTAAACTCTTCAGGGGGCTTTTTGACAATGCTCTCGGAGACATACACCCCAAGCTTGCTTTGCAGTTCACCAGTTCACACGGTCACCTTATGAACTATCCTTCAACCCATACCAGACACCAATGGTCCCTTTACTCTCTGGAGCAAAGAGAGAGCTTAAATGAAATAATAAATATCCACAGTATGGCTCCCACTCACGCACCAGGCCGTACTGACCCCTCTCAGGACCTTCCAAGCCAGGCAGGAAGAGGCAACGAAGGGAATGGGAGCATGAGGATGTTTGGGAGGGGAGGGCAGTACACCGCTCAGGTGACCCAGGAAATGCCATGGAGGACCCGGGGTCCTGGTGATTGCATGGGAGAGGCTAGACAAGTTCAGCGCTGATCATCAACAAAATAAAAAAAGGGAAAGAAAGACGGAGCCTGAGCTGAGCTGGACTGAGCCACGCTAAGCCAGGCAGCTGGCAGACATCACAGAAAATATGTTTGTGTGCTCTGGACAAAGCAGGTCAGAAGGCCTGTGATCCAGAAGGGAGGCATAGAGAGATGGAACAGGGAGTAAAACTTTGAGATGAAGATGAAGAAACTGGCGGGGAAGGCAGGAGGAAAGGGGAGTTCAAATGAGACAAGAATGACAAGATTTATAACTTGAACATTTTTTTTTTGTCTGCTTTCATCCTAAACTATGAGTTTTGACCAGGTGACATCAAGCACAAAAATCAAACAAGTGAACATACATTTAGGTAGAATCGATTTACTAAGTTATCCTGCACTATCTCTTCTAAAGTATATTATCTTTAGCAAGTGATACATGGCAATCCTTTTTTTTTGGCCCTCCGTCCCGTCCTTGACCCCAAAACAGCACACTCTAGGAGCGACGTCGATCCGTCCAGATGCTGCAGCCTGTGAAAACAACAATGTGGGCGAGTCTCCCTCTTCTGAGGGCCGGGTTCAGAGCTGTTATAACACAAGAGGACAGCGGGATTAGGCGAAAGCATACAGCTGCGGCTGCAGCCAGCGTTTGTGTGTGGGAGAAAAGGTGGATAGAGGAGATTAAAGGATGGGTGGCAGATTGAAGGATGGAAAGGTTGTGGTTGACACTTGTGTGCAAAGAGGTGATTGTGCATACCGCATGTGTGGAAGGGCGGCAGGTTAGTGGAAGCGGAAAGAAGATGACTGTAATTATGCTGGGCAGGCTTTAGTCAGGGAATATGTAGACAACATGTACATCTGGTTGACAGTGAGCAAGCTCAAGTGTCCTTGACTCAATGAATACAAATATTTGCAAACATGTGAAGCCAGATAGAAAATGTGTGCAAAGACCAACTAGAAAAGAGTGCGACATGCTTGTCCTTGAATCTCTGAAAAGCGCAGCTCTCCAATATTTCCTACTTTGACATTAATAGCAGAGCGTTCTGCTGTATTGTTTACTTTACAATATCGCAAATGGATTTTTTTTAAAAAAAGCTCTTCCTTGTATCATAAATAGGTTTTCGCTATAGCTTCAAATGTACTGCAGTGTATTGTAAAGATTATTGTCCTGCTTTGTTAAAACGCAGTTTGTTTTATAGTCACACGAAGTGGCGCTGCACTGTAAACAGTTAAAAGTTTTACATGACTTAAAATGGTATATTAAAATAAAAATCTGAAAATGTGGTATGAGTATGATTTAGTCTCCCTTACTCAAAATTATACTCACCTTACATTGTCTAAAGGGATAATCTAGTTAGTAGATTTATACTGAATTTAATCTTAGTATAAATACATCTGTCCTGTAAATGCCTCATAGTTTTGCTGTAGCAAATTGGTAAATAAACATCCTGGAGAGCTGAAAGCAGAACAGAAAGGTCAGGGTCTCAGGTGTGATAAAGCTGAAGAAGATAAAGGAGAAGTTTAAAGCACAAGAGCAAGCCTACTGAGACATGGCCGTCCAGTTAACCGACTGGCCAGACACAGACAGCATTGATCAGACAGGCAGTCAGGAGAGTCATAGTAACTTTAGAAGCTCCAGAAAACAGTAGCTCAGTTTGGACATTGCAGTTATTAGTCTACATGCACTTGAGAAGAGTAGTGAGAAGCAAATTGTTATAAGAAAGGCATAAACAGTTTAATTTGAAGTTTGACTAAATCAAGACTGTGCTCTTTAACCTTTTTGCTTCCAAGTAAAACACAAAGTGTGGATAAAACGCTTACTTACATCATCTTTCTAAACTCACTTTATGTTTCTTCAATAGTGAAACAAAAGATAGTGAGTTGCCCCTTTCGCAAAACACAAAGTGCCCCACAAACTACAAGGTTTTTTGTGAAAGGTGCAGTAGAAGTCAGTCTACCTCTATTTTGCTTCTGAGGTTATCACATCTCTGCTAACTTGCATATGGACAAAGCAGGCATTGCAAGGCGTGATTTACTGATTTGTGGGTCCAGCCAGGACCAAACGTGTTCTACACTGTAAACTCTCACAGCGGTGCAGGATGTTACTAACTTAACTTATGATTTATCAAACGCAGCTTCTGGTTGCTGTTTGAAGACAGCAATGTTTTGTGAGAAAAAGAGAGAGAGAGTGCAATTTATGTGAAGATAGATGCAAGAAACTCTTAAGCTTCAAAAGGCTTAAAATTGGAGTGGAGGTTTACATTAAAGCAGGACAATGATCCTAAAAACACACACAGTGCTGCAATGGAACGGAATAGAGCAGTCATTTCATAAAGATTTTACTTTCAACTCATGTCTGCTCTATCGCATCAAACTTTACAGAATAAAACATCTGATAACTGTTGTCATGAAGTGTCACTCAGTAAATAATGACACTTTTATTCCAAAATTGCTTTAAAAGTTGCATGAAAAGTCCATTAAAAGTTCAAACTTTGCATTAAGTGTCATTCTTTACGGAATTACACTTCATAAGAGTCATACACATTCATAAAGACTCCATGTTCATAACAGGTGTTATCTCATGTTTATGATAGTGTCATGTCAGTCTTATGCACATCCCTGCAAATAAAGTCTTACCTAATATTTAAAGCTTGTGCTTGTAACATGACAAAATACAAAAAGGGATATAAATACTTTTGCAATGCACTACAGTAACTGTGTGGTAAGAAGATAAAAACAAGCCAGAGAAAAGAAATTTATAAAACAAAAAATAAATACATGCCAGTGGTATCAGACTGAGTCCAAGGCCAGATGTTTACAAAGGTTTGTGCCAAAACCCAAAATATGCACCCATTTGGTTTATGTTTCTTTACAAAGTTGATCTTTGAGGTGTTTTTTTTCCCTTCCGTTTTCCTCATCGTATTTGACTTTCCCTCCGTCTCCACCTCCAAGAGGCATCCAGGGACAGCCTTCAGCGCTGCGCATTTCTAAACAGCCTGTCTACGGGGGGTTAGTTTGTTTTACCGACCCAGCAGGAGGGCTGATGAGAGTCAACCGGGGTCAAGGCAGGCTGAGACTTCATAGCAATACTTTGACAGAGGGGCGTAGCCTCTTCAGACCCCACAGATTGTTGGTTCAATAACAGCACAGAGCACCACTCTCTGGGAGTTCCTGTACCCTTTATAGAGGACAGCTTTAATCAACCATGGTTGAGCTGTTTGTGCAGTGGTCTTAAAAGAGTAGTAAGTCATTTCTTGTCTCTAGATGCCAAGTTTTTCATTTAGGTGCGTGGGGATTGCAGTGGGCCATAAAACTTTCCTCAGCGACCACAAGAGGGATGAAGGCAAGCTGCGCCGGAAAATTCATCAATGGAGCTTTTAATTTCAAGTTGGATGTAAAACTTTCTAGTTCCATATGGAAAAAAAAGAACAGTCAGTGAAGGATCTCATTAAAAATTCAGGCAGCACACAACTTTAGCATCGCAGAAGTTACTTTTCTTTGTGTTGGAATGTATTGAGGCCAGAATTTTTACCCACTTTTGTCGTCATGTTGCGCGGTGATGTCCCGCCCCTAGAGGATGTGAGCGGCTCTCAGCAGATGTGAGCAGCTGGGCTCTGTAGAAGGGCTACTTAAAGAGGCCTTACAGGTGCAGTAATGAGCAGGTTTTTAAAATCCCCCTGCCGCCTCTCTTCTAATCAGCCTCGGGGCTATTTTTACCAACCCCTGCGGGCCCCTCTGTCTCATCCACTTTCAGTTGCTCATAGAGGGCACATTGTTTTCACAGAAACACGCACCAACAGTGTCACAGTACACACATTAAGGAACAGTACATGCAAATTTAGTAAAAACGCCCACACAATCAGGTGTTAAAACACCACAGGCAATTGAAGGGTTTTACTCGCTTACTGCAGGTGCTATCTTGCCCTTTTTTTCCCGTGATGTTTCAACATTTTGCAAGACGTCTATATTTAGATGTGCCATTTATTTCTTAAGTTGGAGAAAAGAAGACCTAACAATGTCCTTGTTTTTCGGCCAGAAAGACAGATAAACACTGACAAACTTTTACGGACTTTACTTTTCAAAAAGTAAAGTCTTAAAAATAAAATATCCTGGGGAAAAAAAATGTGCCTTAAAATGTATTCCATAAATGCATTTGTTGTAGGCGTTTGCTTTCAACATTGTACCAGGATTGAATTGAATTGAATTTGTGGTGTTAACTCTGATTAGCAGTTCTTAAAGTGGTTTTGTCTCTTAGTGAGAAAAGAAGATCACAAAACAAAAGAAATTTTTTAAATTTGAAAATGTATGTGCTGCTAATTTGTTTATTTCCAGATGATTTGTCTTGATTTGATGTCAGACTGAAAGATTAATCAGAGCAGAAACAATGCCAGAGTTCAAGAAGCACATAAATAGAAAGAAAAGGAAAAATACAATTACCGTGGTGATAACGGCTGCCACCAGAGTGACCTCACGTGACTCTCACTGCATTCTTTCTCCGTCTTTTCCTCCCACACATTCTTTGTTTCCCAGCTGGACTGACACTGTGCAAGTTCAGCAGCGTGTTTAGTACATAAAGTAACATATAACGTGACTTGTGGCGGTTGCTCTCCAGCTATAGTCTCAGAAAAACCACCATCCTGTCAACTCAGGGAAAGTGCATTCAGAATGGTGGGAGGTAGTGGCAAACACTGGCTCGTTGCGAGGTCGTTAAAAGTTTCCCCCATACCCAGCTCACAGTTGTTTGTCTCAGGCTCTGAACTTGAAGACTGAGGCAGAGGCAGGCTTCTGATTGATGATTTGATTTTTAAACATGACACTTCAAAGTGTTTTTTTTTTTTTCTTTTTGTACTCTGTCGTACACATGCATCATCACTGGCGGTACAAGGCATGCTTATTACTCGGGTATTGGCATGTTTACTTCCTGCAAAAAAAAAAAAAAAGTCTATTGCTCCCCATCTGTCTCTCCCTCTGTCTGACAGATAAAGCCAAACATTTGTGTCTGTGTCTTTCTCCAAGTCTTTTCTTTTTCTTGTAATATCGCTAAACTCTCAAGTGCATTTGATCAAAGCGCTTAAAAAAGAGAAGAAGTCTGGGATTAATTATCGGTCATTGCATACATTTAAAGACAAGCCAGTTCATGGTTCTTTTCAGAATTTCACTTTACAATAGGTAGCAAAGATGTAGTAATAATAGTATTATTTGGAAACATTAATTGAAAGATTTTGCAGTGAAAAAAACAAAACGATAAGAGTACAGTATTGGGAGTTTTTTTGTTGTTGTTGTTGTTAATCAAATCAGATGATCCATGAATTATATTTATGGACTTTACTTGCATGGAGTCACAGTATAGACAGCATAGATAATGACCAAAGTGATAGTTTGCTTCCATACTAATAATACCTGAGACTGATTGTGACTTCAGCTGTCTGAGCATCACATTCTCATCAGTGTATAGTTCACACATGCACTCAGAAACCTAATTTTCTTAAGTCGGCAGACAAATGTGACAGTATATAGAAAAAGGTGGAAATGACAATACGAAGACTTTTCATTCACAATTAGCAGTGAAAATATGAGCTACTTGTATTTAATGTTGCAAATCACTAGCTTTAATAGGAAGACATAAAGCATGTGAGCCGTCAAGAGGTGTTCCTGTAAAGTCTAATGACTGACAAAACAAAGAAGACACTGAAACTTTGACTACTCATGTCTCCACAGTGTCTGCTGGAAGTTTCTCCTTATTGAAGCTAACAGAACAATATTGTCTGCCATTACATAAAACTGTGCCTGGGATCAAGTTTGACTGACCGCTCGTCACTCGACTAGTCCTTTAAAATATGTCTTACTCTAAATTACATCATTGTGTCTAAAGACAGCTCCTTGATTTGGTAATGTTTAAGACATGCAGCCGTAAAGAGGTAAACTATTTTTAGCACAAGCAAAAGTAGGTTTTTAATTGAACATAATGGAATACAACTTACAATATTCCCCTTAAAAAAATGTTAAGTGGATGCTTATTGTGCCTCAAAATTGAGTACCAAAGGAATAACATGAGTACTTAACATTTCACATTGTGTAGTAGTGAATTTTTCAGTACAGATTTTCCGCCGTAGAATATAGATGAAAAGTCCTCAACTGAATGTACCTATTATTTTTCTCAGATACACATTCTTAAATGAAAAAAAAAAAAAGCTTTTGTCCGGAATCAGAAGAACTCGTGCTGTACAGCTTCTTTCTGGTGTTATACTATTGATCTATTTCATGAAAGCAGACATAAATATTTCTGCCTCTATCAAAAAAACACATTTATGTCCAACTGTGTGGGAAGTGTAACCTGAGAAAATAACACCAAGTGATAAATACCTGCAGTGACATAAACACAGTGATGATATATAAAGAAAATAAAGTGGATTTGGAATAGGATAAGTTGGCAACAGTTTCACGTTAGATCACTTGCTTATTGATCTCCTCAGCTAAACATATGGAAGATATTTCCAGAGCTCTACCCGTCGCATCTTAGGTGTTGGACATATATGCAGCTCCATGCTGATAATGTCGCTTAGCAGTGGCGTAATGCAGCACAGATGAGGCATCAAGTATGAAGTTGTAGGGGCTGAGAGATGTAGACACACCAGCAGTTTGAGAAGCCAATTATTTTCCAGTTGCAAAGGCTGTGAGAAAGCTCGGCTAATTATCTAAATCTGATCTCGCTGAAAGTCTGTGAAAAGCTGCAGACACTCCAGAACAATTTGCTCCCATTGAGCACCTAGGGTAATTAACGTCAGTCTTACATGTGAGAGTAAGTCATACTTTTGCATAAAACACTTTGATGTACCACCGTTTGCCTCTGCTGAAAGAAGTATGAAGAACCTTGAGTGGTGCCTGTCATCCTGCAGGTACATATACTTAAGATGTCGCTTTCTAAAGACCGGCTGTCTGAGACAAAATGGCACAGAGATAACAGCTCTATTTACTAAAGTGATTTCATCGAAAATTACCATGCTGTCAATGAAACACAAACACTGATTTGTCTAGAGACACAATGCATAGACAAACCTGTCACACAAATCTTCACAAAATCATTTTACAGATTTATAAAACACACCTGAATACAAGTTTGAATCATCATCAAAACAATGACATTGCCTTCATAGCACACACTCATGTCAATAGATCATAATGGTGTCAAAAGGTTGATATTTCTGATTAAAGGAAAATCCAGGTACTATATAGATTCATTATTTTCCTTATATTTGACTAATTGTTTTAGATAAAAAACACAAAAGTTTATTTCTAAATAAGCTGGTTATTGAGAGTGTTTTGTGTCACGCAATTTTAATAGAAAATTAGGTGGAAGGAAAACATCCAATTGTGACGGGATAATATCAGTCTTATTAGAGTTGCAAAGCAATGTATATACCTTAGAGTTTTCGAGAGGTACACAATTAAAGGACTGCAGCTGGAGTCGACCCTCAGGTAATCACAACATGGGTTGATAATACCTTTTGCTAAGAAACCCTTACTAAAGACAACATGAGAAGTATTTTACTAAGGCTAATAATATAAAAATACTGCGTTGCTCTTCAAAGGTCTAATGTCCCCTTTTTAGATGAAATCCTTCATGCATCAATCTGGGACTGAGTGGAAAGAAGCGGGATCCAAGCTGTTTGAGGTACAATGTGAAATTTCCACAGTTTTATAAGATGCTGATTTCATCTGCCAACGCTGCCAAAACTACCGGTGCCTGGTTTACCTATCATGGCATAACTGTGCTTGATTGGCCAACAAACTGAACCGAGCTAAGCCTAATAGGGGATCTGTGGTTTAGTCTCGTGGTTAAAATGAAATTCAGCAAACACCTAAAAATGCACACAAGCCTGATCTCCTCTGTGCCACGTCATGTTAGTGGAGTAATTCATGCAAACGGAGAATCTGCAAGGTGCATTCCCATTACATACAAACTGTTCAGCAGAATGACATTTATGTTTTTGATCTGTTTGATCAGTTATAATATTTTTTTTTAATATTTGTGTGAAACGACTCAATTAAATATATTTCAGTTCATGTTTTTATTCAGTTACTTTCCACTGATTATACAATTTATAAATACTGACCTGTACAATAACTCACTATTTCACTTAGAAGAGAAGATTGTTTAAAAGAACAGACAGGCGTGTTTTTTCTTCACTTTACCAGGGAGGCCATTAAATACCAGTGACCTGCATTTGGCTTGCTGCTGCTGGATAATGGCTGAATCAGGGATGAAACTGGGGACGTATAACACAGACAGTCAGGCACATGAAGCCATAACGGACAAGGGATATGCAAGAATTAAGCCGAAAAGGCTTGCACAGTCAGCATTTTTGTACACCTATCAGAGCTTTTTTTTTCTTTATTCTTTTTTTTAAAAAAAAAAAAAAAAAAGATGAGGTCACAATGCTGTTTAAGCCATCTGATAAAGATCCAGAGCTGTTGGCTCCACAGACCCAGCTGTGGTTTCTGCTGATGGTTTCTCCAGTTTCCTCCGTGTGAGAGCTGCAGCACTCTTTGCCAGAGATGTGCCCCTGTGAATCATCAGAGGTGAACTGAAAATTGGGAAGGATTTGACTTTTTACTACCTGGCAGCAGCAAGAAATGTGCTCATCGGTCATACAAAAGTTACCAAAGGTGGAATTTTGGGTCGTGTCTTTAGTGAAATATACAGCTATTACCCTTCTGGTTTTGGCTGCTGCAAAGAAATGTTGAGTTGTCATCCATTATTTTATTTTATTTTTGTCTTCCTGTTTTACATTGGTGTGAAGGCTTTTGGAGCAGAGGGAGCCGTGCGTTTACAGTGAGCGTATAGAAGAGTCTGAAAATCACAGCCAACCAATTCACACTGAAATCTCCTGTTGAGTTGTGTGGCATTCATTCAACTCTAGGATGGTTTCAACTATTTCCATATTTTTCACAAGTGCCAACACGAGGTCAGCCTCCTCATTACACAAATGGAATATAAAACAACTCTCTAACAAAGCGTGGATGGAGATTTGAAACACAAGAGGAGCGATACTGACATGAGACTCGGTGGGGGGGGGAGTATTCCCAGTGAAACAAAGCTCTTAAAGAGGGGAGGGCAGGGGTAATTACGGGAGTGGGCGGTAGATTCAGAGTGTAGATGTACTGTACCTTGGCTCTGTCAAAAGGCAACAGCGTGAACAAAAAGAAAGTGGAATTAAGGTTTGAGAAGCATTAGAGGAGGAGCAAGGCCGGTGGAGGGACAGCCAATTGAGAAGAAGCAAAAGGACACAAACAAAAGTAGAAAGCAAGGCTGAGCTGGCCTCTGGGAAAGACTTTGAGGAAGTATGGAAGAGGCAAAGATTGAGAACTAGTTGGCAGAAGCTCCACTGAAACCAGCTGTTTCCCATAGCACTGATGCTCAGCAGTAGACTAATAGGCAGAGTGAGTCAGTGGCTCCGTCTCCTGTCTCCCAGGCTGCCTGGAGGGGCCGTATTGATAATATCCCAGCCTGCAAGGCTCAATCCGTCCCCTGGGGCGCTCAGCGGCAAGTGGATGAAGAGTCCCTGGATGGTCTTTTTCCCCCTCCCACAACTAGACACTGCAAGCGGTGGAAGAGATGTGAACACCCTTGAAGGCAGGTACACGCATGCAGAAAGGCACAAGCAGGCACACTGCCCAGGCGCCTTCCCCACACCTCATTTATTCTCATTCTGAGTTTTTCCTCTCACACGCGGCGGAGCGAGGGCCAGAGAGCAATGATCACACGGGAGGCGAGGAGATGTATGAGGGAGGCGAACAGCGAGACAAGAGGGAAAAGTAGAGGAGAGTAGAATGACAGCCGGCGCAGAGTATCATCCTCCTCTCTTCTCTCCCATCAGAAGTGCTAATCCAGCCGGTGAAGGTGCCGACCATGGCTCGCACCTGCTTGCTCCTCTCCATCTTGTTAGGGGCCAGATGGGAGGAGAAAGTGACTTCTTGCTGTACTTTCACTACGGGGCTTGTTCCCTCACATTAATACCTCCACTGCTTGGCTTCATTTGTTACAAACGCTCAAGACACACACTCTGGGGGAGCCCGGGGCTGTGAATGATGGCCATATGCAGAACCGTGCTCATCTATAACCCCCTGTGGCTGAAACAAAGTACAGTATGCTCCTTCAGTGTTATATCCAAGGTTATCATTCAGAGGTGGTGCAGTGCAGTGAGATTCAGCACCTCTGCGAAAGTGAACCCAGTGGAGAGTTGGCTGGTCCATAAAGGTTAGCCAACCGGTTTATCGGTAGACGTTTACTAGTTTAAATATAAATGTGAGTCTGTTTATGCATGAGAGAAACAACAATGCCGGGAATGCTATAAACGAGTTCCTCGCTACCTTCTGTAGACGAGAAGTCATGTGGCAACTCTGAGTTTATGCTCGGTGTGCTAATCGGTGAATGCGAAACAAAAGCGAATTTAAAAAGCATTCATGAAACCCTGGACAGGGCCTCTCCTCATGTATGTAAAAGAAATAAAAAAACATAGTCGATGGGTGGATCAAAAAGAAAACACTGCAGGACTCGCACCAAACCAACTAGCATTAAAATTCAAACAGGACAAACCAAGGGTATGGTGAATAACATGCACTGAGTGGAGCTGCTGAAATTGTGTGTTTTTTGGCTACTTCACAGGATAGCAGAGCTCTTTCCATTGCCTTTTTCAAGGTTGCTTTCAGGATTCGGTGAAAGAAAAATATATAAAGAAGTCAGTGCAGTGGAGAAAAAAAACCCTCATTTTATAAGAAAAATAAAAAAAATGTAAGGTCTATTTTCCTCATGCTTTTTTATTTAACTAAACGGACAGATTTTTAACAGGTTTAAAATTGGCAATAAGTCAGACGGCCTTTTAAGCATCAGAGATTTTTTTTCTGTTGCTGTTGAAACATATTTTCTTACAGCATTCTTTTTTTATTAAGTGAGAAAAGCTTATCCCACCCCATAAATGTCCCTTGTGATGAAAATGAACCAGAATGACAATCTACTTAATATCTGCACATTTTACAAAGTCTGTCAAGAAGTTTAGTATTTTTATGGGGGTTTTTTTATTTGCACATGTATAGTTGTACCTGTAAACATCAGGGGCCTATAAATAGCGCTCATCATATTTATAATATTAAGTGGTTTTATTTACATTAAATATTAATGTGAGTTTGTTTATGAGTAAGAGAAAAAAATCTTAACAGTAGTCCTAACGTTACTAATAATATTAACAAATGCTATAACTAAAGAAACATAACATTTTTAGACAAATAGAATAAAACAAATATTAGTGGGGGGTGGATTTGGTGAAAGAAAATTACAAACCAGTTTTCTTGAGAAAAAACTAAAACCTGACATTCATATTGCATAAGCCAGACTGAAAAGTCTCATCAGTTGCATAAATGTAATCAAACCAACCACTTTGCTGCAGAAAAATGCACAGTAAATAACCCAAAGCAGAGGGACATACTGAGCAAAGACCGTCCTGGCTTCTCAGTGTGCCTGTGTTTATCTGTTGGTTTATGTGTCAGTTACTTGTTGGACCCCTGCTGAGAGAAAAGATGTTGTAAACAAGGCACCACACACAATGTACTGCAGCGGACATCAGAAAATGTGTTTCCTTTGAGAATACACACACACACACAAACACGCAAAACATGCAAATTTTTAATATGGCAGACACGAGGCCCAAAAAACTAACAAAACAATTGTGAACATATGCGAACATGCCATGCATACATATGCCAACAAGACAGCTCAGTTTGACTGCTCATAGGTGGAGTAAAAAGCATTGATTATCTGTTATTAATGCCGCACGTCAAGCTCTTGGACGGGTTGGTAGGGGTAGCAATCTGTTTTCTCAGTTGGATGGATGCAGAAACAGAGAGCAGGACTCAAGACTAGAAGGATGGGTTTGAGCACCGTAGTTACGAAGGTTTAAAACACTTACCATCCTTTAAGCCTCTCTGAACAATGTCCCCGACTCGTTCTGTATGTTCTTTGTGACAATGTTTGCTAATATTTTTCCAAGAAATCATTGAGGTCTTCATAGAACACTTCCAGTTTATTCACTGATTAGGTGACTTTTTTCCAGGATCATCAAAGTAAGAAACGTTGAATACAAATTCAGAAGTTATTTTTTTCTAGAAATGTATTTGTAATCAAAAAATGTATCCCGTGTTATATTTCTGCCACTTCCCAATTCTGCACTTCTCTATGTCGAACCTGCACATAAAATCTAAGTGAAATGCCTTTTCACTTTGTGGTTCAAATGTGATAAAATGCAGAAAAAAAGTTTAGAGCTACTAATACTGTTGCAAGACTTTTCATAAAGTTACAACATGGAATACGACAGAGAAAGCTGACTACAGAGTGTGAGCTTTCACAAAGCAGAACAAACTCACACACGCACATACACACACACACACACACACACACACACACACACACACACACACACACACACACACACACGTCAAATAAAAGCTGGACACAAGCTTCATTTGTCTGATAAAAAAAAGGTCACTTCTGCCCCTGAAAGCTCGCAGACCACCACCGGATCCCCTTTTAAAGCTTTCCTGAAGGGGATAAGGAGGGCAGCTTGTACACCTCACTTTCACTGCCGTAATTACAGAATAAACCACGCTGCTCTTTTTCCTCCATGTCATTTGAAATAGTGGATTAAGAACAGATTTGAAGCTTGGCCATCTGTGTTTTGAAGCAGAGTGTGCTTCCTTATCTCATCTCAACCATCCACCTCTCACACAGCTCCCAGTCGCCGTTTTTTTACTCTCCAAGCCTGAGAGGTTGCTCGGCTTAGGGCCCTGAAACTGGGTCATCTGGGTTTTGCTGGACACTGTAAGCAAAGCTGCCTAGGCCACACACAGGTAAGGGAGAGGGGCTTGGAGCAATAGGTTGGATAGGTGACAAGTATGAAGTTCAGGATGGAACAAGGCAGCCCTGTTGATGGCAGAGATATTTTTGGACACTGTGCGAGGGTTGTGGTGCCAGACCTGCACTGCCTCTTTGCTCTCATCTGGTTTCAGGAGCCAAGGCAAAGGCCAGAGGGCTCGGAGGTCAGGCCCGGCATCTCCTCTGCTGACAGACGGGAGGAGGAAACTGTACAGGATGCTGCCGTCGTAGGTCTAAATAAAACCGACACGGCTTTCCTTCCACAAACACACACACGGCGAAGCACAGGGGGCAGGTCTCAGGTCAAAATGGAACAAGTAGGACCGTCTGGGTACACACTCTCATTACAGTGGCGAGTGACAGGTCAGGGGTATCGCCCATCCGCGGGGGCTTCTGCTGCGAAATGTGATAGTGCTCTGAGGTTAAACCAGATAGCCTGAGAGCAGCTCCAGTAATGGATAGCAGGTGGACAGGAAGTTTTTATCCATTACTGTTTTGCAGCGCATACATGTTGTAATTAGTTCTGCCTAATTCGTCCTGCTTCTTTTAACCGCTTACATTACAGCACTACAACGAAATACAATGCAAACCTGCACTAAATAAAAAATAAAAAATGGATCTTGATCCATGACGGGGTTGCATAGAGATTTTTTTTAACAAGCAATTTTCACACAATTCCAGAGAAACCCAAACAAAAAAAAGAAAGCCAAACAAAAATATCTCGAAGATTTTCAATTACACTCTTCCCTTTTATAATGTTGTAATTTTAGCTATGATTAGAAAAAATAAGAATAAGAATGATTAAGCGTTCTTTCTATAATATCACTGTTTTCAGTTACCGATGTCAGTCTTCGTGTGAGTGGAAGAAAAGATAATCTGGCATTTTCTTCTCTTCTCAACATGCAGTAGGGGTGTGTCAGAGTCTATTTGATGGCCCGCATCTGGACGCCGGAGTGTCAGCTCTTTACTGCAGGGAATGAGGGTCAAAGTAAGGAAGCCAGCACTGTAAACATCATGTCACAGCAAGACAGCGAGTTGTTGACGAGCGAGGACCACAGGAGTGTCCAATAAAACTCAAAGTGATATCTCAAAGTAGATTTATACACCATTAAATGTGTCGCTGCTCGCCAACTCATTATCTGTTTAGCCGGCAAACCTGCGCTGGTGGTGGAGTTATGCATAGATGTGGAAAGCTCACATCTTAAGGGCCATAAAAATATATACACTCCTCAAGGATAAAATGAGTTGCTCCTACTCTGCGTCTCTATGAGGTCTGCTGCTGCTTTTGCTTACAGTAATATGGATAAAGCTCTGCACTGATGGTAAAAAGGGTTTTCTACTAACAACATACTCCACAATTATTGAAAGTTCTTGGTAAGGATGAGTAAAAACAAAATTTGAAATAATACAAAAACTATTTTTACTGCATTTACCATCACCTAAATATGCACAAACACATATATATGAACAAATGTATATAAAGGGGAGAATAATCTGAGAAATAATTGATTTTAATAAAATTATCTTTATAATCTATGCTTTACTTCATTGTTCCCCAACTTTAATTATGTTCCTCTTTGATATGTGATATGTAACATAATGCTCATTTCTTTTCTTTTTTACTCTTAGAAATGGGGAAAACGTGTGAACCTGTCTTTCAAGTAAGGTAACGTTAACGTGGCAAATTCTGCATGGTTTTTATAATTAAAAAAGTAAATTTTTTCATTATCTTACTACATTCAATGCTATTCTTGTTTCGCTTTTTAGAATATGAGTGCAACTAAGTTGCACTTACTTTCACACAATTCTTTAAAAATGCCACATTTTTCTGACCTTAATAAAATATTCACAACTCTATATATTATGCTTTGTTATATTTTATATAATTTACCCTATACAATTTGATCTGATTAAAAAATAAAGATATCTGAAAATGTTAAAAACAAAAATAGACCTGAGTGTATGTGTGCAAACCGTCAAACCAACGTTTTGTTGAACCACCTCTTGATTCAATGACAGCTGCCAGTCTTCTTTGATTCCCACATCTTGTGTTGACAATATTTGATTTGATAACTAATCAATACGTCCATCAAAACATGAGAACATCTTACACACAACCCTCCTCAGGTTGACCCCAGAGTTTATATCAGATGTAAGTCTGAACTCTGCTTAAGCCTTTGCAAAACTTTAATTCTTCTCTCAAGACATCTTTCTTTTGTTGATTTGGATTAAGGCTTGAATAATGAATCTCTCTTCTGCTTTACTTTCCAAGAGAGACCTGGAGGTTTTTGTTCAAAACATGCTTGTGATTCTTTTTATATCAAACTAACTCTTTGAAAATGCAGGCCAATTTTTAGTTTGGTTTCATCAGATCAGAACATATTATTCCACAGGCTGTAGGGAGATTTTTAACCAGGACTGGATTTTTTTTTCTTATTTGTTAGAAGTGTGTCTTGCAGCCAAACCCCCTGTCAAAGTTAAAGTTCATGCCACCAAGAAACTTGTTTCTTATCGTAAATGAAACAGAAACTTAAAATGAATTGCAAGGTATTTATAATGAAAGAAAAATAAGGATTTTTCAAGTTTGTGCTCCTGTGGCATGATCCCTCTTATCTTTGTATTGCTAATTGAATCAACATTTAGAATGAATTGTTTTTAATAAAACCTGTTCAAAAGTGATGATGCAGAGGCCTTTTTCACATAGTCAGTCTTCAAAATGGGAAATTCCTGAGCACTGTTATTCAAAAGAGGCAGCTGTGCCGATTTTCAGGAACTGCAATAATGTGTTTTTTGGGGTCACCAAGTTATTACGATAACAATTTATTTCAAGGCTTGTGTGCAACATTTCATGAGGTGAAAATAAAGGTGGAGGCCACAATACTTCAGTCCCAGAATATTAATAATGCATGTATGATCTAGAACTTCAAAAGCAGAATTCATTTTAGTAAATGCATGCAATGAAATTGTTAGATTGAAAAAAAAGAGTTCTAGTTGCAAGATTTCAAATTTATTAAAGCAATAAATCAGAGCATGAAATTGTTTAAACATTTTATTGCTATGTAAAATTAAAAATCCTGTACATTCAATGAAAAAGTTCTACTTATAAATAACACAAAATAAAATTAGGCAAAATAAAAAAAAAACAAATGGCATCATGATGGGGAAAAATTGGGGACACTTCAGTTTTTAGCAGTTTCAGCAACAGCATTGCTGCTAAACACAAGTTAAAATGGTTAAAAGTATGCATACTGTACTGTTTAGTACAGACTATTATTTTTATAAGTCATACACACTGAAGGTAGAATCCTAAACATATTTTACCATACTTCTATCTATTAACATAAAGGATCTATAAATGAGGTCCTACATTGGGCCAAGCCTAAATAAAATCCAACATATGAACACATCTGTGAAATCACTGGCATGTGCTTTTGGACAAAGGCTGCAGCTGCTTCCCGCATAAATCAGTGCAGTGCAGTAAGTGAGAGCTGACGAGTCTACTCACTCGGACGTGTTAAACAATCTCTGAATCGTGACGCACATCCTTGTTGTCCTCAAAACATCAGCACTGGGGATAACAAATGTGAAAATGAAGCGTCCTCCCCATGACAGAAGAATAATTAATGACGACACAAAACTTCAAGTATATCCCAAACGCAGCTCCTTTGTGGATCTAAAGAGACTAAAGGCATGCATTCTCTACTAATGTGCAGCCGCTTTTGCTTTCTGTGACGCACTATGCAGAGTGCATATCAGGAGCTAGTGGGTGCTCTCGGTGAGGTTTGGCTCTTCATGCCGTGACTTTAAAGCCAGCTTGTGTTCCAGGAGGCAAAAAGGCTTGGCTTACTACATTGACATTCAAAACGCTTTAATTGGGCTGCACTTAATCTCACACAAGTAGAAACAAAACAGAGTTAGCATTCAAAACACCAAGTTCTTTGCGCATCACCTCTTTCCCAGTTAATTAATTTGAGCTGCATGATAAACAACATAAAGTGACTGTTATTAATGTAAACCATCTGATATAAATTGTGAAATAAATTATAATCCGAGTACAGAAAAAAAATTACTAATTAGGAACAGCAAAATATAAGCGTTCTACATCAACGTATTCAAATAAATCAAAGCTTTGTTGACGTTATTACCAGACTGCATTCTGCAGCAGAGCTCACTGCATTTGTGAAACACCTTACAAAATAAATAGTTACATAAATAAATAAATCTTGCATTGTTTATTCATTGTTAATTCTTCCTTTTACAGTACCATGACTTGAAACTGTACAGTGAAATATAATACAGCAGTCACAATGAAGACAGAAGAGTGAAGCCGCCTTCTGTTATTACTGGTACTGAGGAGAGGGATACAGGTAATGGTTAGCTGGTCCGAAGAAGATAAACGGAACTAAAACACTCAACAGTAATCCCAAATCACCAAATCATCCAGCATTTTTCTTTCTTTTGGATCTTCCACAAGGCGATTGGGATGGGTTGAGACCCCATCAAGTGTCCAGAGCTGCCTCAAATTCACATCCATACTGGGATTACTAAGATCTGAGTTTGGCTTGGGTGGGAGTCATGGAAGAGGTGGGAGGTGTGGGGAGGTTGAGGTCAAAAGGCGAGGATTCGGCAGCCAGGCTTGCCACGGTGACCTCAGAAGTGGTCCATCCTGGCGGCGTAAAGGCTGCGGGAGCGTGGCATGGCCGTGGAGGCGCGGTCAAAGCTGGACGAAGGCCACTTCATGATGAACTGGGAGGTCACTGGCAGCAGGAACCTGGACAGACGGACACGAACGAGGGATGGAGGGATTAGGGGAAGAGGATGAACATAATGAGAGGATTAGTCCCGCAAAGGTCACAATTTAGAGGTCGGGGCGCTTTGATAGGCACAGAGACGGCATATTGCCCACTTTTCATACATTGATCTTTATGGCCATCTTCATTTGCACTGCTCAGTTTTAATAATGGCTGGGGGAAGTCAAGATATTATGACACCTCTTAGTTTGAAAAAAGGAAAAAAAGAAAAAGAAAACTTAGAACTTAAAGAGAGCGATCCACATAATCACAGGCATCTCATGAAAGCTGTATAACAAGAGTTACCATTACCACAAAATAATTTGTTTCTAAAAATACCAGATAATGTAGATCTTTTTCATGTACAGTGCAGCAAAATGTGCTTCATGCCTTACAGATTCCTATGTTTTTTCCTTTTTTGTTGTTGATTTTAATGTACTTTTTTTTTGGCACAGGTAATTGTTTAGATCATCAAATAAGTTTTAATATCAGACAAAGATAATCTGAATTAACAAAAAAGCATCTTCACATAGTGATTTTGTTTAATGGGGCTGAGGGGGCTTTCCAAATCAAGACATCCCTGTGTGGATAAGTAATTGGTCCCTAAACCTAATAACTGGTTGCTATGGAGGCAACAAATGTAATAAAGTATTTGCAAAGATGCATATTTTCTAAATGACCAGTTTATGTTCAAGATCCTGCCATGATTAGGACACTCCAAAACCTTCATTTTGCTTTCATTTGGAGATGCTGCTGTGCGTTGAATTATTGTTCTTCTGTATGTGTGAAGGTTGCTAGAGTTGATGACCAGTCCTTCTCCTTTTGTTTTTTTTTATTTTGGCAAGACTTTATTTGAAGGGGTGTGCATAAGACTGACATGACACTGTCATAAACATGACATAACACCTGTTCTGAACATAAAGGGCTCTTTATGAATGTTTATGAGAGTTGTCATGAAGTGTCATTCGGTAAATAATGACACTTTTAATGCAAAGTTGCTCTAAAAGTTGCATTGAAAGTGTCATGTCAGTCTTATGCACACCCCTGCAAATAAAGTGTTACCTTTTCTTTCTCATGGAGTGCAAATATGTGGATCTATTACAGCAATCCATTCAGGTCCTGAAGAATCACGGCAGACACAGACTATCACACTACCATTACCTTGTTTTTGATTTTTTGCTGAAATATTTTATGTTTTTTAATTTTTTTTGGGTTGTTTGTGCTACTAATTAAACCTGACCACAATAACACTTCTGTGTGCACAGTTTACAATCCTAAAGTGAACTGTATGCTCAGAAAGAGAATGCTGACGTCACACACAGCACACTGTGCAACCTTTGTTGTGAAAGTCTGTTTGGATGTGTAGTGATGGGACTGCGATGTGATGTGCTAAAAATTCAACCATTGCTAATGTATAGTTGTATTGCGTCTGGCTTCCACTGGTGTCAAAAGATGATGCTAGTCTCATATTAATTACATAAAATGAGGAAGGACCATTCAGACTGCAGATGCTTTGAAAACATTAGAATAAGTATGGCACAATCGGATTTTTTTGGGGGGTGAAAAGGTCGGAATTGGATCAAGCACACTGCCATGAAAAAAGTCGAATGTAGGTCACATATGGATGGGCAAGCAAATCAGATTTGGGTCGCATTCGCCTGCTGTGTGAATGTAGCCCTAGTTTGACGTCGCACATAAAAGGGCAAACGGTTTCCATAAAATGTTCCACTTTTGTCTTTCCAGTCAAGAGAATGTTCCTAAATGTTTCAAGGATCACACAGGCTGTTGTGCTTTGGTCAGGAAGGGCTTTAAACCTTTTGTGTTTTATCATCTCCTTTGCCCTTTATTTGAGAGCTATCAGTCAAGAAAGCAGATTGCGAGAGAAAGGGAAGACATGCCGCAATGGTCGATGGGCTGGAACTTGATCCTGTGATGGCTGTATTGAATACCAAGACGTCTGTAAATGGGTTTCATGCTCTACAACCTGTCCCACCACAGAGCCCCAGCAGGGTTTTTAACCATGAAGTTCTTTTGCCCATCTTTTTTTTTTTTTTTAAAAAAAGGTTTGCTTTGTTCTAGTGGCTTTAATTTGACAGTTGTCAGACAGGGAAGCAAGTCAAGATAGAGAGAGGAAAGACATGTGACAAAGAATATCTGGCTGGGACTCGAACCCATGATGGCTGCGCCAAAGACAAAGGCCTTCGCATATGGACCAATTGCTTTACCTCTGCACCATAGCAATGTCTTTTAAATTGTTTCCCATTGTTGAATCACCATTAGTCAGGGGAAATGTGATTTTTTATGACTTCCTGGGTGAATTGTCAATGCATCCTGAGAGGTTTTGGGAGGCTGAAAACTCCTACGATGGTCCTCCACTACTCCATTTAGGAACAAAAGGCTTAGACATGAACTTGTAAACAGACTGACTTGTATTTGTGTATGTTATTTTTTTTTAGATGGTGGTATGATGTTTTGGTTTTGGGCTAGTTTGGCTTTAATAGAGTTATTTCCCTCAACCTTCCTGCGGTCTTTGCAGCAAATGCTCAGGAGGAGTGCAGCAGATGTCACGGTCAGACAAGGGCAAGAGCAGGGGCGTGGGAGGAAGTGTCTCATCAGACCATCAGTTCCCGAAACAACACAAATAAACCTAGAAAAAAGAGCACGCAGGGTCAGTGCAACCCTGCAGTATGCACGCAAGAAGTAAGAAGCTCTTATGGTTCAATGAACTCTGTCTCTTTAGACTGTGGGACATTAATAAATTAAGTCAATGTTTGAAAATTTTGTCTTCTACAAAACTAACAGGATATCTTTCTCTTGATATTAAAATTTGGTTGATGATCTAAAACATTTAAATGTGCCAAAAATTAATGACAGAATAAATCTTTAAGGTGGCAAATACTTTTTCAAACGTGGTGCTAAATAAATTAAAATCCCTCAAAATAAGTAAAAAAGTAACTAAAATGGACAATGTCCTAAATGCCAAATATAGAGAGCAAAAAGAGAGTAAGAAACTGTTGAGCTACTGTACATAAGCTGCAGGAGTAATGCATTGTGACCGATTGCTGATCTTTGGGGCAGTTTACTTTTAGTTTTTCTATAATTTGACCCTTAAAGTTTCTAGTATCAGGAACAGAAAATCCTCACCTATCGTTCCGAGGCACAGACGTCAGTACCTTTCTAAGACCTTTCTATGACACCTTCCACCGAGACAGAGCAGTGAGGCAGCTCCTGCTAACAGCGTTCCAGTACCTGAGAATGAAACCAGTGTCAGGTTGAGATAGAGTCAAGGAGTTGTGGGAGGTGGGGGAGGTAGGGGAGGTTCTGGACCCTTCCACCGTCTGCCTTGGTTGCTTTAAATGAGTTAGATGCGGCTGTAGGAGCAATGTCAGATGAGGTGATCAGATCCTGGGCAGGGTTAACGGAAGCTTAGGCAAATGCCGGGGTACTTACTTAAAACACATGAGATGGAGAGTTTTAAAATTCCACTCTGATAAGTCTAAGCAGTGATTTAAATTTACAGGCTTTTCCAGCAAACTTATATCATTGAATTATACATTCAGTGACCCTATTTTTTACATCTTCAGTGAGGATCTTTATTTAATAAAAAATACATCTAATGCTCGTTTAGTTAAACAAGTACAATGGTCATAAGAAGGAGCTCCCTGTGGAAGTGTTTAAGATGTGACAATCTAATCAAAAGGAACCCATTGGGGCTGAGGATTAGAGTGGAGGAATAATATCTTCTTTAAACCATGTGTAGCGATAGCACATTTTTCTCTGACAGCTCTCGTTTCTTGTGAAATAGCTCTTGGACAAATTAGCTGAGCAGCTTCTCCTGAAGTCGACTGGAAAGGAGAAGAAGAAGAAGAAGAAGAAGAAAAAAATGAAAAGAAAAATGTTGCTAAGGGCATTCGTATCAACAGAGCCTCAAACCCAAGAGAGTTAGGAGGGGATTCATATTAAATTGATTTAGTCCAATGAGAGTGTCCTTGAAACGGCTTCAAGTGGGTTGTATAGATCCCTGAAGCACAGAGTCTTCATCTACTCCTGGACTGGGTGAACAATGGCTCAGTGTGACACTTGTTCTAAAAGTTCTGCATTTCAGCATCCGAGAGGTGGGGAAGTTCTGCTTTCAGCCTACATCTATTAAACAGCCTAAAGTGCAGGGGGGGGGGGGGGGGGGGGGGTTGGTATTTTTACTTTGCAACAAATGATTTCATACAAATGCCCTGCGACAGACTGGCGACCTGTCCAGAGTGAACCCCGCCTCTCGCCCGGAACGCTAGCTGGAGATAGGCACCAGCAACCCTCCCGACCCCACCAAGGGACAAGGGTGTCAAGAAAATGGATGGAAAATGGATGGATGGATGGATGGATTTCATACAAAGATTTAAATGTTACAAATGAACTTGATTTTTCCTTGTTTTATTTGTTTGTTTTCCCATTGCTCAGCTCCATGCATTCTGTCACTTCCCCAAAGTCAGCATGGAAAAGGAAGAAAGAAAAATATTGAACATTCATGTAGGGCTGAGTGTGTGTTCTTTGCAGCTCCTCTGCAATTCACTTTGAGAATATTCAGCTCATAAAAAGAATCACTCTGGCAGTGGTGAGATGTGGGGAAGGCGGAGCGCCTCTCACGTCCAAGCGGCTGCTGTCTCTGCAGGCTACATTTAATTGGACCCTCGTTCGGCATCTTCCAGGTTCGTCCTCCTTTTGATCACAAAGACGGCCAGAGGGGGAGGCTTGTTCATGCACTTGTGCTTTTGCTTAAATCCATCAACAGAGACACGAGCTGCGACTTATGGATGCAAAATTGCTATAAACTACTGTATTTCCTGACAGGCCAGTCTATAGTCATCCATTGGGACGTGAATGCCACGGCACATTAAGAAAAGACCAGAGAAAAGAACATATCATGACTAAGGATGGACGCAGAGACTGCAACGACAGCTGACGCAATCATAAACCAAGAGGCTTCGGCGTCTCAAAGGTTATTCGCTGCCCACATTGAGCTCAACACCTCAATTAGCTCTAATTACTGCCACACTTTTCAGACAAATGAAAGTTAATAGAATTTGAAACTTTTGTCATCGTGAGAAAATGAAGTCTTTTGGTATTGCCAGTAATTCCAGGCTTAACAAGAAAGTCATTAGAAAGGCTATTTGGCTACTTCCTCTCATCAGCCCACACAGGCCCACTGAGGGTCCTCCAGCTCATGAGGGTTTTGACACACTTGATCAGAGCTCTTCACACAGAAGGGATGTGTTTGAACAGGAGCAGGCAGGTGTGGTCAGTGACAGAAACCCGGCGGATCCCAGGGAATAGACAAACTTGGATCCACATGAAATGCTGCAAAGTTGAGACCTAATCTGCTTACACATTGGATACACGAGGGAAAGTATGATTTTAAAGAAATCAAGTAGTCAACACTGCTCAATAAAAGTATTCATTCCCCTTGGATTTCAAGTTCAGTCAGATTTTACAGAGGATATCTGTTATCATCATTTTGCAGACTAATTGTAGCTGTAGGTTTAGGTGCTCTGTTACGGTAAGGTGACCCTCTGCCCCATGTGCCAAACTCTTTCTGTTTTGAGCGATAGAATGGACAGTGCTTTGTGAGAAATTCAAACCTAGGGATTTAGTTTTGTAGTTTAAAGCTGCTTTAAACTTCTCTGCTGTGTTTATTTTTTTAAGATAAAATTACACACAGGTGGAATTTTGAAGGCAATTGGTTGGTATATATATAGTGGCATAATGTAAGGGATTTAATACCCAAGTAGGGGAGATTGAGCTAAGATAAGTCATTTTTCATATTAAGGATCACTACATCAAGGCAACTTTAGTTTGATTGCAAACTTACATGTCTGCACATATTTCAGAATATTGTGCATTCCTTCAAATAATCAGAACAAGTGCGAACATAACTTACCCTGTGTATGGGGTAAGTTGTGCATAGGTTTGAAGTAAGTTGAGCCATATACCTATAAACACACACTTCATCCTATTTTTTTAAGGTATACGGTACTGTAAATCTGTTGCACTGTACCTTAGGGTTTTGCTATTTACTCTAAATAATAGAGTGTGTCACCCTAGGCTTTTCTACTGCTATCTAAGTTTCTGATCTTTGCATTCTGTGTGGGTTGTGAACACTTAATAGACAGCAGTAACAGAATCCACTTACCACTCTCACCGACAAAAGTTTCATTAGGTGCAACTTTCTCAAAATTCAGTTTTAACTTGAAAGTTAATAAAAAAGAAAATACGAAAAATGCCACCTATGTGATGCATTTGAATAATTACCTCAGACTTGAACCACTGCTTCTTGTTGAAAGTTTGGCATTAAAATATGCCGTTTATGAAACCAGCTCACTGCTCGAGCCATCTGGCTTCATTTCACAGTCCTGAAGGTTGCTGCCTTCTAAGGCAAACCAATGCTTCTTTGTATATGATCATGTTGAGGGCTGGGAAAACTGAAAGGTAATTCATGTGGAAATGAAAAACACCTGTGTCCTTTTACCATTTTCTGCAAAACAGCCTTTCAAAAGCAGCGTGCGTTTTATTGCACTTCCACTGACGTATAGGTTTACCTTTTTAAAGTAGGTTCAGAAACACAGCTTACATGTACATGATGAGGTTTATGTTTGGTTATTCATGTTCATGGGTAATTTTAATGTAGACAGGGTCAGTCCCTATAATCCACATTTTCTGTAAGGAATTGAGCTAAAATATGATTTCAGAGCTTTTATATAGACCGCCACTTGGTCTTTCAGATGTAAATACAGGTAAAGAAGTCAACTTGAGTGTCCAGAGAGAGGGACCGCTATCGGGTCACGGCACAGGACATGAGCATGCACACCCATACACTTTCACATCCACACAGTTTAGCCTTTCATGTTATGCATATGCATCAATGGGAAAATAAAATCCTAATTGCTTCTCAGCCATCTGAAGTGGCGGCAGTGGCGGCAGTGGCTTGTGCGCGGCCCTTCGCATGCCGATGGAGAGATGTGAGCCACTTGTGGAACTGCAAACCACACGTTATAAACCAAACTTTTTTTTCTTTTTTTCCCTGTCAACCTCTTCCCTGATGGGAAGAGAGCGGTGCTTAGGTTGATCATGGCACAAATGCGGTGCAGGTGAAGCTCTCAGTTCCCACTGAGACACTTGCACTTCAAATGTTCTCAGGCTACAGTAGGATGCTCTTGATTAAAGCATTGTGTTAAAGACGTGGTGGCACTCGAGTGCTGTGCTGCAAACAGGTTGAATGTTTGCAGTGTCAAGTGAAAGTGCTCCAAACAGTCTGAATGTGATTTCTTCTCCTTATTTTTTTTTCTTGCAACACAGAGTAACAAATTTGGGGAAAATTAAACTGTCTCATTATGCTATTATAATCTCAATATGGCTTTTTTTTTTTTTTTGGCTAATGAGAGAAGGAGAAGGACATCATGCCAGACTGTTGGTTCTGCAGCCAAAGCAACCATCTTCGGGCAAGTTTGATCAGGCCTTCATTGAAATGTTGAAGTGGTGGCACCAATAGAAAGCAGTGAGAAGAAGCATTGTTGCAGGATGAAGGGGGGTGGAACTAAACCAAGCAGAGACCTGAGTTGAGGGGCGAAGAGACGGAAGAAGAGGAGGTAGAGGAAGCAGCAGCGACAGCAGCAGGAGGGGAGCCATGAGTGGAGGTTGGTCCAGCAGCGAATGGAAAGCTTTTTTTATACAAAGATATATAGACAGAGGAAATAAGGAAAGACAGACAAATGCAAGCCTAAAGCTATCCAAAAGGATACCTTCAGCAAACATGTGGTTCTGAGAATGATCAGATCAAATAGAGAACATATTTGCATTCACATACTCAAAAATCAGTTCAGGCAAATTATAAAAGAACGTCACAAGAGATAAAAGCATAAAAAAACACCACATACCTTTTAACAGCTAAGGTTTTTATACACTAGAAGCAAAGTGATAGCTTGTTAAAATATGTGCAAGGCTTATGAATCATGTAAAGTGAGGCCGCAGGAAAAAAAAAAGGAAAAAAAAAAGCTCTCTCTCGTAAGGTCATTTGCTGCTCAGACTCATCTGGGCTCTAATTGAATTAAGAAGGCCTCCAGGGGCCCCGGGCTAACCTGAGCGCTAATCTGTGGGCCATTATTTCCTGTTAACGGCACGCTCCCTCTCTCTCCCTGCTCCCAACTCGGCTCCCGCCCTGTCTGACGGGCCCACAGCATGTGTGATTTAAAAGTTCACTCATTCCAAACCTGAGCCGCTGTTCCCTGTGGCGATCTGCGTTAAAAATAGAATGAGGCTGATTTTTGCTTGTTTGTTTTATCGGGGGTTGCATGAAGAAGATGATGGCTGCAAGGCTCCGCAGAGGGGGAGTGGGGGAAGCGGAAATGTTTCCTGAAAGAGGTTTAATGATGATAGCTGTATCGTAACGCGGTGTTTGTCAGTGCCTTCCAAAGGGAATTTATTACTTGGCACTTGTGGGGCTTTAGGCTGCTTTGATTAACACTCCACTTTGACCTAAATATCAGATTAAAACACCAAAATAAATATTCATCAAGGTTGTTATCTTTACACATGTTCAGCACTGCAGCAGGCTTCATTCATTGCCTCTGTGTTGTGTTTATTGTCTGATTTATTTTTTACTACGTTTTTAAATTGTTCGTGGCATTGCAGAAATCAGCCAGAGCATTAAAACCACCTGCAAGACACTGCATAATGAGCTGGACACAGGACATCTGGGAATTTTCTTGCGATGTCATGTCGTTCTGGGTCGTGTTGGTAAGGGGCTTGTAAATGCAGACACCCAACATTGCATTATTGTGATCTGATCAATGCCAATAACATTGACTGATTCTAATATCTCATTAATATTTTACACCTATATTTCTGTTCATTTTCATTATGTCACTATGTAAACTAAAACACAGTGATCTTCACATGAAATAGTTTAAGTAAGGATGGAAGTCAGGGCGTCTTCCAGCTGAATGTTATGATAAAAACAATCATTTTAGTGTTTATTGAGTCCCAAAAATGCAAGTTTAGAGGATCTGGCTCAGTTGGATTCAAGACAGAGAATGACATCACTAATCCCCCACATTTTGTCACATTACATTCCCTAAGCTTCGATGTATTTCATACGTGATAGTTTAAGTTTTTTTTTTATTATTATTATTCTGTTTTATGTTTTTTTTTATGAATTTTCTTGTGATGTCATGTTTCCCATTGTTTTGAATGTTGACCAAAAAAGGACGAATGTGGTCCCATCTGATTAGAGCATGTTGAGAATAAATAACTGTAAAGGAAATGACATGTTAAGACACACTCTCAAAGCTACGATTAGAGGATATGACACAGTAGGGAAGGCCCTCTTTAGGGCGCAGCTTAGACAATGGAGATCACAAAGTGTTCTTGTTGCCATTTTGTTCTGCTAGCCCTTAATAATAGCATAAACTATGGACCACATGTATTTTGGTATTAATAAATGGAATTTATGAATTCAACTCACTGACTCTTCTTTAACCTTATACATCAAGAACTTAGCATGGAGAACGGATAAATGTGGTGCTTCTCCACAAGCACCACATTGCACAAGTTTGCTGTTTCCCTAGCAAACCTGTGCTCCCTAGCAAACCTTAACAAACAGGATTTGTTAAGGTTGTCTTTTAGAAAATAGATTGGAGTGCCTGACCAATAGTTGCCCTGTTAACAGATTTTACCACCTGAGGTGTGGATCTCTGAAGCTCTTCCAGAGCTTCTGTGCTAAGAATCTCCTTGGTTGTCATGCCTCTTTAAGCACTCGGACATGTTTTTATAGGTTTGTAGCTGTGTCATACGCTTTCCCTTTTTTAGATAAGAGAACTGAACACAGCTTTGTGAAATGTTCAAAGTTTGGGATTTTGTTCTGTAACCTGGCTTTAATCTTCTCCACAAGTTTCTCCCTGACCTGTCTGCTGTGTTCCCTGAACTTTATTGTTGATTGATTGTTGAATAATGATTTTAAAAAAAAACTTTGTGGCCTGCACAGAGTAACTGCATTTAAACTGAGAGTAAATTATGCACAAATGGACTGTATTTAAAGTATTAATTGGCTGCCTTATGAAAGCACCTTGATGCACTTATGTAAAGGTATCAGAGTAAAGAGGCTGGAAACAAATGCAAGACATTTTTTTTAATATAAATATATTTCTTTGTTTCAAAAATTATAGAAAGCCATGTAACATTCTACCTACTTTCCATTTTACAATAATGAACTACTTTGTGTTGCTCTATCTTAAAAAATGTAACAATATATATATATATATATATATATATATATATATATATAGATATCTATATATATCTATATATCTATATATAGATAGATATAGATATATATATACACAGTCCAGTCACATTAATGTGACCACCACGTACTTTCCACTTCAGAGTTAAATAACCAATCACAGAAGGCAGGTGGCAGCACAGTGCAGTTGAGCGTATATAAAGGGTGTGTGTGGGCTTCGGAAAACATTTCAATCGTTGGCGTAATGCAGAAACGAAGCGATTTATCCGACGTCCAAAAGGGCATGATCATTGGCTTTCGGGCCAAGGGTGGAAGCATTTCCGAAACGGCTGAGTTTGTGAACTGTTCGCGTGCCGCCGTGGTAAAAGTGTACCGTGCATGGCAAAATGGGACTGTCCAAAATCAACGACGTGGCAAATGTGGTGCACCACGGGCCATAGATGACAGAGGCGAACGACGGTTGCGGAGATGCGTTCGGGCAGATAGACGGGCTACCGTTGAGCAACTGACCACTAAAATGAACCAAGGGGCTACCACAAGTGTCTCCCAAACCACTATTCAGCGAACATTGCTGCGTCTGGGCCTCCGAAGCGGACGCCTGGTTCGTGCACCTATGCTGACTGGTGTTCATCGACGACGAAGGCTAGAATTTGCACGCCAGTACAGCAGCTGGACGTCCACTGAGTGGCGACAGGTAGCGTTTTCAGATGAATCGCGTTTTATGCTCCATCGGACAGATGGACATTGGCGTATAAGGCGTGAAACCTCTGAAAGGAACCACCCTGCAACCATTGCAGGAACGGTCCAAGCTGGAGGCGGGAGCATTATGGTCTGGGGAATGTTTTCCTGGCATTCTCTGGGTTCACTGATTATTGTGGAAGGCACGATGGATCAATACAAGTACGCATCTGTCCTTGCGGACCATGTCCACCCCTACATGCGCATTGTTTTTCCTCAGGATGATGGCATCTTCCAGCAGGACAATGCAAGGTGCCATACAGCTGCCAGTGTACGTGCGTGGTTCGAAGAGCACCAGGATGAGTTTACCGTCCTCCCCTGGCCAGCAAACTCACCTGACTTAAACCCAATCGAGCATCTGTGGGACCATCTCGATCGAGTTGTTCGCGCCATGGATCCTCAACCGCGTAATCTAGCGCAGCTGGCCACGGCATTAGAGTCGGCATGGCTCAACATCCCAGAGAAGACCTTCAGGGACCTAAGTGACTCTCTTCCTGCACGTCTCGTAGCAGTTCGCTCTGCGAAAGGTGGTTATTCTGGCTTTTGACAGATGGTCACATTAATGTGACTGGACTGTGTATATCTATATATATATATATAGATCTATATATATATATATAGATCTATATATATACATATATATAGATCTATATATATATATATATATATTTATATATATATGTATATATAGGTTATCAGATGAATTCTCAAGACCAGAACTGAACATTTTTACTTGCATATTATGGCTTCATTAGTCATATTTCTTATTTTTATGATTTTTAAGTAGCTTTTGTAAACCATTTTGAATTGCCTTGAATATAAACAAGGCTACACAGATGAATGTGCCTTCCTTCAAAAGCCCTGTGCGACTCGCATTGCGTCCTAACATGTTTCTCAAATCTGTACTGCAGCACAATAATCCAGAGAGATTGTCAAAGTCCAAGGAATCAAAACATTTGAACCCACTTTTTACCTTGTATCATCCCATTCAGGACTGAAGGTTGTCAAAGTGCCACGTGACTCTGAGACAAACTTGTAAACGACTAGCAGGCAGTCCCGGCACAGCTGGACAAGTCGGCGACAACACTGCAGCTCCTGGGGCGACAGCACATCGCTGCTCTTGTTGAAGATGATCTCCCACGACGAGCTGAAGAGCAGAAAGCCCAGTTAGCACACGAGTAATAAACATCACCAGGAAGCCTCACTTACAAGTTAATTATGTATGCATTATGACCACAGCGTAACCTTTTCGCTGTTGATGAGTGCAAACACATCTGCATACACTCTGAAATCTACCGGCATGGGGTTAAACCCGGAGGAGGGATGAAACAAATCCAAGTACAGTTAACCCTCCTAACAATCCTATACATACCCCTGACTGGGAGAGAGTTTCAAGAACTGAGACAGACAACCCGGGGGGGAAGTTTTGATGTCTTCCCCTCTTCGCTCCTTGGGAGGTGGGACGTGCTTCCTCTGAAAGGGTTCAGAACTCCATGTTTCCATTCTCCTCCTCCTAAGTCCTTTCTTAAAGCCTGCTGAATTCATTTCCCACAATAGCTGCTGGGCCGTTTGATTGTTGTTAAGTCCCTCAGATAAAATATCAAACAAGAGACAGAGAGGAGCAAGGAGGGGGTCTTCACCCTGGATTTAGAGGGTGCTTTTGGAGCAGTAACCGCCTCACTGTCTCTGCGTGATACGGGGCTCCCTGTTGGGTTCATCCATGTTAGAGCGTGCCACGTTGAAAGGAGGAGGCCAGGCGATAGGCTACAGAGCTAGCTGTATCATCCAAGACCACGCTGTGATCAGACAAAGATAAAACGAAGGGTGTGAGATGCAGCCTTGGCTAAACTAATCCTTGCAGGCTAATGTCCCTCCACCCAATCTCTGCCATTTCAAACAAATTCTCCTTTTCAATCACTTTCCAAATTCTCTCAGTCACTAAGTTAGTCTTTGACTCTCCCTACTCTTATCAAGCACTTCATCTTGGTCACCTGCTCGCTCCCTCCCTCCCACACTCGCCCTCAATTAGGACTCCGATGGAAGCAGGAGAGCAAAGTGGAGAGCTGTGGACGGCGACTCGAGTTACCCCCACCCTGAGCCCTCTGTGCCAGGGGGAACACGCCGCCGAACAACTGAACTGTAAATGATATGGAGACTAGGAGATGTGAGAAGGTCACACCTTTATCTCAAAGGAGATGAAAAGCCAGCAGTTCAGCAGCTGTCTGCAGGTCGGGATGGTACATCTGAATCTTTCCGCTTGTTGTCTGATTAAAGGTGCTTGTAAGACTTTAGTTACGGGACAAACCCCAACTGATCTCGATGTAAAGTTGTTGGGGTTTTTTTTTTTAGAAAAACAACTACTGAAATGTATCACTTGTGGAAAAAAGGGAACTTCTCTTTGAATTTAAAGTAAATATTACTTAAAAAAAACAAACCACAAGAAGATTTCAGACTGTCAGATAACAGCCTGAACTCAAGAGGCCTTCATTCACCTCCCACCCGATTCCAATCCTCCCTTTCTCTTTCTCCCTGCTCTCACCTGTGAATAAGTCCTGATTAGGCCTGGTTTAAGTGGAGAAAGTGCAGTGGGGTCTGCTTGATCTGTCAGTCACTCCACATCTCCATCTTTCAGCCCGTACATTTTTTTCTGAAGTCAGACTGACTGGAAATGCCAAATTGTCCCTGCTGTCAGTAAAAACTGGTTTATTGATGAATGGAGGGCTCACAGGCATGGGGAACCTAGGCAGTGCATGAGCCTCTAGTTATGGAGATGGAGGAGTGATGCAATGAATGAAGTAGTAATTGGCTTGGAGTGCAAACACTTGTTTCTGTTGACTGCAAGCGATTCAAATTCATTCGTGATTTGTGATGCTTTTTCTTCTTTTATTGTTGTTTGATTTTGCTACAAGTACATCCCACTTCATCTCATGTCGAAATCATTTTATACTTATGCTGTAAAAATAAATATAACTCAAGAGTTTTTGTGATTGATACTTAAAAATGTTTAAAGTTCATCAGAATGTTGAACTTTTGTTTATCTTTTGCTCATTCTATATGACTCTGATGTGAGAAAAAGACAAATTTCTCTTAGCTAGTCTTAAATTGGTAAAACTAGAGAACATGCCATTCAAATAATGCAGATGTGTCTTGATTTTTATAAGCAAGTAAGCAACAAGACAACGGTTGCCCATTCTCTTGTTGAATCTACTAAAAAGTTTAAAACAACTGGACCTGTGACGAGCAAGGCTGGACAAAGAGTCGACTTTCTTTCCACCCACAGTGATGAGAAAGACAAGAGGAGTATAAAATATTCAAAGCTCCTGGCAGCAAAGGCTGGCTTTTTGAGGACCAAGTCTCCATAACAATCATTACACACTTTTCCACCAGGTTGTTATTTTGTTCTTAACTCGTTAAATGATAACAAGTCAACTGAATATTCAAGAGGCATGTCAGGAAAACGTTCATTCTGTCCTACCATACAGTGTCATGACTTCAGGTAGAAAAATATCTCGTGAAGAAGGATTTTCTTTCCTCCGATCAAATAAAAGTACAGGATTTTTTTTAACAGTGTGATGAATTTAAAGTAAATCATTGTAGGGTTTTATACCTGAGGTCCAAACAATTTTGAAGGACAGCGTATTTAGATCATACCCACTGGTTTTCTGTTCAGTATAATTTTAAGGGTGCTGCCTCCTTTGTTCATTTTAATAGGATTCATTTGTAGACGCAGCTTTTGTCAAGCTCAGACCTGCCTACCCGGTGTTGGAGAAGCAGCTCCAAAGGCCCTGGCCGTGACTCCACAACAGTCGATTGAAGACCCGTTTAAAAAGCCGATAGAGGTGGAGGTTCTCTACGTCCTTTTCCTTCCAGATCCGCTGCAGCACCAGGCGAACGCTTGAACGAACAATGTCCAACACCTGAGGCGACCAGAAAGTAAGTGTGATATGAAGAGAAAAATAACAGTTACTTAAGGTTCAAAGTTGCGCAAGTAAAAGGAGTGTTTGTTGTAATGAAATACATAATGACGTTTCTTATTTATATGCAGAACTTGGCATTTCTCCCAGTTGTAATTTCTTCCTGTTTTCTCCCTGTTGATCTTACCATGAAATTAGCAATCACACAGGCTCCCAAATTTGCTCACCAACAAAGAGCAAGCTTGCATTTATGAATAAATCCGGTGAAAAATGCATATTCAACAACACAAACCGACTGAAGAAAAACTTTAATCAAATTTTCCACTGTGCACTGACTATTTGAGCAGTTTAGTCAGTGCTTTCATAGAAGTCTCCATACAAAGATTCAAATCCAATGTCTTTGTGTGTGTGCGTGTGTGTGGTTGAGCTACGAAAAACCATTGGGGCAGACAGTGGAGAGCCTGGAAGAGGGCTAATTGCTGCACCAATGTCAGTCTTGGAGATAAGGTGTCAGAAGTTCCCGGGCGGTCCACAGACACCTTCGCCAGGCTTCCATCTTTCCCCCTCTTCCTTTTTCCTATCCCTTCCCACCTCACAACCTTCTATTTCTTCCCTTTTCTTCCCCTTTTCATCCCAGCTCAGAGCAGTGCTGAGGCTCTTTTGACTTTGATTCCTCTCTCCTCATTACTGAAGTGCTTGTCCGTCTGTGCATCCACGCATGTGTGTGTGCGTGTGCTTGTATGTGTTTGTTATCGATGCAAAAGAAGTGAGATTTCCCCACAGCAGCATGAGGCGAACAGGGCATGTATGCGCTCTCAGACAAACTGATAGATGAGTAAACACACACAGATACGTCTTGGTATGGTAATCAGGCGGCAGAGCGGTGGGTGCTACGTTCCTGACCTCTGCCTGCTGCTCATTAGGCTGCTTCACTCCAAATAAACATGAGCTCACGCCACCCAGGCCCACAGCTGAGCACAGCGGTGCAGAAAGCAATGGCTGAGAGATCACATCATTACTGACACGCCTACTGGATGCCATTTCACGTCTTGTCCCCTCTTCTGTTTTGTTTACATCTTTTTTGGTGGATCTACCTCCCATGGTCTGACATGGTAATGATCTTCATGTTTGTCATGTTTTTTTTTTCCTGCTCTTTTTTTTCCCTCTAAAGTTCGATTTGGGGATTATTTTTTGTGTTTTAAAAGTTGTTCAAAAGCTTTCACAGAAATAGGTAGGCGCAGTGACATTTTGTCATGTTCGCTGGTTTTAACAACATCCATTCCGTGCAAGACGACGGTATAGAAGCCCTGACAGGAAAGGCAGGGGCAGGCCATTTATACGGACGTCAAAAGATAAATGAGCCCCATTTTTAACACTTTTAGACCTAACATCAAAAAAAAGAAAGGATTATCATGGTGAATAGTGTCTGAAAGATAAATGTGTCCCACATTTAACTCTTTCACACCTAAGATAAAAAAAAAATAAATGAAGCATTATTTCAGAGAAACGTGTCCTAGACTGTGTCCTTATTTTAAATGTGTCCTTATTTTGAACCATCAGAAAACTGGGAAAAAGTGTTTCCCAAAACCATGTCAAAGCATTAACAATATATTTTGACAAAAAGCAACAACTTGAACCTAAACTGATCTTCAGAGTAACTTTCATGGGTACATGGACAAAAGTAACAAGAAACTTTTAAAAACATAACTTCAGTTTTATACATATTAAAATTCGCAAATCACATTTGCGAACAGTGGGAGTCATATTGGCCTTTGCTATTTTAAATAAATAACAATAGCTTTAATTATATTTTTTTGCCGTCTTTTTTTTTACCCAGAGCTGGGTTTCTTTTGAGAAATTGAGATTGAGACTAATTTGTTATCTTTATTAATTTTTAAAAAGATAAAGCTTGCCACTCCTCTTTTTCTCTTATGATATTTGATGACATGTTGGAAATCAACATGTCATCTAAACTTTTCTAAACTTTTACCAAGTCAAACAAACCTAAAAATACAATTTTATTTTCAAAAGTCTTTTTATTTCAAGTTTTTTCTTTTGTAACTCAGGTTTTGTATCAGGGGTTCTGATTCAGACTTCAGCTGCTTTGGCAAAGCAGTTCAGTTCATCCATATTCAGCTCTTGTTAAAGATTCTAGGTCATTACTATGGTTTGACCTAAATAGTTCTATTTTAGATCTGGTTGTATGTTTAAGGTCGCTGTCCTGCTGAAAGGCTAATGTCCGCCCACGTTTAAATGTTTCTGGAGCCTCCAACAGGTTTTCGTCCATCACCAAGTGTAAAGCAGCTAGGATGGGAGTCAGATTATGAGCCTGAGGATTTGGTTTGGAACAGGGAAAGGATGGTCTGCTCATAAAAACCGTGGCGTTAAAAGTGTCTCGATGAAGAAACAGCTCAGCCCCAAAGGGATGCTCTTACATTGGTCACAAGATCAAAGAACAATATTCCAGATACAAGGGACTGAAATACACATCCTTCTTAGGTGGGCTGGACTCGACCTTAGAGACGGGCTGCGAAGCGCCGTCATCTGAGAAGAGCTCGGAGTAGAGGTGCTGCTCCTTTGCATCAAAAGGAGTGAGCAGAGGTGGTTGGAACATCTGATCAGGATCCCTCCTGGGCACCTCCCTCTGGAGCTTCTCCAGGCCTGTCCCTCTGGGATAAGGCCCTGGAGCAGACCCAAAACTTGCTGGAGGGACTCTGTCTCCCTTCTGGCCTGGGAATGACTTTGGGTTCCTCATAATGAGCTGCAGACGGTCACTGGGGAGAAAAATGTCTGGGTTCCTCTAATAGAATTATTGCCTCCACTACTCGCTCTTGGACAATGAAGGACAATGGATGGATGGATGAAATTTTAAATGGGACATCTTATGATTTGCCTGTAAATCTACAAAGGCAAGATCTTAGGAGTTCAAAACTAGTAGTTATCCTGTGAGCTAATTCTCCCACCTGAGTTGATGATCTCTTCAGCTCCTCCAGAGTTACCAAAGGTCTCTTGGCTGCTTGATTTAAGGCCATCTTTTCTCGGCTAGTTTAGTGGATGATAATTTCTTGGGAGATTTGTATTTGTGATGAAATCTTCCCATTTTCAGACAGACTAAAGCATAATCTTTGAGATGATTACAACTTATTGTTTTACAACCTGCCCCTGCCTTGAACTTCTCATTGGCTTTATGTCTTACTTGTCTGTTGTGTTTCTTGGATTTTCATGATGCTGATTGACTAATTAGATGAACTCTGAAGGCAACTTGTTGCACTGGGTTTTTATTTAGGGGCATCAGAGGGTGAATACATACGCATCACACTTTTCAGATTTTTATTTGAAAAAAAGAAAAATGGGAAAGTCATGCATCATTTTACTTCCAGTTCTGGACTTTGTGCTGGTGTAAAATTTGAGAAATTAAACAGATGTGGATCATTTTCCAGTCATTGCATAGACATAAAGATACAGTATTACAATAGACTTAAATCAATTAGGCACTAGCCGAGGAGTTTAAATTCTGCTTTGCGACTCACCTTCCGCTGTTTGGTAGAGTCCAGCTTCACCAACCAATATGACGCCACCTTTGATTTATGGTATATCCAGTTGTCGTGAATCTGTGTGGTGAGCATTAATGTTAAAGCTTTGGAAACGCTTGTTACAAACAAAAAGAAAATATATTATTAAAGACCATTTTATGAGATGGAAACTTCCAGTTGTATTAAACATTAACCATCTTCTCTAAGCATTCAAGGTTTCTTTTGTTTATGCAGGAGCAGAGAGAAAGCTATTAAGGTAAATTTATTCATCTTTTAAACTTATTTTTTAGACACTCCTTGTGTTCAGGATTTTTTCTTTCCAGTGAAACACTAGGTTAATGAATAGCAAAATATTTCCTTACAGAAATGAAAAACAAAACACGTCTTAGTGATATCAAAACAATATTTTAGATGGACTCATTATGGAAGAACTATCTAACCTGAAAACAGCAGTGTTGCTGGGTCTGTTTGATGGTTAATCTAATCGCGCATTCGTCAAATCGCTCCTCGTTACAATGCAGTTCCATGTTCAAACGTCACGGCACCATTAGAGACAGGGTTCCTTGCACAATATTTGCCACATCAAGCTGCACAGGAAAGTACAAGGTGACAGACTGTTTACAGCAGCACAACACAGACCGTCTTGTCTTGTTAGTGCTCTGAGTCCTGTCTTTATACTCTAATCAAGGGAAAGATGTTAACCTTTACAAAATCATGTCACAGTATTTCCTGTAACCAGAATTAGAAAATTTTTTCTCCTTTATATGTGTGAGTCCTTTACAATCCTGTGAAATGGTGAAATCTCAAAAAATAAATAAATAAAATCCTACTTATGGAGGTTATGCTGAAAAAAAAATCTTTGTATTTGTTGGTATATTTAAAAACTGTGTGGGTAATTCTCATTTTCTTACTTATAGAACCAGAGTAACAGTGCATATCGCCCATTGCTGTTGTTGAGTTGACTTAAGTCACATTTCCCCCACTGATGTACTTATGTCACATAAGGTGCTAGATCCCCTGCAAAGAGGGCTCACAGTGGAATGCTCCAATGCAATTTACCTTTCTATTCTCACACACACATATCCACATACAAGTGGGTTTCCAATCTTTTTTAAAAATCTTTTTTTCGTAGGTTTGCTTTACCTTGGCCACTTGTTTAATGCTAACTGCAAGTGCACAGCTGGAACTCAATATTTTTTGCATTATGGGGACATTTGTTTCATAGACTAAATCTTTATGTTTGTCTTTTAAAAAAGGCAAAACAAACAAAAAAATAATAAAACTTTCCCTTCTGCTATGCTCTTTATTTTACATATCAACATGTGGGCAAATATTTCAACAAAAAATGCACATAAGAAATGTCCCTTGTCAGGGGATCCTTAAGTGGAACAAAGAAATGAGACTTTCAAGTGAAAGATTAGGGAGGCAATAACTCAGATACAAATATGAATTAAGCCTCTCAACTGTGAATTATTACAGAAAACAAAAAAGCTAAGTGAATAATCCTCCTCTGAGTTAAGGAGTCAACAGTACAGGTGCAGTCTCTCAGTTGTGCTTTCATTTTGCATACAGGGGTAAAGGTAATCACAAAAATTGTTTGGAGTCTATATTGCCTGCAGCAAGTTGTAATTTTAAATCATAACAAACACATAAAATCCATTATTTGTTGATGAAAGTTAGTTATGTCAAGAAAAATATATTTTTTATTAATGTAGTAAAACAAAAGTAAGAGAAATTTACTTTTGTAGCTGATTGTCAAAACTCGTGTCCCAGGTATCCTTAGATGTTATGCTACTTATACAACATGCAGAGACGTAGAGAAACTCTAGTACATAGAAAAGCTTCATATCAGTAAACTTGATCATCCCCCAAAAGTGAATTTATTTATTTAACTCTAAATCAAAAAGACCTTGCACAAGGAATGACATATTTCAGACTTCATTTATTTTGATGCGTTATGGCTTACATGTAATAAAATTCCCAAATTAATTTTCTCATTAACTTTACATACATAGATATTATTGCCTAATAGATATTACTTGCTTTCACATGTTCACACTGCTTTTTACATTATAGATTCAAGATAAGCTTTATAGTTTGCAAGGGAGCCTGACATTATATGCCTTTATTTTTAGAAAACAAAACTGGACTATATTTGAGTTTTTTACTAGCTGATTAACAAATGTACATGGATAAAAATAGTTACAATATGCACCATCTGCACATACAGATTTAAAATAGCAGGATCCTCTCCTGTCAGTTTCCATGCAATTACAAAGGAAGTGCGTGATTAATAGAAAGGAGTTGAGGAGAACATAATTTGGACTGCAGGCAAACTGTTGCTGGGTTCATTTCAGAATATAGAAGAAAACAAGTCTGAGCTGACATGCTATTGTAAAGTGAGACAAGGAGATGAATCGTAGCTACACTGTAAAAACAACCAAACAGGCAACAGAGAAACTCAAAGCATGTCTTGGTTTCTTTGTTTCTTATAATTTCCCTGTTTTTTTTTTTTATCCCAACAGAAAACAGTTCAAAAAGAAAAAAAATAATAATAACAAATGACATGGCTATAAGAAATCTTTGCCCACCTCGTCTAGCATTGCATCAGCCTCTTCTTCAGTCTTCCCTGGAAATCTGATCCGCATGGCGGTGAGCGCTGAGAGGGTCTGACGCACCATGTCGGCCTCCAGCTCCTTAGCCTTCAAGCTTATCAAAGGTTCACCCTAAAAACATGTACATGCCAACTTAGAACAAAACTAAGTTTTAAGCTTTATTTTAATCCTTCTTTTACAAGGGGAGTGAATTAATAATAAAACAACCAACTGCAATAAACATTTTAAAACTAGAATTGGATGCACAAATTTTGATTTTTTTGTGGATTTTCTCTAACCCATAAAAGATCAAAATTATGCATACAGGCTTAGATATACATCCCCCTATCAATATTAGTTTTTTTTGTCATTTAGGAAGGTTAAGAAAAAAACTACACACTTTTTAGTCACAATACCAAATAAGCTTCTGGCTAAATTCTGGCTGGATTTTTGATCATTTTTTTTCATGAGAAACTAATCCAAAATCTGTTGGTTTCCAGGCATCCTATTCCAGTAGCCTAAGTTATGTAGTGGACAAATTCAAACATTAAAATTATGAAATATACAAACATTAAGAAGTAGTTGGGTATTGATTTCTGAACTTTTCCAGAGTTAAAACGTTAGTATTTTTGTATCTGAATGAATATTAACTTGTTTTCTTTGCATTATATAAGGTCTGAACGCACTGCATCTTGTTTGGTATTTTGACCATTTCTCATTTTCTGCAAATAAATACAAAATTTCTGCTTGGAATTTTGGAGACATGTTGTCAGTAGTTCCTAGAATAAAAGAATAATGTTCATTTTAATCAATCATATTCCTATTAAAAGTAAAATCAGAGAAACTGATCATTTTAAGCGGTCTCTTTAATTTTTTCCAGAGCCATATATGTGTGTGACTGTATCTAAATTTGAGCTTACGTGAATTAGTCTACATTAAATTAAAATTGCTGCAATGAAATATTATTTTCAAAAATGTATTCCCTTTTCTTTCTACCTGTAAAAAACCCTAAAAAGAAATAAGTTAAAATGCATCTTTAAAAGTCATTCCTGACTATGTAAACTCTGCCTGGTTTCACTTTATTCAACAGTACTAAGAGAAGACAAGCTGTGAAAGGTAAACTGAGAAGGAAGGCAGAAATCAACAGATGGGCAAATTTGAAGGTCGTTATCATGGGCTGAAGTAACCTGATATATCTGTATTTTTTAAAATCAACAGTACTGGTGTAGTCAAATGAAAAACAGCAAAAAATTAAGGTTTACAGGTTGAACTAACAACTTAAAAATGAACTATGCATAAGCATATTTCATATTTTAACACATCAAAGGTTTCTGCTTAGGTATGTTGAGTATCCTACCAAATTAGAGTGGATAGTCCCCAGGCTGCTGCTGTGAGGCACACGGTGGGCGGAGACACTGCGGCTCAGCGAATGAGAGCGAATCGCGGCGGAGCTCAGCGTAGCAGAGCTCGGCCTGGCGAGAGGCATTACTATTGGAATCATCGAAGATGGCCTGGTGGAAAAAGGTCGCATCTCATTGGGTGACGGGAGGGAGGCAATGGACCGAGGGCAAGAGATAGAACGTCGGATTGGACCAGAAAGGATCGGAGACACAGAGGGAGTAGTGCCTGGTTTGGGGGACTTGATTGGAGGTTTCCAGAACATGCGGCCTGTAAAGACACAGGAAATATTGAAAAGAAAGTGTTTGAGATTGAGAAAACAGCTTTGCGCTCCTCAGATTTCACAATGTCTTTGTCAGGCTTTCAAGCTCTCCTGCTTGCTTTGCATCATTTGGCGCCTACGTCATGAGATGAAGTGCGACACACTGACCCAGCGGTTCAGCTTTTGTGTTATTAGCACATCTGCCTTGTGTTGTCAATGCCAGAAATTTTGCAGAAATCTGGTTCTTGTCAGGTCTGAGGGTAGATTAAGGAGCAGCTCCGTCTCAGACACACACACGCACAACACACACACACAAGTAAGCTCGTAGAAAATTACACAGAAAACCGTCAGACTCAGTCTGTAAACCTGGATACTGTTCTAGCTTGTCTATCAGCCAGTGTATTAGTGTGCGTCCGCCGTAAAGCAAGCTTACAAGTATGTGTGTTTGTGTGTGTTTGCGACTGCCGAATCTTCCAAGGTTTGGTCAGTGCCAACTGTGAGCATTATGGGGCTTAGTTGTAGCAGTCCTTTGGTGGCTTGGTATGGAGAAGGACTTGGCAAGATTGCTGTCTCTCTGCATACACCCACACACACGCGCGCACGCAAACACGCATGCATACGCTTCCACAAAAAAACGTTAATCTTTTCCATGATTTAGCCCCTTATTTTGTGACAAATTGAATAGGTTAATGCAAGACTCCTCTCCTTGGGCGCTATAACTCAGCCCACAATGCAACCAGAGAATTTCTGAGCCAAGGTCAGTGCATTGACTTCTGTCAAAAGTGTTCTCTTTTCTCACTTCTAAGAGCAAAAAAGTGATTCAGTACATGTGACTGTTGTGAATTGGAGGAAATGTATGAGGCTTATCACTCTTGCTATAAAATTGTATAATTCTACATAAACCCTCAAGGTATTTTCAAGGTGTTTTACAAAAAGGTCTCTGCTTCTACTTCCATCAAATTTCTCTTGTTTATTTCTATGCCTAACTTCACCCACTCCTGTTCTCAAGTGAATGCTGTGGCCCTTTCTGTTGATGATTGTGCTCCTGAAAAATTGTTTTACCAACAAACATGGGCAAAATTAGCCATATTGCCGAACTCACAAATTAGGATTGTTCAGCAGCAGTCAGGGAAGGAACATACATAATTTATTTCATCAGGTAAGCGTAACAACAAAGGCCCTAATACCACCTTCTGAGAAGATCATACTTTAATTCTGACCTTTTTTGGATACGGACATAAAAGAATTTGTTAGGTGATGCTTACACACACTTAAAATAAGTCAAAGAGCTAATCAGTCTAACCATAGCACCTGGTAACACTTGGTATTTTAACTTGTTCTACAAGTCAAAATACCAAAACCCCCTGTTATAAAAATTTATAAAAAAAAAACAAACCTGCCTTAATTTGATTGTATAAACTTGCCTTCGATTTAAATTTACTAAAACATATTTTGTTCAAATTTTGGCACTCACTCTTTTCAAGGTTTCCCCCAGAAAACTTGCTAAGCCCGGTGGTTGGGCCCTAGGGCAGATATTCATTCAGCGGCCAGCCATCTTTTTGAGTTAAAAAATGTTTAAAGTTGACAGGAAATTTGAAAATATCACTTGATAATTATGGGTTATTAAAAGATTGGAAGATTAATACCCGAACACCAACTGTAAAGTCTTTAAAAAATTTAAGCCTTTTAAAAAGACTTAAAAAATAAGCAATGCCTAGCCTAGTGCCCCCCCTGGTTTATAATACACTGGGGGAAACCCTGCTTTTTGTACACATTTAATAATTAAAGTAAATCCAATTAAGCTGAAGGAAAGGCTAATTGTCCAAATTAGATTTCCTTGACTTTTTATCAATTGCATCCATTAAAATTCAGTTTTCAGTTGCATGTTGATGCAGTTGCCTTGGAGGAACAAGGTTCTGAATTCAAATCACAGCCATGGTGTTTCTTGATGGAGTATGCATGTTCTCTGAATACATTCATAGTTTCACTCCAGATACATGCTAGGTTGATTGGCCTCTCAAAAAGGCTTGTAGGAATGAGTGTTTGCACTCATGGACATTTATTCTGTGTCATTGTGTCGTCCTATGGTGAACTAGTGACCTGTCCAGGGTATACCCACACCTAGGAATTGGCTACAGTCTCCTGAAGTACCACAAGGAATAAGTGGACATAGACAATGACTGAATGAAGGTACGTTGTAGTTTACAAATAGCTTATAGAGAAAATCAAAAGTATCTTATTGAACAATAGAAGAATAGAGAAAAATCAACAGCATTATGTGGGAATTTTGGCAAAGAGAAACTGCTCATTAGTCACTGGAGTCACTGGATGGGACAACAGTGAAATTAGAAAACCAAAAGGCTGCTTCACATTTGCTAAAAAGACAATATGATAACTGGTCAAGGAGGCTGCTAAGAGACCGGAGGCAATACTGAATGAGCAGCAATGTTTTCATATATAAAAATCGGTTGTGTTACAAATGGACAGACGACCATCATTTGTATACACCTTATATCTGACCTAAGAAGGAGGCTTACAAGGTTACAGCTTTTTCTTCCAAAGGCAACATTCAAAGTCTATTTTGGTCTCCATGTACTCAGTATCAACAAAATAATACCAAACTCAGATGGAATTAGTTTTTTAGTCAAAGTTGGGAGAAACCGTGAAGTGTTTCAGATACCATTCAGTTTTGACCCAAACCTTTAGGTGTCTGAAAAATCTTTCTTAAAAAGTTAGACACGATAGAAGTCTGTTCCACAGAGGGGAAATCTAAGACATGAACTTTGTGAGTTTCTGCCAATCAATCAAGGAAAAGTCATAAGGTTATTTCCAAACAGTTTGGAGTCCATCCATCTGATGTAATAATATACTCACTGGGATAAAATATCAGAGAGAAATCCTCCAAAATAATCAGTAACTACAGCTGAACTCTCACAACCCATCATACAGGCTTTGATGGTAAAATTCATGATGGTATAATTAAAAAAAGAACAGTTGAGTTTGGCATGTATTTTAATGATAGAGAAGATATGGAGTCACATCTATAGTACTGTAATATATCAGTACATTTATTGCTACGTAGAAAGTAAGAAATAGCCCAAGTGTATGACACAAAGCTGTATATGAATGTATCTGAATGACTGAGAAAGCACATTCATTTTAAAGTACCGGTAAGTGATGTGCAAATTTGAATTTCTGTCAATCCATAAAACCTCGCCTTAAACCTTGTGTACACCATACTATTACCACATTTGACTCATTAGTTTCTTCAAAAACATTCTCAATATTTTCTGTCACAGACTTAAAAAAGTGTCAGAAACACTCATCCGAATTTTTTTTTACCGCATTGATACATTAGCTGTTGTCATATGATTAGCCAGTATGCTATCAACTGCACAGGTGTATTTATTAAAATGGCAAATGAGTGTATACTGGCAGAGTTAGTCATTTCCATTTAAAAAATTGTTGTTGCCTTGAAATACTTAATTTTTTAAAAGCGTGAAGGGAAGTATTTTGTCTTCATCACTCTTAAAAAGTGTTTGATAGGAGTAAACAGAAAATAAGAAATAGTTTGCAAAAGTGTTTCGATTGTCCAGCAGAGTGCTTTGACAATCTTGTTTCAGGATCTTTTATTTCTTCATTCTACCTGTTAAGCGTTTGTAGGCTGGGTCATTTATTGGCTTATGAGAACTGCTTCACTGAGGGTAAAGATATCTGCAGTGAAGTCATATTTTTAACAGAGTTGGAGACATTTTGAAAGTTGTACATTGTAAAGTTAGTCCAATTGTAAAGTCTGTAACCTATCATGTCATCTTTTTTCACCTTCAACATGACTCTAGTAATCAGGCCAGAACGTAAACAGTCTGACTATACACTGTCTGCTTTTCTGTAGAAATATTGGCTCACTTATTTCCACCATTTGTACCTGAAAAACTGATTTTTAACTTAATTAGCCCAGTCTAATTAATAACTTCGATTTGTATTTTCAAATGAATATCAACACTGAATTTTTCAGTTTGGACAAAAACAGTGAACATTATTTTTTAATAATATCCATTACCTGCATAAAGCTTTAGTTCAATCATCCAGAGTTTTGATTAGCCTCAACAAATTTTAAATTGCCTCATCTGCCAATATTTCTTTCATGTTTCTCTAGCCTCTATTGTTCATGGTAACTGCTATTTCTTTTTTATGTTGGCAAAAACAGACAAAAACACAAGAACCTTGCAATCAGATGTCACACTCTGCCATTCTAATAAGGCGGTCCCAGACCCTTTGCCCTACCTGAGCGCTCAGCCACATTTTTCTCCTTGCTTTCACTGAGGTCATAGGAGACCTTCTTCTCGCCTCTTTTTTCTTTAATTTCCACTTCTTCTGTTTTTCTTGTCTCATCTTTCTCATCTTCATTGGATGACGAGGATGAATTATCTTCGCTGCTGTCACTGGAGTAGTCAGCCAGGTAGTCTAGTCGTTGGCCTCTTGGTGTCTGGCTGCATTCCGGCATGGCGGTCAAGGGCTGGCAGCAACAAAGAAACAGATGCTCAGCACATACTCTACACATAACAGCAGAATATAAAAAATAACATGCATTGCACAGCCGAAGTCATTAATCTTGACATATAAGTTACCAGACACACCATTACATCATCAACTTTCAAGCGACAATTCAAATGTTTCACATTATTTCCCATGAAACCTGTAAGTATGTATACAGGTGACAGCCTAACACAAAGCAGTGCATATCTCTTAAGTTAAAGGGAAAATGTAAAAAAGAGCAAAGAAAATCCATAGTTTAGGACAGTTGGAGCAATCTGTCTGTAAGACAACTATTGGTTGTTTACTTTAATAGCATGGCCTTAAAGAGTATCAAGAAAAAAGGACTTAATTATTTTAGTCCTCCTTCCATAATGACACTTGTGAAAACTTTTAGGTTAAGGATATAACCTCTGTTCTCTGAGATATGAGTGAGGTATCTCACTGTGGGTGATGCTCCACTATCGTCTGTCCACCAGAAGCTCTATTACATTATGCCAGTCCTGATGTCAACTCCGAGGAAGAGGGACTTCCGCCCAGTATGCCCAACATTATGCAGGAGATTTTCGGTCTTTTACGCACACTTCTTCCTTGCTCCAGGTGATCTGGTGAGATACCTCACTCATATTTCAGTGAACTATGGTATAATAGGGATAGACTGAAGATCACCTGTAAGAATCTCATTTGGAACAAAAAGGAGCTCACGTCACTCCTTATATAAGGTCTTACTTGTTAAGTGAATTAATTTTAAAATCCTGAGTTTAACTTTCAGGACCTTGCATGGTGAAGCTCCTGTCATATGGATTAAAGCCATCAGGTGTTCAAACTTATCTGCTATCATTCTTAAGGGAAAATATGGTAGTCTGAACTCTTCAAGTTGGAGTTCAACTTGGACTGATAAGGATGCAAGAGTGGAAGGTTTTGCCTGTGTTAGAAGATTTTGCTCATAGAATCAGTGCAACCACTAACAACTGAAATGTTCTAGCTTGAACAAAAACTATCTACATAAAAGAGCAATGTTAAGGCAGAAGCTTATTATTCATTCTTCATCAGTTGTTGTTTTCTTTCAATTCTTCAAATAAATGGAGAAAAGGTTGAGTACATGAGTGCTTTTGATAACATGGAGAGTTTTCTTTACAAACTATGAACTTAGAGACAAAAAGGTGAAATTATCTGTCTGTGCATTGAAAAGTAAAGCCTGAGCTAATAAACAGAAGATTTTAGTTTAATGTTAATTATATATCTCCCAATTTGAAAGGGGGACACAATGAGGACATTGATAAAGCTTTTCTTCATCTGTTATTCAGTGTTGGGGTCTGGCATTGCTGTAAGGCCACCCAAATTAATAAGCAGGAAGTGATCATGGGTCTGAAAGAGTCACCGCTGGGTAGTCGTGTGGGTGAGTGATGAAGGGGGCTAGAGACAGAGAGAGATTAAATACATGAAAAGAGAATAACAAGGGAAGATTGGAACATCAGATTGATGAGGTGAGATATAAAGAGAGGGACAAGGTGAAGCTCAGCAGTGGCAGCAGAAAGGAACGAATAGAAGCACAGAGGAAGGAGGACTGATATCGCAAAGAGAGGTGGAAATGAACTCAGAAAGGAATTTGGATAGGAAGAGGAGATGAAAAGAATGCATGGACAGACAGTCCTATCAGTGAAGAGAGAGACAAAAATGAGAGATCAGACACTGAAAATGAGATGAAATTTTTGTGAGAATAGCAATCATTCTGAACAAGGAATCAAGCAGTAGAGTAGGGAAAGAGAGTATCAACCACAAGCGTAAGAAGAGTAGATCAAAATTAGGATTTGGAGACAAAAAGCAATTAAAAAGGCTTATAAAGCTCATTGCCATCCTTTTTTCTCAACTTCCTGTCCCGTCTGCCTTAACATTTCCTACGCTGACAGAAACATCAGTGCCATGTCTTTCCTTCAAAATCCTGTCTAACTCCACTCATCGCGCTTTCACATTCTGCTTGGTTCAGCTCCACCAGATGGCTTGTAAGCAACTCACCCTCGAGAGGGAATCTATCCGTCACAGCACTTTACTTCCCCCTGTTACCGATGTCTCTCTCCATACGTTCTGCAACATCGAAGCTGACGGGCCCGAAATTAATTTGGACAACAGTGATTGTGTCTGAAAAGTTCTCATTCTGGCTCGGGCCTCACAAACGTTAACGGCTGAACTTCAACGTCTGGTCCCTAATACACTCCTCAAGTGTTCCAGTCAATTTAGCCCTCGAATGAGGGATGATGTACACGCACCCAAAAGAGAGAGGGATGCAGAGGTGAATGGAGGAGAGTGGAGCAAGTTGATGGAGGGAGTAATGTGCTGTCGCGGGAAATTGAAGGGGCTTACAGGTGGATGTGACAGAAAGGAAAAAGAAGAGAATGATAGACAGAGAGAAGGATAGCAAGGGGGTGCAAGTGGGGGAGCGTAGGTGAAACAGGCTGACAGCTGTCCCCTTAGGGAGTTGGGTCCCTTCTTTGGGCCTCTTTCTGATTCCTTTCTTTCTTTCCAAAGCTGCTAGACAGCCACAACCCCCATTCCCCCCAATCCTCACCACCACCTTTATTTTTCTGAATCACGTCCGATGTGCTTTCTCAGAGTGTTAGCTCCAGGCATCTGACTACCTCCATCCCTTTCTATCTGGCACTCGTCTTTTTTGAAGGTCCCATGAGGCATCTGGACCTTATGCACTCTGTGCTCAGTGTCTCCCAACGTCTCTCCCTTTCACCCACCTTTGGGCCTCGTGGCCTGGAGGATTTGCCCGTCAGCTTCTCGTCATCCAGCTCACATCGTTCCAGGAGATCCAGTATATCTTCTTCCTGCACGTTAATACATACAGGCAACTCAGTTTAGATCAGTTTAACACATAAAAAAAAAAATTAGTCAGAATAGTTTAATCTTTTGGATACGCTTATGGAGCAATAATTATGATTTGATATGTCTCTGGATTGTCAAATTCTTCAATTAATGTAAAAGTAAAGAAAAACCTAAACATCACACTTTTGTACATGCGCCTTGTCTGAGGAGATTGGAAAAGATACACTGGCCTGAGATTCTTTGCTGAGCTGAGCTCATTGAGAGAGAATTAGTAAAAAGAGGAGCTTCATGGCCTTCGCCAGCATGCACAAGCCTGGTCCAGTTGGCAGTTGTTGAAATGCAGGCAAAGATTATTAATGTTGTTTAAGGCAGGGAAATAACATTTGAGCTTGCTGCTCAAATCCAATGTGATTGTCAGCTGGCCGCTGGCTCACTGGATTCATTCTGATAGAATTAATACTTGTGACTGTGTGAATGCTTGGATAGTGGGACATGCCATTCTGGACACAGATGGCTTAAATGTCATATGTTTCATATGTGGGTTGACTTTCAATCTGTCTGTGACTTACAATGTGTCTATATGTTTGGACTGAATTGACTTTTTCTGTAGAGTGCCTAGAGAAAATGTTTGTTGCGAACTGGCATTACATAAAAAAAAATATTGAATTAAATAAACTGAATTAATTAAAGAAAGTCAGAATAGAATTGGAGTTCAACCAGAGTTGATTCATTTTGGAAACATGCTTTACTTTTTTTTAATGGTATGATACATGTTGTTGTTGCTCTGCAGGCCATCTTTATTGGCACTCCTGGTAAAATGTGCAAGAGGCCTTACGATAATATATGTAAAGTAGTATAATCATGAAGTAAAAATAATAAAAAAAAACATTTGTATGCAGTTAACAAGCAATAAAATCCAACACAATCACTGGTAGCACACACTTTGATAGCCCTCCTGACAAAACTACTTTTTGCCACTAAGCTATTATTAGTCGTCTCCTAGCTTTCCACGGTTAGAGTATAAAAACAGAGTGATCTGTGACCAAGAAAGTCTTGAGTTCCTCCTCCTTTATTTAGCCTTATTTGACTAATACACATCACCAGTTAAAGCCCCAGAAGAATTTAGCAAACCACATATTTGTATTTTTAATAGTAAAAAAGAGATATTTTGTGGTGGTGGTGTTCCTAAATAACTGGTTGGCATGTAGATAGTGTCTTAAGGTTGCTATTGAAAATTGGTAAACTCAGGTTCTAATGTAATTTGGAGCATTTTTTTAACCTGTCTAATTCATCTTACTGTGAACCAAACAGGATATGTTTGGTTCCTCCCAATTGTCCGGTAGCTAAAATAACTGACCCTCATGTCACATTATAGTAATACCAGTGAAAAAGAAAACCATAGATTACATGCTAGTGATTCTACTTAACTGATCACCCTAAAAAATTAAAGAGAAATTGAACAACAAAAGCTTTCTATACATTTTGTCTAGAACCACGTTTTTCAGCCATGGTTTTTAAAACCATGTTTTAGATGTTTCCCTGCTCCAGCATAGCTGATTTCAAACTGATGGCCAATTAACAGCCTTTTGTTGTCTCCATCAAGTGTGCAAAGTAGATAAACATCTAAAACATGCAGGGCAGTTTGCCTTGACAACCAAAGTAAGGAAACACTTGTCTAGAGAAATAACTTAAGCTGATTTAAAAACACTTTTTTCTAATGCTTTTCCTCAAAATAAAATAATCTCAAATAGAAGTTGTGATTTTTCAAAACAGTATGCAGTAGAATTATGCTACAATGACAAAAAAATATTTGAGGTCTTACACAAATCTTTAGCAGAGGTGCCAGCCCTGCCAAAGTACAAACTTTGTAATTTTCCACCAAGGTTCCAAGCAGGTCCAAGACCAGGATTATCATTTTTTTAAGGTAGGTTTGAACCATGTTATCTGTACTGACATTTTCAGATTGCATAGTATGATCTGCACTACTGATGCCTACTGTATGCCAACAGTAAATCAGACTCCCTCTAATGCAATAAAACGTAATAAACTAGCACATTGTGGGAACCCATTCTAAAAACGAGGCCGCCTCCTGTAGCTTTGCAGCACTAAATGGTTTTTTAAGCAGCCTTGAAAAGCCAGGAACTAAACTTTTAACTTTTTTACAATGTAGTAATTATTATAGGGAAAATGTTACTTTGCCTTGCTTTGTATAATTATTTACAAATTACAGGCAATAAAAATCTGCTGCCAACTCAATAAGCTTTTATGAGGTGAAAGCTTTCCCCACCCACTGTGGTTTAAAAATCACTGGAGGCCCATTACCTTGTTAAATACTAGCAAGTGGATTGCACCAATGTTTTGACATGTTTTTACAGCACAGGAGAAAACTGAACTTGACATATATGCAGAAATTACACATGAAGTAAAAGTTATTTATTTTCTCTTAATTTTAGCTGTTTTTAATGTATATCTTGTAATCAAATATATCTATTTCATGCCTTTTGCCTTTTGTCTGAATTCGTCTGACTGCATATATTAAGAATTCTTTATAAAGTAAAAATTTAACATCAACTAATAATATTTATAAATCATGAAGTGATGTTTGCTTTTAACGTTCTTCCATATTTTCCTGTGGCACAGGACAAAATCTCAGGAATGAAGTTAGCAAAATTTCACGAAAATAGAAAACCAAAAGAAGACCATCAAGCAAGGAGAATAATAGAACCATGACGACATAAAACAGGAAGAAGCAACAAGAAGTCCTGCTATAGCACTGGAAGAATGAAATACTGGAGCAATAACTAAATGAGTAACAGCTGAGGGGCAGGATGACTATAGGTGCTGGGATTAATGCTAAAAAACACAAATAAACAACAATCTTAAATCTTAATATCAAGCAGAAAATGTAGGAAAATTAAGGGTTGTCCACAAAGGCAGCAGGGATGTGTAATACTAATGCTGATCACCTCATATGTATGCTTTTTTAAAACCTTCATCATGCATAGTGTTTATGGAAATTAGTTTCTTTTAGATTCCTAGTTCCCTTCATTTACGTTATTTTTTATCTAAGAAACAAAAAATGCACTCATGTCTGTACTCAAACTTTTCTTTTCATTCTTTTCTACAACATACACTATAACATACTCACTTTTTGTTTTCTTTATGAAAAACACTTTGGATTGCATTGTTACTGAAATGTGCAATACAAATTAACTTGCCTTGCTTTTCTTTTTAAATTCAAGTAACCCTGAACTGCAAACAGCATTATCGTGCTCCAGTTGTTTGTGAAAGCAAAAACATTGAAAAGAAAATCCATTTAAATTTAGAGTGAATATTTATTGTACAATAAAACCTACTTTCACATCATATTTATTTTGGGTTTAAAAAATTGGCCAAAATGAGCTGTTTTAATATCCATGCTTAGCTGCTGCATTTGCTGTACTTGCCTCTGTGGAAACGTCTGATTCACGTTTGCTAAGACTGTGTGCTTACATGCTTTTTTTTTTACGTTTCTGACAGAAAACCACAGGCTGCTTTGACAACATCCTGTTTCTCATTTTCATTATTCCTAAAAGTGAAGGAATAGAAAGACATCGTCTGAGGGGTGGAAAAGATATATAGCCAACAACAGAGCTAACAATCTGATGCATACCTTTCAACCTAACTGTAATGGAAGTGTGGAGAAGGGTGATGCAAACTCTGTGGAAAACAGTGTAACTCATTGCTGAAACGTCTCTGGCACAGCAAGCTGAAAGCAAGAGGGTGCTCTGCAGTCAATCAATGGTTTTTTTTTTATTTCTAGGAATACAACACACACTCTGTGTTCTTTGATAGTGTGACAGTCCGTGACTTTTTTTCAATTTGTGGCCGTGAGAAGCTCGCAAAGCCAGCAAACAAAAGTGTTGTGGGTCCGAAAAATGTCAGACAGAAATATCGATTGTTTGCTCGCAATGAAAGAACGACCCTAGACAGAGCCAGTGATGACTTTTCTTAGGGAAAACAATAAAAAAAAATCCTTTATATACATATATATGTTTATATATATGTAATGTATATATACTGTATATGTATTAATTTTATCAGTCACACCAAGGTGACTAGTGAAATTAAATATCAATGACAGTTAAGTAGATTAGCTAGCCTTAAAATAATAATAATAATAATAATAATAATAATAATAATAATAATAATAATAATAATAATAATAATAATAATAATAAAAAACAGAAACTGGCAACAGTCTAAATGCAAAATATCATGCCAGTAAATTTAGGAAGATTATAAACAAGTGATTTTCTTTGAGTTTGGAAAAGGTTTGGAAGTGTTAGGGATCCCAATGAACCACAATGACCAAATAACTTATAACACCTCTTACCTTAATAGAGAGACCAGTGTTAATGGTTATCAGTGTTAATAATAAAACAATAAGAAGGAGGTATGGCTGCCACTGAAGAACTTCATAATATTATACTAAAATCCCCCAAAATAAGGCAATTAACTATAAAAAGTTAATCAAAGACGTTTTATGTTTTGATAAACCTTGCCATCCACAAAAGGACACCATTTTTTATTTTTCAGTGGAACTAAGCTCACTGCAAATTACCTTCTCACAAACAATACCAGGGCTTTATGCTACTAAAAGGTGCACTCAAGTGAGCATCTGTCAAATATAATCTATATGACAAAAGATCTGCTCATCTGCATTGTAATTAGTAATATAAAGGAGTCTGGAAACAGAACTGACTTTTCCGAACATTTTCCTCTTTCTCCATACTTTTCCATAAACAAAAAGCACAAAACCCAATGAGTTTATGTGTTTTTTTAGAACACTTCAGCTGTGATGTAAGCTGCAGTTCTCACACTATTTCAGAGAAACAGTGCTTTCCGGAAGCGATTATGTTGCACAGCAACCTTTGGTCTTCTGATTATACAGCAATGAAATCCCATATGATTACATTTGTTATTAAATGTGATGTATGGAAAACAAATTGAAAGCAGGCAGCACACAATGTAAGAAGGCGTATCTGCATCAGCATGAACTGCACTACGTTTGGGCCGATCATTATCAGACTGAACTTCAGGAACCTTCCTTCTTTCTGATAAATAGCCCAGATTAGTATTTCACACTGTGTCCCTTAATGAGGACAGTTCAGTTGTTAGACATAATTGTGGTGGCAGATAGCAAGCTGCAGAGCGACTCTCTCTTCCTTCTGGCTTTGAACAAAATCCCTGTGTCTGTGCTGGCCAAATTAAAAATGTGTTCTTTTTCAACTCAGCCTGAACTTTGATTCATATCTTTACGAAGTTCCTCTGCAGTGACACCATTCTTAGAAAACACACACACACACACACACACCACACACACACACACACACACACACACACACACACACACACACACACAATAGTCTTTAGAGAGGAAAATGGCAAAAAGTCAGAAACAGTGAGAGTAGCTCCTAAGAAAATTGCAACATGTCCTTATAGGTGATGTGAAAATAATTTATTGTATCAATACATTTCTTAGAGATCCTAAGTTTAAGTATCTGCCTTCTAAATGTACTTCTATTTTTCTGCTCAGTGCTCCCCACTTCAATTTTCAGCGTCTTTGTTTTACTATTCTTGAACACATAAACATGACAGAAAACTGCTGTTAAAGTCTCTTGTAAAGTTTTTTAAAAGGTTGTTTTTACAGATCAGATAAAAAAAGCCACTATTTCTCTCAGCTGCTTGTCATTTTGTCCTACTTCACTTTCTTTCATATCCTATTTTATAATTTAAAAAAATTATAAAGCTCTAAGTCAGTTTCAATGCTCTGTTTATCGTCATAACTTCAACTTCACAGCTGAGCTAAAGCAGCATTACTCGAAAACACAGATGAGCCTCTGGCGCAAGAAAACATTAATTGCTAACCCTGTGAAATGATCAAATTCTGAGAGCATGTTATAGGACTTTTATTTCAACATGTTAAAAGTGTCCTTATACATTCAATGTCTTACTCTTTAAACATACAGCAAAAAAAAAAAAAACATGTGGGAAGCAACTGTTACTCACTCAGAACTGATGCTGTCAGAAAGACATAAGAAAAGCAAAAGATCCAGAAAGAGGACCGACGGGAGAGTGAAGAGTGTCGAAGTGAAGAAAGAAACAAACATAACATTGTTCTATGGGATTTGATTTTCCTTTTTAAAAACATCATGCACTACACAATAAATATTTGTGAAGAGACAGTCTGAATGACAGTAAGCACATATTGTGCTCTGCCTTCCTACATATTGTCAAACTTCCCAACAAAAACCATGGACTGCAACATACTCCGCATTATTTGCACATCCCTAATCGTCTCTGTGGGCAGAATCTTAATAGAAATGTGCGTGTGTGTTCCTCTGCTTCCTGCCCACAGATGCCTGAATGCTATGCGTGTGTGTATGTTCAGGTGTGGATCTCTGCAGGTTTTTACAGCATGTGTTTGTGGGAGTGTGTGTGTGTGTCCGTGACAGTCTGCCACTGATGTACGTGCCTTCATTCGTTTCAGAGGATTATTCATTTCCTTTTGAAGTGAGGCAGCTCGCCCGGCGAGGAAGGTCTGAAAGGCGGCCGAGAGCAGGCTTTCATACTTTTCCAACAGCAGCTTGTCGTCTGGGGGGTAAATACGTCTGCAGGCCACAGAGACAGGGAGAGAGAGGGGCAAGGAGAGTGAGAAAGGAGCCAAGAAATAAATAAAATAAAAAGAATAGATGGAAAATAGAAGGTAACGGAAAAGGGTTATCACTGAGGGGAGACAGTTGAAATGAGAGTCGGGCGATAAAGGGTAAAGAGGAGAAAGGACAGATAGAGAGACAGAGTGGGGTTAAGCAAAGGAGGCATGTGAGGTTAAAGGGCGAGTGAGAATTCGCAGCAAGGGTTTAGTACAGTAAAAAATGTAAAAAAAAATAAATGTACAGATACTGAGAGAACAGCTAAATATTTGAGAAAAAAATTCGAAAAAATTTTAAAAAAGAGACAAGCCAATCTTAAAATATAGGTATAGAAAAGGATTACAGCATGCTAAGAGAAAGAAAAACAAAATTAAAATGAGAAGAAGAAAGCAGAGACAAATTACAAAAAGACAGGCTTTACTGGCAAACTTGAGTCAAGAAACCGCCAAACTCTCATTTAATCAGTCTTTTCACACGGGGCGCTTCTTTCACGCAGCTGCTTTCTGCATCCAGAAGTACACTTCGCAGTTTTTTTTTCTTTTGCAATATGCACTAATGTGTCAGTTGACACCCTTTAAATTTTCACCCTAAATACTAAACTAACCCCAGTGTTTATGATGGATCTAAAGGGAGTAGAACAATTTGTAAATCTCTGCCAGGTTATCCTGAAACTACATCTCCAAACCCAACCTCGTCATCGCTTTGGCCATCAAACCAAAACAATGTCAGCTTTTTAAGCAAAATAAGCACCGGGTACTTTAAGTTAAAAAAGCAGGTGAATGTTCTGACATCTGCAGAGCCCTAGGAGCCAAATCCCACTCCGTTAGATGGCCTTCCCGATTCAGACATGATGGTAATGTCTAAAGCAGAAAACATTCTTGGAAAACTAAATCATGTACTATTTTTTTTTTTATCTGACAACTGATAGGTAAAGAAGTACTTATGAGATGCTTTTACGTCTCAGCGTGTGAGTAGTAGATTTTAGTGCAAGTAAAATGCCAAGTAAAGGTTAACTGTTTCAGCATTAAAACTTTAACTGCTCCCCATGTGCAATTAATAATTTTATGCTATGTAGCTGTTCTGCGTGCCTGATTTCCATATTGTTGAGAAGATGACCCAATTCCGTGTTACTGCGGCTCAAATAAAGCAACTGCTAAGTTCTGGGTCCTGATATGAGCCAACTAACTAAGGTCCTTTCTTAGTACAATTGTATGTGAAATGTTTCTAAATGCAATGTCTTGCAAAAGAAATAATACCCATTGCATATTTTTGTGTTGTGTCACATAACACCTCAAATAATAGTCTGATGTGCTCTGTGTAACACTAAACTATACAGCAAATCCAAGCCTCGTTGTTAAATGGTAAATGGACTGAACTTGTATAGCGCTTTATCCGATCATTTTTTGACCACTCAAGGCGCTTTACACTAGAGCCACATTCACCCATTCGCACATTTATGCACCGATGCACAGCTCGGTGTTGGGTGCCTTGCCCAGGGGCATGTTGACGTGTGGCGGGAGGAAGCTGGAATTGAGCCCACAGCCTTCCGATTGCAGGATGGCTACTCTACCCACAGAGCCACAGTCGCCCCATAACTGTTAAGAGAAATGGTTATGAAACGGTTTCTAACTCTGGAGGAGCTGCAGAGATCCAGAGCACAGGTCAAATAATCTATCAATAAGGCAACTACTGTATAATTGGCATTATTTATGAATCTGGCCTTTCTTTAAGGAAAGAAAGCTAGTTTTGGCACAGCAAGCAGCAGATCTTGTCAGATGACTCTAAATGTCAATTTTTGTTGGCTTACATCTAAAATGCTCTGTGTAGCTGAAAACAAGCAGAGTACCTAAAAAAATACCATCCACACTGTGGATGGTAAGACCAGGAAGCTGGTCAGAGTTAAGGTAAAGACAGATGGAGCTACAGGTAGGTGCTGTGGAAAAAAAACCCTGATAAAGGCTGCAAGGGACTTTAGCTAGAGGTTCACCTTCGACCAAGCAGAGACACAAAACACAAAGACAGAAACACAATGGGAGAATTTAGACAACAAATTTTCATAGGTGTTGAATATTTCTGTTCACAGATGGTGTTCATTCAATCTGACTAAGCTGTTTTGCGAGTAAAACTGGACAAAACTTCAGTATGTACATGTATAAAATTGGTAGAGATGTAGCAAAAGACCTACGGGTATAATTGCAGCGAAGGTTGGTTTCATAAACTAGTCGGCACAGGTCACAGATTTTTATTTGTAAAAAAAAAATATAGAAAACCTTGTATCTTTTCCCTTCCATTGCACAATAATGCAGTACTTTGAGTTAATCTGTTGCATAAAAGAGTTTGTAGTTGTGACATGAAGTATGAAAAAGTTCAAGGCATATTAATTCTTTTGTAAGGGACTTCTTTCAGTTATATTACTTTAGAGGCGTATGGACCTAATTCTTTTACTTCTTTTCAAAGACACACTCGACAAATATCAAAAGGTCTGATCACATTAAAAAAATAAATAAATAAATATCAATAGGAATAATAGGCACTAGAACTTGTCAATAGTTAAAGAGTATAATTTAACCTAAAAGCTCATGGTCACACCTGGGGCATTTTTAAAGCTGAACATACGTATGTCTTGATTGAGCTGATGATTAGATTTCTCTCTGTGTGGTCTCACTTAAGTGAAATGAAGAACTACAACTACTCCTTTATTTGAGACGTTAAGAAAATCTTTGTTTTCTGCTTAACAGCACCTTTAAAGTCTCATGACGCCTGCTGCTTAACAAGGTAGTGAGCTAGCAACAAGCAGCTGGGTCTTCCTCAGATGTAACAGGCTCTGTACCTGAAACAGATCTTATCTAATAGCCAAATGTAAGTGAGTTCATTACTCAAACTCATCTAATGAGGAGCAGTGTGTTAATCAGAGTTCAGTGCTGCGCTGGGGCACCATTTGAATGCTAAGAGGTCTTTATTAGGGCTGCTCCAGCCTGCCTGATTGACTGTCTGGCAGCCGAGGAAAAGGAAAGAGGAGGCAGCACTTCCTGCAGTCTTGGAGGAGCGTTCTGACCAAGACTCGGTCAGGAAGTTACCTCGACTTTTGGAGACGGAAAGATGGGTGAGTGTGTCTGTTTTTGTGTAAGAAATTGGGAGAAAGACCATAAAAAAAATATAAAATTCTGTTGTTGCTGAAGTGCTGTGTGGAAAATGAAGCATAAAATGAGGAGTAAAGAGGAGCGAATGGCTTACATGGGCCAAGTGGTAAATTTTAACTTGCTAAGTCATGCTGTAGGGTGAATCTGCTCCATCTGTGAGGTTAGAAAATCGATACGCTCTGTGTCTTCCAGAGACCCAGCTGGGGGTTCTGAGGTGAAGGGGAGAAAAAAAAAAGGGATTGTTGGGCAGGGATGAGATGGCTCGCAGCAAGCAAGCAAAGTTTACCTGCTAATCTGTGTTTCTAAGATGCGGCAAAGGGTAAGAATTTGGCAAGAGGAGAAGCAATTTGAGCCTCCCTTCCTTTGCTTTTCTGCCTTTCTCTGATTTTAACTTGTGCTTATTCTGGTTTCCAGCAATCTCAAAAACAATAGGTGTTCTTTTTTTCATTCTGTCAGCAGCAACATTTATTTTACCAAGAGTTTGGCATTGTGCAGATTACCTCGTAAATGCGAGCAAGCTGGCACAAAGAACAGTGGGTGGAGCTCCTGAAGGGAGAGCCCGTTCTTCCCAGCTGTTTGCCTCATCTTTACCTGTAATTCCCCAGATGTTGATTTTCATGTTCTTCCCTGGAAACCTGCTTGCGAACATGTGCAAGTTGTTCTTTCTAGAAACAAAGGAAAACATTTCACTCGGTAACAGAAAAAAAAAACAATGAAGCCTTGCAATATACAGGAAAAGGGATGAAAGACGTCACTGCCATAAATTAATAATATGTTCCCCCTTCCCCTCTCTCATTAGCATGTTATAAATGTGTAATTGTGCGTCTAAGCTTGTCCAATTGACAAAAAGCGGAGAGGTGTGGACCACTTTGCCAGTAGCGCCGGAGTATCATTAAATGCTGAGTGATATGAGCCTTCAGCAGACCTCAACCTGAGCTCTCTCTTCAGCCAAAACAGCACTCAAAGATGAGGTGGTGCCCTTTTTGAAAGAGCGCCTCTGCTCCTTCGCTCCTTATTCCCACTGATTACAGCTGTGGCTATCAAAAGGCTAATCAAAGAGGGTGGGAGGCATTAAAGCACTAGCGGCTGCCACTTTTCCCCATCTAGATTAGAAAAGCTCCCCTGATTCCACTATTTTAAAGGAAAAATAATTAAACAGTGCACACGTCTCAGAAAACTTTGACTCTTTTGACATCCACTGAGAAATAAGTGGAACTGAGTTTGTTCTTACAAGCTTTTTCCTTTTCTAAATCTGCAGCTCAATAGTACGTTGCCTGTGCCTTGCAGTTTAAATTAATCATGCTTATTTGTAAAGTACTAAATCCAAAGAGACTAAGGTGTAATCCAAACACTATATTTAATAAAAATAATACCTAAACAAAACCAAAGCTGCTGCTGGATTTCACAGTTTTTTTAACCTTCAATTTGATTTTTGAACAGCAACATTTTGTATTCGAGCTTTATTGTATTGGTATTTAAAAAAACAAATGTCAGTAAACATGTTGGTACTGAGAAGTCCACTGTTCCAAGTGCCTCGTAGGGTTGAAAGTGTGGAAAATGTTTTCTTGCTCCAGATGCTCCCTGTCAACGTTAACTAGTTTCAAATTTTGGCACATCGTTTTTCTCCTTGAATGAGTTCAAGCTACAGAAGACACAACTGCTTCCATTCTCCATCTTTGTTTCTCTTTTGTGTAAAACTTTTTCCATATTCTTTAATTTTTTTAATATATATAATGCATTAAGGCTGATGAAATCCTCCAAATTCTTTGCACTACAAATAAACTACTAGATTTTAAGACTCTCAGGCATTAGCAAAGCCAAAAGTTCAAGCTGGTTTAATTCTCAGTGCACTCAAAGGAAGACCTGTCTTTTAAAATTGCACTACCAGTCTGATGGTGTTCCACCAACTAATTTAATCAATTAGTTATTTTGCAGGCGCTTACATGAAACACATTATATATTCACGTAAGCATCCGAAAAGCGTGGGATTTGCAATGCACAGATTTCACCAAAATAGTTGCTGTCACATGAAGGCAAGTTGGAATTTTGACGCAGTAGAAGAAAGAGGCAAAGAATCATTAAGCCACAGCAGTCTTAGCTTGATAAAATAAGACTACAGATGTCACTGGAGTTATAATTTATCATCAATCAGAGCACAAACTCTACTTTCATACATTCATACAGGTTCTAAAAGTCAAAGAGGGATATAATTTTCCTTTGACAATAGGTAATGAGCAGCACCTTATACAGTTTATGACCTCGACAGAGGCTGCTTGCCACAGGTCTGTGGTCAGCAAGTAAGAGAACCGTCATTTAATAAGAACATTGCAGAAGGAATAATGCATTACTGGAAGAATGCTTTAAAAAAACCTGCACACATTCAGATCAGCCGAAGGTGTAATACCCCATTTGTGCCATACCAGTTCCTCTCTTCTCCGTTCCAGCGTGTGACGTTGTTTCTCCCAGTCCGTGGAAGCAGTTGAAAGTTTCCTTATGAAGCCATGACCATAAAGCCGCCTCTGAGCTTCTGCCTTCTCCTGAGCCAAGTTTCTTTTCTTATCACTGGCCCTGAACCACAATAAAACAAGTCAATTGAGAAAATGTTTTTATATTTAGGCTCCTCATACTGAAAAGCTTAATAATCCCCTATGCTGTATTTTTTTTTGTTTTCATCCTTTCCCCACATGGTGTTTATTTTCTTGTCTGTACAGTAAAAAATATCCACAATTTCTCTCAAGCAGAGAATATGTGTCTGCATGATGTCTGGATAAGAGGTTACTCTTTATTATTATTGAGGAAAAATATTCCTTCCAAAAAAATTCAAACAATATACTGAGAAAAAAAAATCAAGCTAAAATCCAAACAGCAACTGGAGGAACAGGATCAGACAGAATATTATGAACAAGTAGGTTACTGCAGCTTTGAGACAGGAAAATGTATTTAATTCAGTCGCTGGCCCTGTAAACTGAATATTGAGTGTTGTGAGGGGGAATGACGTCTATCAATGTCCATGCCCGAATGGGTCTAAATTGATCCCAGTTGGATTCAGTTTGCGTTGTAAACAGACCAAAGAGTCAAACAAACACCAGCAACTCCTTCCTCTGACCGAGAAAAACTAATGTATATTAAAAGAGATTGATTAAAGTTCTACAAGACACTCATTTGCTCCACGAACAAAAGGCCTTTAAACTATGTATGATCTGTGTTCTTGCTTACTTTCAATACATGTTGTCAATCCTGAAATAAAGCTAATTTTGTCAGAAAACAGGGAAAACATCCAACAGAAGCTCCAGAAAGACAGGTGGCACAGCTGAGAGTTTTCAACAAGCTATTATACAACAAGTAATTTGACCATCTCTGCATTTCAATAAATTAGAAGGAATTTTTTTTTTTTTTTTTTTTACTTTTTTATTTCAGCGATTCCAGAGTGAGGCTGTGGTTATCCCTGTTCCTTGTGCACCTTTATTGAATGATACCTTTTTCTCCCACTCCACATTTCATTAATATGCTTTGGATGCAGCACTCTGTGTGTGTCCTGCTTCATCCATTTTTGGAAAATATCTGGTGGGAAGCAGTCATCTTCCACAAGACTGCATAGGCAATAAAATTTCTATGTTAAAATCATAAATTAGGTTATTAATTAGTGTGATTACCTCAAAATCAACATAAATAAATTCTTGAAATATACATTATTCTGTGTTGAATCTATTTGATATATAAATGTCACTTTGTGAATCTAGTTATTAGAATAACTTCATGTTTTGATAATTGTCTTATTTACTGAGATGCTCCTGTATGATTCTGGGCCTAAGTATATGTTTTCATTATGTTTCTGTATGTGCATGACTACTTGGGGGGAGACTATATTTAGGGTAGCGAGAAGAGGACATGCAGAGAGAAAGCAACAAAGGGAGCAGAGATCTAGAGGTCTTGTGTACAGTGATCAATCAGAGAACAAAGTCACTGTAGCCAGGGGACAGAAAAGCATGCCTATGAACACACACATACACACACGCGCTACACATTACACACAAACCACTATGTGTACAGAAGTACAGTACACCACAAAAAGAGAAAACGTAAGCAAAACAGGCAGACAAAGCTAGCAGAAAGTGCGGCACAGGAAGCTGAATAATTACACAAGGACAAGTAAAACATAAAAACAAAGAAGTTTCAGACATTATAAACTTAAAGCTAAAAAGTGACATGACTCACACACACTGAAAACATGTGCAATCAAGGTTTTCTTCCCATTTTAAAAGACTTATGTACAGATCTGTGAAAAAAAGTACTGACAGGAAACCTCAGAGCCTGTGTGTTTGTGTAGGACACATCGATGTTTAATATAAATTTTAATAAAACCAAAAAAAGTATTATAAATAAACAAATGTTGAAATTTCATACAAGATGTAAGTAAAAAAAATCAATTTCTGGTCAGATTTAAGTTAAGATATTCCAATTTATGCTATGTCTACTTAGAATGGGTATAAAATCACAAAAGCAGAAGAGGGTCCCAACTTTTCCCTTAGTTAGAAAATAAATTGTTGTTTATATATTTTTTGCCTAAGGAGTACGACAATGTTCTACTTTTTTTAACAAAATTTCCCTTTCCACTGATTGAAACTGAGATTCAGTGCTGATATGTGAATGTTTCTCAATAGGGAGCTGGGGTGTCCTGCATTTATCACTGAGACACAACCATTTACAAATATGGACAACTGTGCGACTGTTCACACCATTACCACAGTCACAACCATTTTAAAATCAGATGTAAAAAAAGGTTCTGAACTCCACCAAGCATCAAAGTAAGCAATGACTGAAATCGTTAAACATTTAGAACCCCTTTGAGAAAAAAATCCTTTACTTGAGCTTTAATGGGCCCCTTAATACACAATATGTTTGTGTATCTGCATGCATATCCACATAAATGACTGCAGCACAATGCAATACCTGATGTTGAGGAGTTCAAGAGCATTGAGCAGCACCCCTTTCTTCACATCGTAATCAAGCTTCTGATCAGTCCCAAAGCTCGGAGCTCGATTGATCTGTCAAACAAAGACGAAAAGGGACATTTAAAAAATTGTCTTTCTTTCTGTAACATTCTAGAGACAGGGATTGTATGCAATTACAGGAACAGACTGTGGGCTTGTTTGAAAAGAAAGAAATCTCTTCCAACGAGCAAAGAAATGAGGAATGGAGCAAGCAGACAGACAGAGATTGAGGAGTTTGTTTGTTTTTTTCCTCTTTTTCCCTTTGAGAGACACTTTAAAGTCGTTTGGCCTTTTCCTGCAGAAATCTTGTCTGGCAATGATGTGTGTAAACACGAGCGTGAAGAAGAACCTGTCTGTGTGTTTGCACACCACAGTTTGTATAAGTGACCCCAAAATCTAACGCCTAAATTTGTTCAAAACAGACTCTAAACACAGCCACCATAAACATTTCTGTCAGCAATAAAGAATTTCTCAGCTTGGCTCTATCATTTACAGTCAAAAGCAATCAGCGAGATTCAACCGAGCAAGAAAGGAGTAAGCCACATGGGATTTTAGGTACAAAAGCTGGCATCATCCAGGGAATAATTCAAGAGAAGCTTACCTTTCTCAACAGAACAATTCCAAGCACCGGGGTAAAGTATTCAAATATCAGTTATTATACTTGACACAACAAATGAATTATTTTTCTCTTTGTTAGCTTCCTTTATGTCTCCTCCCATGGTGAGAAATGGCTTATGTGACACAACAAAAGGAGCAAGAAAGAAAGACCTGGCAACAGCAATTGGAACTGTGTCTTCCTATGTGGTGACTTCAAATGACAATGCAACAGATGCCCATCGAAAGGCTGGCGTGGGTTGATAAACCTTGATTGTTCAGATAAGTCAGGTCTCCACCTGGCATCCTCTGAAAAACACATGAAGCACCCTTTTCGTTTTTTTCTGTTTGGGAACAATAGTTTGGGTGGGTGGTTTGATATTATTAGGATTTCAATGGCCCTAATAGTGGTGCATTTGTTGTGGGAGTTTTTGTAAGTATGTGTCAAAATTGTTAATGAATGTCTTTTATTACACAACAGGTCTTTAAAGACAAACACAAACGCTCACACACACTGTGACCACCAGGACACTTGTATGGAACAGATGGTGTTATTTCTATCCAGCTGCTGTAATCCAAACCAACAAAACGTACATGGAGTTGATCAGGTTATCAACCAATTCTTTCTTTTAAGGATCAACAATTTCTCATCTCCTCATTTAAAAGATCTCATTTTTAACTTTACCTGTGACTCATTACCAGATATAAATTAACACTAATATTTTTGTGAAACCAGCTGAAATGTTACCAGTCTAGTATTCTTGTTGATTGTTTTCTTGAGTGAAAAATAATTCTTGCTAAACCTTCACTTTATTATGAAAACCATGCAATGCAAATCATAATGTCAATCAGAGTATTTAGTATACTGCCAGTTGTTGGCCACATTGACCAAAGCAAAGACTAAAAAAAAAGTAAAGACTAATAAAAAAAACATTGGAAGACTGCAAAGACTCTATTTCCTAGCTCTGCTCATTAGGATCACCAGAAAGCTATCTAAAAAAGGGAACCATGCATCCACACCAAATAATCCACAGCAACACTACAAGGATATAAGCACAGATGCTTCAAAGTCTGAAATTTTTCTGAAATAAAGTTTTCTGAGAATCTTTCTAAATAGAATCTCCTCTCTGGTGTCACAGCCACAGGTGAGGCACTAAATCCTCACCGCTATGAACCGGGCTTGTATGGAAGCGGCTTTGTAAAGCTATGTGTGCACCAATGTGTGTTTTTTTGTGTACAACAACCATTTATCAGAAGGTGGGTGATGAATGCCCTCCAGTGCAAAAAGGGAAAAAGGAACAGAGACACTATACAACTCTTTCACTCAATGGAAAGAAAGTATACAATGCGTCCCTCTGTGAATTGAGGACAGAGCTCCACTTCGAGCTACCATACCTCACCTCTGCTACAAAAGAAAAATAAGGAAGAGGTCTGTTTTCATTTAGAGTACTCCACAGCTTGACAGCCACAATGAAAAGAGTGCGGCGTTAAGAGTGCGCCAGCCAATAGGTAACAGGCATACTGGCAGTGATCCTGGTGACGGTTGTCTCGTTACTTGTCATCATGTCTTGGTTTGATTCGTGGTGTCATGTTGTCATAGAATAAAACTTCCACAGTAGCATTTGCTGTCTCCCTTTGCTCCTCGTCGTGTCTTTTTTTTTTCATTTTTTGTGTCTTTTTTAGCTTCACTTTGTTTTCTGCTGTCTTTCACATGGTTTTCCAACTGGTCACCACTTACCCTCCGCTCTCCATTTGCTAGCCCCGATTCTCTGGTTGTTACCTCTCCTCATTTCTCTCCCCATATTTCTGTGCTCTCCTTTTCCTCCCTGGCAGAGGAAGTTGGACCAGTCTGTTCCTAATGAACCCCTGCAGGCTCCAAAACCCCCCCTCTGATTTCCTTAAGTGACTCTGGCAGGATTTTAAAAGAGCCCTTGGTTGCTTTAAGACACATTCAATAAAAATGTCAGATGAACAGATGAGAACATTCTTTTTACTTGATCTTTAATTTGGTTGCGTATCATATTGAGGCCAAAATGTCAGTCAGTCAAAAAGCAGAATGTGAAACGAGTCATTTTTATAAATGAAGATTAAATAAAAACTTTTTCACAGATTCTTTTTCAGCGATGAACTGCAGCAGAAATTCTCATCATGTAAAACAAAACAGTAGACACAAAAAGTTAATGTAAACGATTTTTTTATGCAAAATTTATAACAGAATCATGATCTTCCTACATCTAGTGAAGGGTAGACAGATTTCTTGTCACTGCCACACTACAGAACAATGTGAAATTATGTTGATATCACACATTTGTCTGTCCATTTTGCAGTGGAAGTTATTCTTTGTTTCTTTTTAATCAACTTCATAGTGAAGCAGCTGTTAGTATTGTTGCCTTACAGCAAGAACGTCATAGATTTGAATCCTGATCTCATGCATCGGCGGTTCTCTGGTTTCCTTACACACTGTAACTACTTAAAAGTTAGGTGACTTAGTATCTTTAAAAATTGCCAGTAAGGCTCATTGATTGTATGATTGTTATTCTGGGTGATGCAGAGGGACATGTCTTGCCTCAAGATAGACACCAACCCATACTCAAACTACTGATGGAGATGGATGGACAGATGTTTCTTGAGAAGTAATATTTAGGTTTTGAAGTGAAACAGCTACAGTTCTGAATTGAAGAGAATCTGTGGAGAGTGTTGAAGAGTAGGGTGATGGATAGGAGGCCTTCCAATATCACAGATTTATCACCAAAGACAGAAGAAGAAACTGAGGTTGGTCAGAAATAAGAAAGACAAGGGTGTTATTACTGAAATGCCAAAAATATTTTTTTATTGATTACTGAGAAGGGAATAAATTATTTTTGGTATTTTCTAAAAGTAATATGTCAAAGAAAATAACAGGAGTAACAAATTTCTTTCTTCTAAAACCATACTTCTTTTTAGATTGTTTTATCATAATTTTATAATAAAACATCCGTCCAAAGCTGTTGGAGAATGATATAATGATGAAAATGAGTAAAAAATTACATCCAAGCCTTGGACTAACCATAGACTAGTCTTCACATAAGCACATAGAGCAAAGCACTCACTCTCTAACAACAACATTAAATGCAACATCCTCAGCCGCAATTACACTAAATGCCCTGCGGAGACTAAACTTACCTACTTCGCTGGAATATGCCTCCTGCTACCTGTCTCTATATGTGGTTTCGATCTCCTATGGATTCTGTGATAACACTGAGTTGCAAATGTTGACATGCAAAGACGCAAATTATCACTGAGACTGAATGCCATCTACATAGGTTCAGAAATAGCTTTAATGGTATTCACCTGCAGTGATATACCAATTAACTACTTACTAACTGAGTGCTTCATTAATGATTAACAAAAATACAGAGTTTGAGGATGAGAATTAGACATTTACCCTGATACGTTACAATGTGAAATAAACATTTGCACTGGACACAAACCAAATTGTTTATGAAAGCAACTGTGAAATATAGCTTATCAAAGGGGAGCCTCATTATTTTTATTTCAACTGTCTGTTCGGGTTAAATTGTCGACAAGCCGCAACTCTGTTTACAGATCATTACAGAAAGTAAAGAGTAGCAGAAAACAGACCAAGAGCAAACGACAGATTTAAATTACTTACTCAATTTGATGTAGTCGACTAATTTCCAAAGCGATAACTCCTCTGGTTTGGACGCAGGGTTTTGTCTAATGATCTCTGACCCCTTGGTGCGTCTGAGAACTGTGATGTGCCTCCGGATAGTTAGTGTGTAAATTATTTTCAAACAGAAAAATCCAATATTCAACAAAACTAGGAATACAACTGTCATTACTTATTCTACACTGTGTGCACAGTCGTATGGGAACTGTGTATTTTGAGAATATCATCTTTTTTACATTTTTCATTTTTGAGGTGCAGTATGAATATAAAACTTATCTGATTAAAGTGTATTAAGGTGGTGTGTAATTGAGCAGGTGTGGTCAACCAGATCACACGTCTATCCCAGCGTGTGCATGGTTACTCGGCAGCCTCAGTCCTTCAGAAAAAATGGGCAAAAAAGTGACTTTACCAAATTATTTTTAAAAAGTAACAAAAATAAATAAATAAAATAGAAAATAAACAAAATGGGTTAAACCCCACCATCAAAAACATGAGCTGAAATTTCAAGACTGACATAAAATATTGCATACCAAGAGAAAACTTCAAAGTCTATTGATATGTGTGTGTTTGCCAGTGTAAGTGTGCAAGTGGTCAGCTGCAAGGGCTTTTCTGTATAGTCTGACAGCAGTTGGAAGGAAGACCTCTGAATCTCTCCTGCTACTAAAGGAGCTGCTCGGTGCCATCTGAGTCTCCTACTGTATATGGGGCAAGAGACCATGTCCAACAGGCATAACAACTTATTATATATATATATATATATATATATATATATATATATATATTTTTTTTTTTTTTTATATATATATATATTTTTTTTCCAACAGGCATAACAACTTATTATAAATATATTATATATATATATATATATATATATATATATATATATATATATATTTTTTTTTTTTTTTTATTTTTTTTTTTTTTTATTTTTTTTTTTCTCCCCTCAATTAATGACATCATGTAGCCTATTTAATCAGATTATTGTCTAATATTAAAATTGGCAAAAATAAAATCTGGTAAAGATGTAAATTATTTTTAATAGACTTGTATAATTGTTTCTGTTATAAAGAAAACTGATACAAAGAGAAGTAATTAGAGTCGACATGGAAAAAATTTGTACCTGACGGTTCTCATGTCCTACAAAAAAAAGGAAAACTTTTCTAGTAGAGCAACACAAGACCAACAATCAGCTGCCTTATTTCCCCAACAAATTGCTTCCCCACATTGACATTCATTTTGCCTAGAATAGTCGCTAAAACAAGCACAAGGTCTGCTGGTGATTAATCGCTACAGAAAAAAAAACACCTTATTATTCCTAGCAGAGGGCAAACAACCACTGCTTTGACAAGCCTCCCATTTTGCCCTGCACACTCAAGAGTATCAGCACAGTTCAGCCGTTGTCAGAATGGAGTGTTTGTTGCCACACAATGGTGGAATAAGAAACGGTGGCAGAGAGAGGGAGAACGACAGAGAGAGAGAGAGAAAGAGACAGAGGGAGAAAGAGAGAAACCAAGCGTGTGTGGCAGAGCGACAGAAAGACAGACAGCTAGACGCCCTGTTTAGTCGCTCTCTTGTTTCAGACGTCTTATCAATCACTGCTCTGTTCTTTTTGTGGCGTTTCTTGCGGTTCGCTCGGACACAGGGAAACTCTAGCTGAGCGTGGCGGGCTGCTGCTGGTGCTGAAAAGCGAGGGGGCCAGCGCTCAGCTCAGAGGCTGGGGATGGGGAGAGAGAGGCACTTTTTTAAATGACACACAAAGACGAAATCAAGCACAGGCACTAAAGGTGCAAAGCAAACTCGACGAAGCTTGCACACACAAATATGATTTTTTTTTCTCCTATGCATTCCTTAAAAAGAAAGAAAGAAAGAAAGAAAGAAAGAAAGAAAGAAAGAAAGAAAGAAAGAAAGAAAGAAAGAAAGAAAGAAAGAAAGAAAGAAAGAAAGAAAGAAAGAAAGAAAGAAAGAAGGAAGGAAGTAATGTCCTGCACAATTTAAAATGCTGGTAACAACATCCTTGCATATCCCACAAATCCACCCATATATAACTCTCACACAACACTGTTTCTTGTGGCACTCAGTAAATATGCCATTTATACCTTCCCTCTCAATCACATGTAGCGTCACCAACTGCTGTGTGTGTGATGATGAATGGATAAATGCTGGGGTATGTTTTCAACTGCCCCACATACAAAGACTGCGCTTGCCTAATTTGATACTTATTCCATGAAATAGTCATGTTGGGGGAGAATGGATGTGGATAGAGACAGGCAGTCCCATACATCATTCTAATTATTCTTTAATAAAGCTCATATAAGCCAAACAAATGATAACAGGTCAATACTGCCACCTAGGGTTTGTAAATAGAAGGGTACAGCACTTGGGTTAAGAAACAGACATGTATAATACAGGAATAAATCCTGCAAATATGCAAAGATTATTCAGAGGTGGAGAGGAGATCGCAAGAGGGCTGATATAATATCAAACTGTACTTATTCTCTACTTTTATTATTACTCCACATAATCATGTCAGGATGAAAACTATTTGTACAGATCTAGTAAGTGAGTTTTACACTAAATCACACAGAATACCTGATAATGTTTGCCGTGGCTGTTCCAGAGGTTAGGAAATTCTTCCCAAATTTCCTGTGGATATAAATGAAAGGCAGGCTAATCTTTAAATTCCTTCTTTAAAAGTCCTCAGAAAACAGTTAAGAAGCTTTAAATTTCACTCTTGCGTGAAATACGCTGACATAAAATTTTCCTCTCAGCCTCTAAAGGTGAAACAGAACATAGCGCTTCTGTTTGTGTTTGGAGAAGGAAAAGAACAAAGAAACTACTATGCATGTTTGTCATTGCATCCGTTTACAGTTGCCTCCCTCTAAATGCCTCCTTTGACCACAAATACACACACACTATGCCTTTCTATCTTCTTTGCATTGATTTCCATTTAATTTTTATTCATTGCTATAGCCCAACCTAGTTGGACTACAGGAAATTCCTGGTTTACTTATCAAAGTGTGTGTGGGTGTGCCCCCCTCAGAGAGAAAACAGATAACTACACCCCTTCCCAAATAAAATATTTGCTATACTTGTTACTTAATTCATACATGTTTCATGGATGTGGGGTTTCCCTGCTTTAGCTACAGTTTGTGTAGCGCCACATTATACGATGCTTCAGTTGAATTTACAGTGCCAAAAATATAAACAACTTTCAACCGCAGTCAAGTCTGGCTTCTGTAAAAAAAAAAAGAAAAAGGGTCCAGGGCTTTGCAAACAACACTATGGTAGTGGAGCATCTTCAGATCCAACCCATGAAAATCATATCTCAACTTTAAATCATTATGGTCATACTGCCTTCTTTGTTTTATTTTGTTTGGCCCAGACTCTGACTCCTTACTCACCATAGCTTTAGGTACTAAAAATATATCCACTTTATCTTTGACATAGGCTTGGTGAAGTTGGTTAAATGTTTGCAGTTACTTTTCACGACCCTGAAAAGCTCTGGCAGCCCCTAACCTACATGCCTAACACTCTGAATAACCTGAACTCAATTCAAAGTCCTAAACCTAATCTGTAACCCCTATAGGGCCAAAACTCTGGGCCCCATAAGGAGCAGTGGGTTCTCACAATGTAGTATTTGTTGAAAAGAAACGGGAATAAGAAATGCTAAAACACATACTCACACACACATACTTACTTACACTCTAACTCAAAGGGAAAGGAAGTCTGGATTATGTTGGCAGTAAGGGATGGACAGGGAAAACCAAACTCATCTTGAAACGATTGGCTACAGACCACAGAGAGAAGAAAGTTGCAGGAAGGGGCAAAGAACTGCTGCCCTTAGGCTAAGAGGTCTGTTGTAACCATGATGCCTGATCTCTCTCTCTCTCTCTCTCTCTCTCTCTCTCTCTCTCTCTCTCTCTCCTCTCCTCTCCTCTCTCTCTCTCTCTTCTTCTCTCTCTCTCTCTTCTCTCTCTCTCTCTCACACACACACACACACACACACACACACACACACACACACATGCAGAAGCTCAGACACACAAACAAATCTGTGCCTCAGTTGACCCTAACCATGCTCGCCTCATTAGCTGCCAATCACTTTGAACAGACGCGCTAAAAGGGAGGAAGGACCAGAGGTAGGAACACAAGAGATGAAGGAAGAGATACAAGTTTAGTTGTCATCAATAATCAAGCTGCTCTTGTGCCGCTGTCTGATGGTCGCTCAGTCCAAACAATAACACCTAAATAACCATAAAAGTGGATAAAATAGATTTCTTCCTTTTCTCTTCTCTCCTTTGCTTCCTGAATTGCTCTGTCTGTGTGTTTTAAGCCGAATTCCTCATTGGCTCTTTGAGTGGATAAAACGAATGGGTTGTGGGCTGGAGGATGGCCAACGACACACACACACACACACACACACACACACACACACACACACACACACACACACACACACACACACACACACACACACACACACACACACACACACACACACACATTGCAGAAGGCTATCCCAACATGGACTAAGACCAGCCCTTCTCAGGCCTTCTCAGCCCCCCCGCCCTCACACAAAAAGAGACACACACGGAGAGAAAGACAGGCTGTTGACACTAACACGAAAATACAGACACATCCTAAGTTGCAAGACTTTTGATGTATGTTTATCATGGATTTTTAACACGTGTGACAAGAACACAAATTAAAATTAGATTCACAGATGCTGCACACTTGCACACTTTTGCACGCTCGTTGCGCCTCTAACAAGCAGACCAACCAGCCTTTTAAGATGTTGGGAGCTCACCAATAAAAAGAAAAAAAAAGAAAAAATCTGCCTTGGGAGTGAGCAAATTTTCATTTTTTTAGGCTCATTACAAACACTTCCTTTTTATTTAGAGCTGAGCAGCTGGAGTTTTATGGTTGATGAGGGGAAACAATGAACAACAACAAAAAGATAGCAAGAAGAAGTGAGCCAGAGCTTATAAGCTTATAATGAGGGTAGCCTTCAGACCACTGATCATAGCAGTGGGAATCATTGTTACCCATCGGAACCTCATGAGAACATAAATTGGGCCCTTGTTGCATTCAGGTTCAGATATAAACAATGGCTGAGACTTAATGTTGCATGCATGGTAACAAATCATGTTTTGGTTACTGGTATCAAAGCATTCCAAGGTATTAAAAATGCTAAAGTTTTCCTTTACATCATTCCTATGGTTTTAAAGTTCTTTAAACCACGTGGAGAAAATGCAAGAGGAAGCAGAGTTTCTCTAGGTGTATTTGAACCGAGGCCCTCCACTATTTGTTGGTGCACACTGATGGTCAGCTGGCTGACGGCATATTTTTTCTTATGCAGCTAAAAGTAACACATTAACATAAACTATTAAAAGACACATAGCAGTTACTCTAAGCATAGGGTCATTGTTACAACTACTTTTGGATCTCAATTTCAAAATAAACTGCTTCGCAAGGCAAGACAAGGAAGTTTATTTATGCAGGACCATTCAAATACAAATTGATGCAAAATTATTAGCATTAAATCAAATGAAATATATTAAAATAACAAAAACCCTATAGTATTTTCAAGCAGTGCATAAAGAGAAACAAAGGTTAAATGCTAATTTATCCTTCAATCTCACACTAAAATCACTCATAAGTAATTGGGCAAAAATCACAATATAATAATTCTTCCATCAAAAATTAAAGTACACAAGAAAATTTCAGTCTGATTTAAATGAGCCAACAGTTTCTGCAAATCTCAGCTGTTCTGGAAATTTGTCATTTTTCTTGTTTCCTTGTTTAGTTCTAGTCTTAAGAACACTGAGTAAGCTAGTCTGCATGGGTCATACTTCAAAAGCAATCCAAGTTAATTCAGTGCTTTACTGATGAAAAGCACTTTTTACAAATCTATCCTTTAGCAAACAAGGAACCACTGTGGCACTCTGAGAACTTTGGTGAAATGATCCATTTCTTCCTGGTGTTGGTTAGGACTCTGGCAGCAGCATTTTGGATGAGCCGCAACCGCCTGATGGATTTTTTTTTCACATAGACCTTTAAAATCTCTGTTGCAGTAATCTAACCTATAGAAAACAAAAAATATGCTGATATCTGTCTGAGTCCTGTTTGACAGAAAACCCTTAAATCTCCCAATTTAACAAAAATGCCTCAGTTACACAATTTCTGTCAAAAATAATGGGTCAAAATTCCAACCAAAAATGTAAAAAACTGTTGGAAGAATACATAAATGTTTCACCCAAGTGAGACATTTCAAAAGGCAATGCTACCAAATAATATTGAAATATAATATGTAAATTTCAGAAAGTACAAAGATTATGTTATACAAAAGTATTCCTTAAGCAAATCACTGAGTGATTAGCAAATAAGAAATTTCGGTCTTTTCATACCGCATATAAATATTCCTATAGTGCTTGTGAAAAAAAAGAAAAAAATGTAGTTATTTTGAAAAATTTCTGGGTGCAAAAAACAGAAGAAATTCAATCCGTCACATTTATGAAATCACCAAGCTACGAACTGATTTAAATAAAATGAATTATATTCTGTGGTATAATTTTTGTTTAAATTTTTTTTGTAAATTCTTTTAACATCATCAACCAAAAAAATAATCAACTGGCCCATGGTCAGTGGTTACATGTTGTGTTTGCATTTTTTTCATCCTCTCCCATCCCCCGCCTTCAAACTATTGATAACATTTTTCCATTTTACTCACCAAAGTTGACCATTTGTCATGCTGGCTTATAGCACTTGGACCCTGGATAAGGGGCTGTTGGAGTGCAAGACTTGATAATAATGTCCTTCTGCTCTTTTTTGTCCATGTGTAAATGCAATCCTTGAGGCTCATACTAGATTTCAAGTCATGTACCTTCCTCTTTGACACTCACACAAGTTTTAAGGCATCGGTACACATATTAAGAATTTATGAGGGACTGTGCATTGATTATTGTTTTTTTTACTTTTTTTATTATTTTTTTTCTGAAGACAAAGGACATACTCAATGAAACCCTTGGAGCAAAAACCCTGGTTTTGACAAAAGAAACTACAGTCCAAGCAAATTGTGTACACTGGTGAATGTGCGTGTGTGCACGCACGTGCATGAGTGTGTGCGTAGCGAACATCACGGCTCAATGAAACGCCTTCCCGATACGAGACACAGATGCTGTCTCGACCTGTTTTAATGAAAGTGAATGTCTCGAGTTACGCCATTTGGGCAAGTGTGTGTGTGTTTGTGTGTGTCTGCGTGTGTAGCCCTGGTGTTTTGAATGTCAATAGAAGCTAAAATTCGTGTTGAGACTGCTGAATTAAGATAAGGATCACACAAAAGCTTGTGTCTCCTTTTTTTGCCCCTTCTCTTCTCCCCTTTCGATACTTGCTTTGAGCACAATGCGTCTGTTTGATGTCTCCCCTTGGTTTGAGAGGCATCACTCTTGTCTTCTATGTTCTCACCCCTGTGACAAGCTATTTAGCAGGTGCATGCGGCTCTATGGATTGTTTTCTCTATTATGTCTGTATTCTTTAGGAGTTTACTGGTAGCAAGCGATTTTGAGCTATGTTTTTGCTTTCAGAGAGCAGAGGCTACAGCAAACTTGTCTTTCAATTTAAAACCTATTTACTGTGGCTCTAATTAGAATACATCTTATTATTTAAAACAAACTAAATAAAACAACAAAAAGTTGGCAATTTATCAAAATACAATTGGTAATATGAAGGAATGTTTCTTCTCCCCCCTCATCCTCCACGACACACCCAGAAAGCGGCTGACAAAAACGCAAATTCAAGGGCACAACTAATATCATCTGACAGATTCTTATACATGATACCATCTAGCTTTCAGGTATCTGACCGACTTTGAGTCTGCACAGGTTGAACTTTCATTTCCTGCCTGCAAGTTTGCATGTTCAACAACCGGCTTTGACATCCTGAAGAGTAAGGGAGAACATTGTCGGAACACCGATCTGGGTAAGGCCCCGGCGAGGCGTGGCGCCCGTAATTCAGTGTGACACCAATAAAGAAAGTCCACAAGCTCAACACAAACCTCTGAGGTCTTCACTTTCTAAAACATTTCTCACAATTTATTTATTTTTTCCAGAAATATATAATGGTGTAAAATGGTGAAATTCAGTGAAATAGATTCAGTTTACTCCAAAATGGTGCCAAAAGTAATGTCCTGAAAAATGTAATTTAGGCCTGGGGTCTTGCCATAGGACACCAGTTGTGGCAACGAGCCTTTGGGGCTTCCTGCGTTTTGCACTCCTGCAGGAATACACACACTAACAAGTTAAAAAGTAGTAATAAAGCTATTTTCAGGCTTGACAGTACATAGAGCAAGGATTGCAGACAGCGTCTCTATGCTTTCAAAATGTCCCCACTAATCAGCTGAATTTTGGAAATAAATGATTTGCGCTGCAAATGTTGCGTGAAAGAGAAACAGGGTTGTGTGTGTGTGTGTGTGTGTGTGTGTGTGTGTGTGTGTGTACATGGGATGTTAATTGATGAGCGTTATAGAGAGCTGCTGGTAGCACAGGGGGGATCATTACTGCTGGAGTGGAACAACTGCATTCACGGCTGTTTGCTGTGTCACACCACACACACACACACACACACACACACACACACACACACACACACACACACACACACACACACACAACACACACACACACACACACAAACCCACACACCACATGCCACAAAGTCACGGCAGTCAAAGACAGTGCAATCTTCTAGGTTTCACTTGTACATCTTTTCATTTCAAGTTGCAACCTTTCCACAAAAGCAAATTAATAAAACTAATTTTAACATTTCAATTCTGTGGTAAAATTAAAAAAAAAAAGAAAAGAAATACCAATCATTGAAAAAAACAGCTCACATATTTCACTTTCTTGCAAACTTGCAGCTTCACAAAAAGAAAAATCTCTTGTTTTTGTTTGGAGTGAGGAGGAAAAACAAAACTACAATTCACGTGGCATTTCCTATCTTTCATCCAATTTGTGGGAAGGGGGGTGTGAGTGTAGCCACTTTGGGTTAAAGGATTTAGGTCACTCTTTAACTGACTGGCTGACATCAGAAAGGTGAGACAGAAATCCCGGAGTGGATTTCAATCTATATCTGGAATGAGTGACACTAAAGAGGCAGGAGTTGAAAAAATGAGAACCCTGGTTTGTAGTAGTGAACATGAGATCCTGACCTATATTTATACACTCTGAATATGTGTTATCTGTTTGTTATTGAGTTTGAGTATGTCTGAATGCATAAATCCTTGTAATCATGCGTACCCTACGTGCATTGCTTAAGGTTTATATCAATATTTTCTGGCTATTTAAAGGATCATAAATAGATACTCGATACTCTGTGGGTGTTTGGTGTGGGGAAATGGTGTGTAAGCAATATCAGTGTTTGTTCACTCCTTTTCATGCCAGTACACTTCAGTTAGAGAGCTGCTGTCATTCCGATAGTAAAAAGGGAGAAAAACTCAATTGTGAAAACAGGAAAATAATTCATTCATAAAAGATATTTAAAAAGACTTAAAATAATAATAATAATAATAATAATAATAATAATAATAATAATAATAATAATAATAATAATAATAATAATAATGAAAACATATTATTATTATATTGATTAATAAATAAAAAACTAAATCTGCATTTTAGAGTAGCGGGAAGTCAAAGTCAAAGAGGAAGATAAGAAACAAATTGTTTATCCTCACAAAGAAATGCATATCTATTCAGATTTGTACCTCCAGCAGCCAGGGTTTGAGTTTGCGGTCCAGGAGGATGTCAAAGCCCAGGACCTCAAAGCAGACACTGTCGCTCCCTGGTGGTTGCCCGGCGCGACACATGCGATAGGCGTGCAGCACATGGGGCTCAGCCACTATCAGTGTTTTCACAACCAAATCCTAGAAGGAAGTGGACACGAAAAAGAAAAAAACAAAAAAAACAAAACCCAATTACCAAATTGGGCAAAAAAAGAGAGAAAAAAAAAACAATCTAAATAATTTTTTAAGTTATTTAGTAATCATTCGAAAAATCACTAATGAAGGACCACCTGTTTTTATCCGGAATCAGAAAATACAGATTCAAATTCACAAGTAAAGTCTAAATGAAAAAAATAAATAAATAGCTGGAGTCAGACATGCAGTTTCCACTGAAGAGACAATCATTATAAAGAAAAATGCTATTTATTGTCAGATTTTTCTTCTTCACTGCTTGTTTATTACCAGCTGATAATCAGACACTATTACTGGCACAGATTGTTTTTGAATTCCCTTCAAACACAGAGATTCCCCACTGTTGGTGCCGGTCCATCTGTGTTTCTAGTGGCGTCCAACCTGCGTGCATCTGTGTTTGCCCGAATGTTTGCTGGCTGCTACCTACTGGCCTACACCACTGTGGCAAACATGCTCAGTCTGACACACACATAAACACTTTGCACAAAGCTTCTCTTTACCAGGCAAGCGCCATGCAGTGCTGCTGGCATGCAGTTTTGCCCGGTCCAGTCTGACTGCTGGGTGCAGGAGAGAAGGGGGGTAAGGTGGTCTGGCCCTGGCCTGATAAGGCTGCACCCGTCCTGATCCTTTTTCAATCTGTGTGCACCTCCACCTATATGTCAAGCCATCTACTGTCTACCCACAGGCTACTCAGCACCATAACCTGCTCCCCCTAACATGTCTGTACCTCAGGTCCGCAGCACCAGCTTTGTGTGTTTGGCTGTTCTTTGTCCTTGCCCACATCACCTCTTGCCTTATCCTGTGGCACCAGAGTTTGCCACTAATTTACTGTGTGTCCATGTTCATAGTCATCGTATGAATTTTCCATGCCAATTCAAATTTGTTTTTCCAATCTTGCTTTCTGTCTTTATGTTTTATCTGTCAAAATATGAATTTCTGACTTGTATTATAAACCCTGAGACCTTGCCGTTATGGTTTTTATTTGAACAGTTTTTGCCTTATGTTTTGTGTAAATCATGAACAAATTTTATTTTAAAAAGTTTTGATTGGTCTTAAAAAGTGTTCAAGCAGCAGACCAGGCATAATTTGTATGCCTAAGTGTATACCTTATAAAAAAGGGAACAAACACACAAAGAGAAGAGTATTTATAGTATGAATTTGGAGAACAGAATTGAAAATTCAAATTATTTAGTCATAAAACAAGAAGTTAACTAATACACAAGTTTTTTAATGTCTCCCTGCTGAGAATATACATAAATACACTTCTTAAGCAACATGGCCCTAATCAATAACAAAAGTTGGAAATGATTGAATCTGGTATGTTAATTAGTGTAGAATCTAAAAAACTATTAGCAGTACATTAGTAGTCAGGCCCTGTCCACAAGTTTAGAGCAGCTACAAATGGCTGCACCTCTGCTTACCTGTCCTACATTAGCTCATCAACATCTAAAGATAAGTCAGTAGTTCACATAAAAAACTATGCATAATGTGTTTGACACCCACAGACAATATGTCAACTAGAAAACCACAAATCTCTCATTTCAACACTGGAACCTAGAGTCTCATCAGCCTACTCTGACTTTACAATTGCTAAGAGGATAGGGAACAGAATAGAAATGAAAGAAATGTGTGCGTCACAAGAAAGTACAAAAATACACAATGGCAAGACTGTTAAGAGATAAGAATAAAAATCATAGCATTAAGCCAGAACTCAAACACAAAAATGTAAACAAAAGGAAAGTGAAAAGCAAATAAACAGAAGTACAAGAGCTGAAGAAAACAGAAGATATACCCTGAGAAGAGAGCATCAGCCAAAAGGATTTCATTTCCAATACAAGCCTGGCATGACAAGCAGAGTGGCAAGAACAAGCACTGAGGGACAACACAACCTACACAACTGTGGACAAAGAGTCAAAGTAAAAAAGGAACTAAAAAACATGAACAGAACCCTGAAGAGTTGGTTTAAAAGAAATAAGTTAGAGACAAATTGAAAAACAAACAATAAACACATGACGGGGTAGATGGAGCTTAAGAAGAGAAAAACTCAAGAATTTGCCAAACAGACAAGGTTGAAAGAAAGTAAGCAAAGTTGGGGTGTGTGAGTTGAGCTTCACAGGAAAAGCTCACCCTACAGGAATGACGTTTCCTCTGAGTTCTGGTGAGAATTAAACACGCTCTCTGAATCAGTGTCACAGCAAATCAAATCAAACCTTAACTATCCCACCTGTGTGTTGTTACAATCTGTGTGTAAATATCAAGGTACAGTAAGAGTTTAAACATGAGGAAGTTTGCATTTATGAAGTGTTTTTGATTGCTTAACAAATTTTCTATGTCGTTAGTGAAAGTAAACATCTAAGACAGTTTGGATACACAGAACCAGATGTCTATCTATCTGTGTGGATGACACACTTACTGAGATGTCTTCCCAGAACTTCGGCACGTCACAGTTGTTGACGCGGAGGAACTCGATGAACCAGCTGATGGACCTCTTGCTGCCTCTGTCTACTGCTTCAAATCGCTCAAAGTTCTCATTGTGTTTGTTCACAGAGTAGTTAGTCAGATGCATGAAAAGCTGGGTCTGCGGACACAGAACGGCATCAAAGCAAATATAGGAAGAAGTCAAATCATTTATGGCAGGGCAGAAAGCTTAGAGAGACAGGAACCACATTCATTTCTGAATCTCGTGAACCACATTGGAATGATATAAATTGCAAAACAATATTTTATCCCTATATCTACTGACTGTGGCTAGGTCAGACGAGGTGTATTTTTGTGTGAATCTATGAAAATGACACTTGAAGAAATTAAACCTTTTATTTCTTGTCTCCTCTCATTCACTATGCATTCACGTCCCAAAAACAAAACATACACTGATGTGCCAAAGTATGGATCTCTCATAAAAGTTTTTCACATTTTTAAAAATGTGAACAAGAAATTTCCGTCTAAATTTAGCAAATACCTTCAAACTTCAGAAAATTTGTGAAACATTGTATGTATCATAAATATCATAAATGTAGGTTGGCGTATCGGATGTCTTCTTGATCAAGCCACAAGTTTATAAGGAATCAGATCAAAGCACCTACCAACATACAAATTAATAAACACCATATACTAAGAATATGGAAGTCTAATAGTAATAGTGTGGAAAATAAACATCACAGCAAACTACTTTTATTGTATTCCCAGGTGGTCAAAATTACAAGCATTCAGAGCAATGTCTATTTTGTCATAGGCTGTGTGTGCATCTTTGAATTGAATGACAACAGCTATCCACCGGCATAACCGTTGTTGTACCCCTGTCTTTAAACACCATCAGTCAAACTCAAAGACAACACATCCTTGTCCTTATTCTACAAAAGACATAACGCCATGCCTGCGGGCCACCACAGCCCTGGATGGCTCTCTGGAGACGGCTCTATGAGGAATTCAGCATCCATCTCCATGACGTTGCTCACTCCATCATGTGTCATACGTTAAGACAATACAGGCTCGCGATGCCTATGCAAGTGTGAGTGTGTGCTTAAAACAAGCATGTGTCTTTCTCGAGAAAAATGCGCATGTGAGTGTCTGTCTGCAACAGTCTGTGCTTCAGCAGGTGCAGAACCTCCAGGCAAATATGTCTGGTTTGATATCACAGCAAACATCTGGTATGTGGACAATTTTGCTCAGCTGTCTGTGTACAGTCTGGCTGCACATTCTGTCTGCTTGTGTAGGGCAAAATCTCCACTTTAACCTTAAATTATCTGCATCTATACTCCACTGAGTGTTTATGGGTGGTTATTTTTAGATTATGTTTTCTACCATTACGTTACAGAGCAGTCAGTGCAATTGAATGTAATTTCGACATTCAATCACTGTTATAGCTCTGATGTAGACATCAATTCTGGTACTTAAAGAGGGATTACTGAGCTGTTATTAGTTAAAAGCTACATGTCTGCGTGTGGGTGTATCTATTTCTACATCTATGTTCTATGTCAACAGCTTGGAAAACTGCCACACAGATAAAGGCTGCAGCAGAGACACCCTAATCTGTGACTCACCAGGTTGGCGTCGGTGGGCGAGTGGTACTTCTCAGTGCCCATGCGAACCAGACCGTCGTTGTACAGGAAAATGCGAAGCGGGTCACAGGAAGTAACCAGGATGTAGATGCGCAGGTCAAATTTGTAGCCCTCCATCAGGAAGGGCTTGTCCAGGTACTCCTGAACAATAAAGTGCTCGTGGGATGGCAGCTTCTCACAGTTACGGATAAGCGAGATCCTGGATCGAGAGAGGCTTTATTAATCCTTGGGGGGGCAAATTATGGTGGCATAATAAAAGATGGCATGGTGAAGATAATTAAAAAAATGATAGATGGAAGCATAGTAGAGACTATGAACAAGACTGATGACACTGGCACTGTCTACTGTTCGTACTGAAGTCAGAAAATTGGGGCAAACAAGATACTGATTTTAGGTGTTTCATTACAATATTTCATCTGAAAGCCTTCTGAAAGCATTGAGGGAAATATTTCTGACTTGCTCCCTCTGCCCATTCTCATGGTAGTCTCTGTCTTTATGTCCCAAGATTAACTTTGGCCTGCTGCATCTTCTGTTCAGTTAATGGATAATAACCATAAATTATACACATGGCAGATGTAATTATGGGGAGAGGATATTAAAATATGTCCATACCATGCAATGAATGATTCTAAAACTCACAATAAAGACCTTAAGCCTTAAGGAGAAAGAGTGTGAACTTGTGTCCATGCGAAACCCCGTAGTCACTGAGTCTTTGTAAAAAAGTGTAAATAAGAACAAAAAGTAAGCCTCAAGTCTACTTGAAGCAGGAAACTATTTGTTTCTTTGAAGAAATTGACATGCCAAAAATGTTTGTAGTGTATTTCTTCACTGCTGATCTATCAAATGTACACAAAGGGGCTACAGCAAGAATGATGGCTGATCTTAGCCATTCTCATAAGCATCTGGAGAACATTGTGATTTTTCTTCAAAGACAAATTCCTCTCTTTCTGAACAGCAAGTACGTCAGCTGCTCTGGCTGGGTCTTTAACCTGAGCGCAGGTTAATAGGAGCCGACACTACTCCGTTTCAAGCTCGACTCTGATTCATTTGCTTTGGCCTCATGTCACTGGCACTCAAGACTTATAATATGCAGGCCGTTTCTAGTTGGAATAAAGAATGAGTTGTGTTATTTTGTGGACATCCATGTGGCTGTGCAGCTTTTCTTTTAGTGTCGGTGAGTAGACTGTTTTTTTGTGCAACGAGAGGGTGTGGGGTCATTTTCTGAACAATCTTCCACTATGTACAAGCAATGCAGCTGACCTACATCACCCATCACTCATAGTTAGGGCTGATTTAATCTAAATTGCTTGCATGAGGAGCCCGGTCGGCTCCATTGTACACATGCATGAAGTAACATGGCACACAAAAAACTTAAGACTAGTCCAAGATGTGTGGACCTGAATTATAGACTATGGAACAGAAATATAGTGGCAGCAACATGGCTCTGGTTTTACAGACAGAACATAAAGTATTATGAAAATGTGCAGCCTATGTTGTGGAAATGCACTGGGAAATCTGCTTGGGAACCCAAGAATTTTTAGAGTGGCCTGTCAGAAACTCAGAAATCCAATCTTATTCTGTTCAGTGAACAAAACGTACCTTGGTGCTACCAGATTGTGCCAACAACAAAATCTGTCAGTGAAGAAGTTGTTACTGAAGGAAGGAAACTCAAAGTTAGCATCCTTAGTATCAGCAATGTGTCTACAAGTCAGATGAGGAATTAAAGAAGTGTTGGTTGGTATTGACAACAATAATGTATTAAAGTTCATTCAAGCTGAGCAAGACAAGAGATTGGACATACTGCTCCTGGAAGACAGCATGATTTTTGTGGATACCTTCCTTTCAAAGAGCTGTTCAAAAGACCATCATTTTCTTATTTATATATTTTCAAGAAGTCACCCACAAGGTCAAATTTAGAATAATTTGCAGTAAAGGTAAATGTTAAACTTTGTTTTACTGTTTTTAATGCAGAGAAGTGTTTGAGGTTCAAATGCCCCCTAGACTTCTACATCCTATGCAATCATGCAGACAACTCAGATGTCCACACTGCATCTTTTGCCTGTTCCATGTCTCACTCCATAGAGCAGCAAATGAAAAAGCTGTTTCTGCTTGTCTAAAACTCAGAAAAAACCCCTGAAACACTCTGATTCTGTCCCCATCATTCGTGTTCCCAACCCAACACGTTTGTTTGTGAATGTCACAACTGTATGAGGGATAGCACGATACTTCCAAATACCACAAAGCCTGAATGTGTGACAGCAAAGTTATTATGTTCTATCTGTAGAGCTTTCTACTTGCCTGTCATGAAAACTGTTGGATTAAAAAAAATCTTGGCAACCTTCCAGAAATCTCAAAGTTAAGGTAACATTCTCTCCATAGTGTCCCAGCTACTGGGTAGCAGAGCAGTACCACACCTCTGGCAACATCAAAGTAGACAGGTTGCAAGAATGCGAGTCCCATTCACACCCATAACTGGCAATTACAGGTGCTGGTCATAAAATTAGAATATAATGAAAAAGTAGATTTATTTCAGTAATTCCATTTAAAAAGTGAAACTTGTATATTATATTCATACATTACATACAAACTCATATATTTCAAATGTTTATTTCGTTTAATTTTGATGATTACAAATGACAACAAATTAAAATCTCAAATTCAGCATATCAGAAAATTAGAATATTACTGAAGACCAATAAAAACAAAGGATTTATAGAAATGTTGGCCAACTGTTGGCAAATGTTGGCATGTACAGCACTCAGTATTTAGTTGGGGCTCCTTTGGCCTGTATTACTGCAGCAATGCGGCGTGGCATGGAGTCGATCAGTCTGTGGCACTGCTCAGGTGTTATGATAGCCCAGGTTGCTCTAATAGTGGCTTTTAGCTCTTCTGAATTTTTGGGTCTGGTGTATTGCATCTTCTTCTTCACAATACCCCATAGATTTTCTATGGGGTTAAGGTCAGGAGAGTTTGCTGGCCAATTAAGAACAGGGATACCATGGTCCTTCAACCAGGTACTGGTAGCTTTGGCACTGTGTGCAGGTGCCAAGTCCTGTTGGAAAATGAAATCTGCATCTCCAAAAAGTTGGTCAGCAGCAGGAAGCATGAAGTGCTCTAAAACTTCCTGGTATGTGGCTGCGTTGACCCTGGACCTCAGAAAACACAATGGACCAACACCAGCAGATGACATGGCACCCCAAACCATCACTGATTGTGGAAACTTTACACTGGACTTCAAGCAACGTGGATGAAGTGCCTCTCTTCTTTTCCTCCAGACTCTGGGACCTTGATTTCCAAAGGAAATACAAAATTTACTTTCATCAGAGAACATGACTTTGGACTACTTACCAGCAGTCCAGTCCTGTTTCTCTTTAGCCCAGGCAAGACGCTTCTGACGCTGTCTGTGGTTCAAGAGTGGCTTGACACAAGGAATGCGACAGCAGAAACCCATGTCTTTCATACGTCTGTGTGTGGTGGTTCTTGAAGCACTCACTCCAGCTGCAGTCCACTCTTTGTGAATCTCCCCCACATTTTTGAATGGGTTTTGTTTCACAATCCTCTCCAGGGTGCGGTTATCTCTTGCTTGTACACTTTTTTCGACCACATCTTTTCCTTCCCTTCGCCTCTCTATTAATGTGCTTGGACACAGAGCTCTGTGAACAGCCAGCCTCTTTAGCGATGACCTTTTGTGTCTTGCCCTCCTTGTGCAAGGTGTCGATGGTCGTCTTTTGGACGACTGTCAAGTCAGCAGTCTTCCCCATGATTGTGTAGCCTGTAGAACTAGACTGAAAGACCATTTAAAGGCCTTTGCAGGTGGTTTGAGTTAATTATCTGATTAGAGTGTGGTACCAGGTGCCATCAATTTTGAACCTTTTCACAAGATTCTAATTTTCTGATATGCTGAATTTGAGATTTTCATTTGTTGTCAATTGTAATCATCAAAATTAAACGAAATAAACATCTGAAATATATGAGTTTGTATGTAATGTATGAATATAATATACAAGTTTCACTTTTTAAATGGAATTACTGAAATAAATCTACTTTTTCATTATATTCTAATTTTATGACCAGCACCTGTATATACACTCATGACAGAAAGGCTAGAAAAATTGCTCAGTGTTGTCGATTAGAACTTTTAAAGAGAAATAGGAATTCAGAAAATCAGCATTAGCAGCTTGAAACTCAAAAATACTGACATTAGACATTCGTCACAAAACTCTAACTAGTGTATCCCCCATTAAATATTATAATATATCCACTAATTTATCCACTCAGTTTATTTATGAAGATGAAAGCAAAAGTTTAGATTGTACGTAGAAGTTTTAACAGAACAGAATGAAAATCAACATTCGAAACAAAATGGAAAACGCTTTTCATTTTGCCCTCATCAACCGAGTTGGAAAAACCGTTACATGCTTGTAGACATACTTTCATGTACATGTTCAGTTCTTACTCCTGCCAACTAAGAAACTGCTCCGCTACAAATGACCACTTCACTGACCCGCTTATCACAGTACTTGAATGAAAGAGAGCAGAGGGGAAGTTGTTATGGGCCTGACCGTCAATATGAGGGGCCCTCTTAGCTGGCTGACAGCTGGCTGACTGATGAGGACAGGGTTAACAGCGTTAGTTAGTGGAGCTGAAGTAGCTGAGGAGAAGACGGCATGATTGATGAGCTGGGGTGTCAGATAATCACAGCCCACTCTCCTCCTGCCTATTTAATTTGACACTGGAGGGGAGCTTGCCTTTTTAAGCTCTGCACGCACTTTTTATTTTGTTTCCCCTTATAACAAGCTAGGCTTCAGACATAAACAATAACTTCATTTAGTTGGCCGACAGAAAAATAAATTACAGGGGGTAGATATAACTTAATTTCCTGCCGCGTCACACCACAGGGAAAAAAAAAGAGAGAAAAATCTAATTTTGCCAGCTGCCTGCCACTGAGTGGTCGAGCTAAACTCATCATCTTTCATACTCTTAATGTATTGCAATAATTCAGCCCTTATTCTTTAATAAATAAGGGCTTAGTGCAAGCATGGAGTTATAAGTAATGCCCACATTATACCAGAAAGGACAAATTCAAAGAGAACTAGAGGGAGAGGTGAGGCACACAAAGCTATTTGTACTTCAATATCCCCACCTATTGGTGCCAGTGATGAAGTCAGTCCAAAATATTTCTTCATGCGCACTCGTCTCAGGGATCACATTTTCAAAGAACAGAATGTGAAAAAGAATGATTAATATATTTTTCACAATTTAAGTCCATTCTGGGGTTCTCAAGAGAGCTCAAAACCTAAATTTATTTTTAAAGGGGTTCATATTTAAGCTAAAATTCATGCTCTTTTAGTTTAAAATTTATCTCCTGAAACCAAATTATTTACAAAACCTAAATATTAAATCAGCTCTTCTTTATTTTGGCTTTTTTTGTCTGTGGCCGTCACATCTTTTTTTATTAAGTGTTAAATAATTGGTTTTCTAAAGAATAAACTAGAATTTATAAAAAAAAAAATAGATCAAAAAGAGAATTTAAGCTCTTTAGACCAATAACATTTTTTTAGATTAAAAAGCCACTCTTAAGTAATTAAAAACACCCAGTGCTGTGAACATAGAAATGTCCTATTATTCCTTTCTCTGGCAAACTTCCTGACTTACCTATGGATGTTTAGACTCTGCTCATTTCTCCCCAGTCAGTGGAACACCTACAAAAGCCCAGATAGCTGGTTCTCACCCTGCTCCTCTAATTCTTTTTAAATTGAGGGAGCTTTGTGATCAATATCAAGGTCCCCATCACTTAAAGAAAAGATCAAACGCTTACTGAGCCTTATAATGTTCAGATTTTATTGACAATGCTTGTGGTGAGATGATGTAACCGGTTCACTTTCCAGGACATATGAAGGAGTGAGTGATTTTCAAGCGAATTCATCATTATTTTCAATATACAGTGCCTTGCAAATTCGTACTCCTTCTTTCTCACATTTTATCTTCGTTGCAACCGTAAACTTTAATGTATTCCTTTTGCGTTTTATGTGGTAAACCAACACAAAGCAGTGCATAGTTGCTAAGTGGAAGGCTAGCTGAAGAAGGACACTCCACCTAAGTATATTCATGTGAAAGAATGGTCATGTCAAAGTTTCATTTGAATATAGAATTTGCAGCAAAAAAATTAGTTAATTATATGCTACCGTTGAAGTTTAGGGTTATAACAACACAAAATGTGGAAAAGTTCAGAGACCATTACTTAAAACTGTCTTGCAAGTTATTCAATTATTTCACACTCCTGATCAAAAATGTGCAACCGGAGGAGCTTGTTACATTAACTAGTTAATCTATTCTGAGAAAAAAATGTATAAATACGTCTAGATTTTCTGTCCCAGAATGCCAAAATCCAGAATAAAACTTTGAGCTCGCTTCTTACCCCATGGGAGTGAAAGCATGAAATATGCATTCAGGTACGACATTTAGCTCATCGTTTGATAAAGAGATGCTATTGAGAGTATGTGTTCCCCTGCAGCAGCCATCTTTGTCCATTTTCTAGTCTGACTGGCCTCTGCTGATGGTGCCTCATAAAGGAATCCAATAATCACATGCAGAGACCTTGAGGGGAAGGAACTACAGTAACTGCCAGAGACCACGAGCATTTGTGTGTGGCCCCCACTGGCAGTGATAACCGCTGATTTATGGCCGGGGTGACCATCGAGGACAATGAAGCCCCACAATGAGATTCGCCACACCCTCTCAGCTCTAATACTCAATCTGTTACCAGCCATTCTCCATTTCCATAGACACCCATGCCAGGGTCACAAACCCCTTATTGCTTTGTTTTTGTTGTGCTTGTCCTCTATTTGCTCTGCTGCTAATTTACTCCCTCCTCCCTTTCCTTTTCCCTTCTCCACTTTTATCCTTGCCCTCTCTGTCAGTCTTGGAGTCAAAGCGCATAGATTACTCAGGAACACTTGCAATAGCCACTGACATACCCATGACCCATGGCTCCATTGGCAGGTTTGAGGATAAAGGTCTTCTGCTTGCGTTTCCTGCGCAGCTCTTTGACATAGTTCTGGAACTGTGTGTACTCAGCGGGGAAGATCCAGGTTCTGGGTGTGAAGTTGTACTCCTGAGGCTGGCACCTGATCATTCTGCAAGAATAAAAGAGCTAGTGAACAAGTGTACTTTCCTCTAAGAAGCAGTAATTTATTCTTTTAAAATAATCTGGCAGTTGAGTCTGGCACTTATTAGGGTTTTCTTCTTTTTTTTTTTGTCAAATCAAAAGACGAATGTTGTGCTTTCAAAGCAGACCTGACCATTTGCTTTGAATTGTGAAGTTCTACAAGTACCCAGCTGTAACTTCTTATAATACCTGCAGGCTTTTGAATGCTTGCGTCACTTCTCTGTAACTGATCCAAAGCAATCACATGCGCGTATTAAAGAGGGACAAAAAAAAAAAACTCACTTGGACATGTTTCTTGCGAGGCAGTCTTTCCGGCAGATTTCGCCCATGCCAGGGAAATGGTTAATTCTCTGCAGAGGGACAGGCAGACATAATAATGTTGTTAGGGCCATTAAGCCACTCAATTCCACCCCCACCCCTTCATAAAAATGAGCACATTAAAGGCAGCAACCTGAAGTGAGCTTACAATGTTCTGACATTTATGCCCAATTACAGACTCAAAACAAAAAGGTGACGCTAAGACCTTTCCCAACCCTTATTTAGTTTACCATGTTTTTTTTTAATACTTTAAAGGTTGGGGAGGGAAGAGGCGAGAAAAAAAAAGCGATCAATCTCAACTCAGAGGGGCCAAGGTAATTGGTTCTGCATCGCAAGCTCCTGCGGTGACAGTTGAATGAATTGCTTTGAATGTGCCGAAAGGGGGGTGGATGTAAAGGGGGGAAAAAAACTCTGAGTTTTCTGTATTCTTTGACCAAATGAGCCTGAACAGGGGTGGTAATTAGGCTCGTATGAACTGAAAATTTGACAGCAAACTCTCAAAGTACATCACCAAAACGCAAAAAGAGGACAATTTTACAATGGGGGGAGAGAAGAGGTAAAAAAAGAAAAAAAAAAAAAGGACAAAAAGACGAGAATACAAAGTGTATAAGGAATGCGTGATTATTATCCAAATGAGACAGACATAATTAGGGATTCGGAAGAGACTGCACAATTATGCCAGTGCTGCAAGACTACATGGCGTGTAAGCGCAAATCAAAACCGATTGTTGGGGGAATTTTACTTTTCTTCTGAGATTTTATCTCATGAAAGCCACAGTTCCATGAAGACACAGACAAGGGGTGGGGGGAAGGCAAAGCATCTGTTCAATGTGAAACATTAGCACCATTGCAACACACTAAGCATCAATAGCATTCACAATATTCCATCTTCTTTCCTGAACTCTTGGTGCCCCTATTTTAACAAGGCATCCTCTTCCTGACTAGCTTGTGATTTAATCGATCATTAGTGGCCAGTCTAATCAAATAAGTGCTCAGAAAGACAGAGAGCTAATGCTCACAGCTACGGGAGGGCAGCCAAGTTCACAGAGGAACATGCGGGGGTCAGACAGAGGTAAAATCATTCTCAGACCAGCAAGAAAACCGAGAGCAACCATTGTTGTTAAGGCCTGTCTTATCAACATCACTAGTGACATCTGAAAGCTGCCTGGGCAGCCCCTGTTGTGCACAGGCTGTCAGTCTACCTGTCAATCTCTCCATCTCTGTATGGCCTCTGCTTTAGCCTTTCACTATCTCTGTGATTTTTTTTTTCATAGTGGCTATTTCCTACTCTTGCTACACTGTGCCTTAGGAGTAGCATCTAGGAGCTTCCACCTCGTAGATAAATATATGTGATATATTTTATGTTTTGCTAAAACTTTTCTTAATGAATCTCTATGGTTTGTTGAATATGTCCTCCATTTACCACTCTTTTTATATTCATTGTGATAAAATCACACCTCTTCACACAGCTTCACCTCTTTGTCACATTATATGGTATCTTGCAAGTATATACAACTTCAAACACTTTTTTTGTGAATTTCATTCGGATTTTATGTGATTGACCAATACAAAGCATTGCGGTCTGGATCAGTGCAACTGTAAACTGAAATAGTTTCTAAATTGTTTTACAAATAAAATCCAGGTGTACTTATGTGTTGATTCCTTTTCAATTAAATAACTCAGAATAAAATCTACTGTAACTAGTTGCTTTTGGAAGTCACCTAACTTGCACAAAAAGTCTATCTATGTGCAATGTAATCTTAGTATAAATGCAGATATTTTGTGAAGGCTTTTCTCAACAGGTCAGAGAATTTGGTCAGAATTAATGGGAAGATGGATGGATCTAAATGTCAGGAAATACTTAAACAAAAGCTGGTAAAGGCCTACAAAATACTTGAGTCTGGGGAGAAGGTTCACCTTATAACAGGATTGAAACCCTACACATACTTCAAAAGATAAAAATTGTTAGACTGGCCCAAAGTCCAGACATATATCAATTTTAGAATTGTTTATCATTCTTCTTCCATTTTATAGAGTACTTTCCTTTGATCTATTACTTAAAATCAAAGTAAAATACAAGAAAGGTTTTTGGCTGCAATGTTAGAAAACATGACAAAGTTCAGGGGGTTTGAATAATTTAGAAAGGCATTGTAAATTACCTCACAAAAAACAATATGGTATTTTGCCATTTCGTCCAACTTACTTGATTGTTGATTAAACCTTTTTCCCCATGAATTTAAAACAAACATCACATAGTTTAATGACATTTCATAAAATCTAATTGCACTGGCAGTGGTTTTATATACAAGACTGTTTGTGTTAGACTGCAGTGACAGGTCCAAGGTCTGCTGACATATTTGATCCACTTGAAACATGTGCTGTGAAGTGAAATGTGGTTAGCATAAGGAGGCCAGAGAAACTGATGTTTAAAATCAATAAAACACATTTTGCTTGAACCTCTCCAAGATTTTTGGGTTTTTATTCATTGTATTTGCACAATTTAGATTCTCTGCTTACCTCAATTTGTTCTCCAACCCACATTTTACATGGAATAGCTACAGCACTAAGTCACAGACCAAACACTAATAAATACCTATAATTAACCATCTAAAGCAAAGTGCCTGCAGTTAGAAGTTTTACAAGATAGCATGTGAACCATTTACTACGGTTTGACAATAGCTGTTTTTTCCATTATGGAACTTTTCTCATTCAGCAAACTACGATCTGTCCAGACTTTTATCTGCTTCCGGTGAGATACTCATGGGCATCTGATTATGTTATAAAATTCTGTACCAAAGTCAGAAAGAAAATACGAGAACTCAGCTAATGATGCCCAAAACCTTCACTGCCCCAGAAAATTATTTTTGAATGGAAGGAATGAGATAATCTTTCCATGTGACTACACTAAATATCTCAAAACCTAACCTAAAATTTCGGGAAGCAAGTTATGCGGTTTAAACTATTAAGACACATGTGCAGTACTGTGTGTAGTTGGATGAAGAACCATTATTCTTGTTTTTTATGTGCTAGCATTGAGAAGGTTAGACTGGTTTGACTAGTTAAATATGACTAACATTATCTTAATTCCACAAAAAAATTTAAAAACATTATACTCAAAAATGTCAGTCTCAAAAATATTCAACCTCCTAAAAGAATTGGGTGAGGTTTCAAGCTCACCTGGTGCAATACACCTGGAAATACATAAAGAAGTCAAAAGGGATTTGGGATTCTGTTCTGTAGATAAATGGACCAAAACTGGATGTTTGTACACCGGCACATCAGGAGTGAGGATAAAAGGAAACACTTGTAAAAGAAAAAAAGAAAAAAGAACACCCTGCCTACAGTGAGGCATGGTGGTGGCTTAGTAATGATCAAGGGCTACTATTCCTTCTCTAGCAATTGAAAACTGCACTGTGTGGAGGGCAATGTGGCTTCAATCAAATATCAGGAAATTCCAGGAGAAAATGTCATACCATCTGGAAGTAAGGCAAAGCCCTGGCACTAAAACAGGACAATGATTCAAAGGATATCTCAAACTCCACAAAGACTTCGTTTCAAGTCCTTTGAAATACTAGAGTAGCCTTTATAGTTGCCTGTAAATCCTTAATGGGATTTAAAAAAAGGTGGTGCCAGCACCACCTTTATAACCCAAGAATATTTATCAAAATGAAATGTTTGCCTACGAGGAGAAGGCCAAGATACTTTCGGTAAATGCATCAGGTTTGCAGTAAATCTAAATGTCCTTGTAACAAAGGTGTTGCATAATTTTGGGGCAGCAGTTGTAATTAAAGGAACATTTTGTGCTGAATTTGCAAGATTAGTTCTGATCAGGTATTTAAATTGCTGTGGTTTTATTCATTTATTGCAAACACCAGCTGGTTTGTATATTTTGCCAATAAGCCTAATTTGCAGCAGAGTTTGAAACATTGTGATTGATGTGGTACAAGTGATGAGAAAGCCTGATTGAAACAGACAGACATTATGACAGTTGCAAGTGTTTGGGACTGCTGTTAGTTAATGAGGTCTGAGCACCCTGCAGCCTACATCTGAACACAGACACACGGTGCAACATTTTCTGCTGTGTTCTCACTGATTAACAGCCATTAAGAAAGTGATGCAGCACTGTTACAACACAAATTTAATTCAAATTGCCCCGAGATGAACAGACTTATTTCCGATGCCGCCTGCAGCCCATGGGATGTGTCGAGAAGATTGGGACTAGAAATTTGCTATTATATTTAATATGCCATATCAAGTTTGTTAGTTTTAAATGTAATTTCGAAATAAATAAAGATTTTATGAAACTGTCTGACAGACAACAATTGGCAAACAAAAATTCCATCAACACCACCAGCAGGACTACAAGTTATCAAATTGAAGGGGTTTTTTTTCAGCTATTTACTATAAAAATAATCAACTATAACAGGTTTTCTTAGAATGATTTGAAAGTTTGTTACCTGAAACAATCTTTAGTTTTTTTTAGAATAAAATTATATTTCATTTAAAAAAAATAATGTGTTTGTTCCATTGCTTACTTCCATTCTGCTCCTAAATCTAACTTTTAGGAAACGTATTTATGTTTCTCTCTTTGGAAACTCCCTTTTTACTCATTCTTCTACTGCCAGCTAAGCACACAACCTCTGTAAAAAAGTGTATCTAAAACATTTCATTCCAACACTGTAAACATTTCATGAGAGTGAATCAGCGTTCTGTTCTTGGACATTGCACTACAAATATTTTCTTAATCCATATATGCACTGGGCTTCATCTAAGTATATTAAAAGAAAACAAATGATCTTTTAAACATTATTTTCAACTTTTAAAAACTGGCCAGTTGTCTCTACCTGATAGTTCCTGAGCTCAACAATTTTCTCATGCTGCACCGCTGAGTCATTCCAGATGAGGTTGGCAGTCTCGTCATCATCCCGTGCTTTGATGAAGTCCATCTCCCTGGTGACTATACGTACTGCATAAAAATTAAAAAACACATTAGTACCTATTCGAAAAATAAATAAATAAAAAAACACCACAAAGAAGTTAGACTCTCCACAATAAACACGTCGAGTGCCTTGCAAGAACATTCATATCTCTTCAACTTTTTCAAATTTTGTCAGGTTATTGCAACAAAATAGATCACACAAAGAAGTGCATATTTGCTAAAAGGAAGAACAACACAAAACTCTTTACTCTAAAACCCTTCAGTAAGATCTAGTGCAACAATTTCCTTTCTTAAATTGGTGGATATGAAAATGAAATTTAATCCAATTGTAAATAAAGTTAGCATAAGCCTAAATTATTTTAGCTGCCTAGAGGTGGTAATTCTGGAGCAAATGCAGAAATGTGCCACTCAGGTCGGAGAATCGGTCAAGAAAAAAAATTTAATTGTGAAGGCTACAGCTATGAATTTTATATATTTAAGCCAAGGAGAAAGCCATTCCTTGAAGAAAGTAATAAAAGGTACCAATTACAGCTGGGTTAGACTACAAAGGCACACTACACTTTAACCATGAATCGCTTTCCCTACATTATTTTGTAATACTTTTTATTGGTCTATACTTCAAAATCCGAAAAAAAAAATTATTACAGTTTGAAGATAATTGACAAAATGGTAAAAAGGATAAAAAAAACTTAAAGATTATGGACACTTTATGTACTTAACCCTGCAAATCATCAGATCTTTAGAAATACCTCTTAAAAACTGACCAGCCATGTTCTAAAGAGCGAGGCAGCTCAACGTTATAGATGCAAAAAAAAAAAAATAGAACATAGTCTCCCTCTGACCCATAAATCCTAAACCTAACCAAGCGCCACAGATCAATATTTCACTCAAACATTTTGTTAGGCCTAAATGTTGCTGTGCATTCGTAAAGAGATTAATCTGGGAGGTTATAGATCAAAAAGCTCACAGCAATATTTGCTATTCATGAAATGGTAGCACAGCAGCTAATCGTAATGCCTCTCCTGAAAAAGATAAATTAATTGACTGTAATGCATTCAAATCCCACCGGAAACCCTATAGCATGAGAGATAGGTGGCAACCCACTTGGACATTAATCCAACAAGTATTCATTATTCAGCAGTTAATGAAAAATTCATATGCCCTAACAAAACAAAGTATTAATTAATTTCTTGAAAGCGTCTACAAACCTGGAGAAGGCTTGCCTAATGTTGCGTGATGGCACTTGAATGGGGAAATAAATGTTTCCAATGTGACTTCATCCATCTGTTAATGTCAGCAGAGACTAACAGTGTTTTGCTAACTGGAACAGGGAGGATTTACATCAAAGCAGACATATGCTTACGGTTAGTAGCATGGTTCTCTAGTACGGCGGGGCAATAATTGATCCTTTTCTTGCAATTCTCGCAAAACAGCCGTTTTAAGTGCTTCAGAATGCATTTCCCTGCTGAATGGGCCCAAAGCAGATTCCAAATCCTATTTTCTCACATCATAAAACTTTACCTGGGATATTATCGGTTCTCAAAAAAGGTAAAAGAGGGGCAAAAAAAAACAGCAAAAACAAGCGATCCATCTGGCCTGCGGTGTTAATTTTCCCTCAAAATAGGCCTGAACTACCCTCAGAATGGCCACTGTGAGGGTCCCGTCACAGCTAGATGACTGACTCACAGCTGGACCCCCGTCTACCGACAGGATGCCGACTGCCTCAGACTTCCACTCGCTGCTGCTGACTCCTTACTTTCAACGGTTGTAGTTCACCCCTGAGAACTCTGCTGCCACACAATATATTGAACTTCAGAGGAGTGCTTACCGTGCTCTTTTAGCTAATCTCAAACTGAAAAAAACAACAACTCACCGCCAAGCTAAATTACCCCCACAGAAGATTTATGTAAAGCATATATGGCTGAACTGTCTCAGTGTGAGCTGTTTAGCTCAACTGCAACTATTTGGGTGTAATTTGAGACAAAGAAAAGCAAGCTCCCTCAAAAATATATCCACCTCGGCAGATTTTATTGTTAAGGAAACATTAGAGTCGGATTTGTGGTGTTTTTGCAGAACTCTCTAAGCCACGGGAAGAAACCGGGCTTAAACTTCCTTACTCATTAGATTTTCTTATGAGGAAAAGCAAACCTCAAACTCAATAAAAATTTAGTTCAGTGTAGTTGCAGTAAACAGAAAATTACTTTACAAAACAAACAAAAATATAGCAGAATTTTCAAGGGAGACTTTGTTCATAGGACTTTTCACTTGTCTATTTAGGTTAATTTTGCTTCTCACCTGTTTTCTGAACCAGTGTACTGAAAAGAAGTGATGGAAACAGTTTGGATAATGCTGTTAGAACTGATTAATCTAATCAATTTTCATGCCTATAAGGTATGAAGAGCAGCAAATCCTCCTTTTCTGTATTTATGTAAAATAATTAGATTTTATTTTTGATAAAATACAATCAAAAAAACTACTGAATTTCATTGGAACATTAAAGCTTGCAGATGATAAATTCTTTAAACAGAGTGAAAATTGATTGCCTTTGTTAGTTTCAATGTTTTGAGTCATTTCATATATTGTATGTATTAATATGTATTTCTCTGAAAATTTGAATATTACACAAAACCAATAAAAACATTTCTATTACAGAAATGGTATGCTATGCTGGCTAGAGAGTTGTCTGGCAGACAATCTCTGCCATTTTGGAAGAGGAACAATCTCCACAAAAGAGCATAGCTGACAAAGACGGCTGTTTAACAAGTTCTATAACTAAGTATAACAATTGGAAAGTTCAATGGAAGGAAGAAAACTGTGGTAGAAAATGCTAACCATATATCATTGATATAATATGAGCTTCAAGTTTTGAATTGAATCACTGAAATAAATTAGCATTTCAATAATATTCTAATTTATTGACATGCACCTGTAGTTAGATTCCCACTGGCATGTTTCTTTTTTTAATTTCCCATACTTGTGCAGTCATTATGACACCAAGGAAATCTGAACTTCTTTTGAGGTAGAATACCTATTTCATATTTGGTGCCAGAGACATTGGCGGTTATTCTGCTCTTCTTCTTTTTGCTGTGCGCCTTCCTCTTCCCACTGCTCCGGTAGGGACCCACACATCGGACATTCATGGGGGACGCTCCTTGGTCCTCTGGAGGAGATGACACACAGCATAACTAGATACAAGCACAGCTTGTGCTCCAGAACAGGGAGGAAAGCAGAACTCTAATGTATTTCTCTTGTTTCTGCAGGGGATTTAGAGTTTTGTTTATGGGGGAAGAATGTAAGTGGATTATTCATCTTGCGTGGTGTAGTTCCATACATCATAATCCTTAAATTAATTTCAAGTGTTCGGTGTGTGTGTGTGTGTGTGTGTGTGTGTGTGTGTGGGGTGTTGTGTGTGTGTGTGTTTTGCGCGTGTGTTAGTGTAGATGTGTGTGTGGAGGTAGACTTAAGTATGTCACCCTGCATACACAAATTCAGAGTGAGCAACTAATACACTGACCCTGTCAGTCCTGAGAGAAATGACCTTTTCTTACTCACCTCCATCATTAGGAGGGGAGGGCATCTCAGGGGCTAAAAGAGAGAAGGCGTAAACCAAGCTTTTTGCCAGTCTTGGTGGGCGGGCCTCACAAGGTGCTCACAGCACCCCCTCCAAGTGCTCTCTCACACTTGCAGTAGTTACTCTTGCCCGTCCCCGGCTGCGTGGACGATGTGGTTCAGAACAGCCCGATGGATCATCTGAGAATCTCCTTGGCCTGCTTCAGCGGCATAAGCAGAAGAGTCTGAGTGGGCAGGGGATTCGGCATGGGTAGCAGCGGTGGGAAAGGGCACAGAGGGGAGTAGGATTCCTCAGGGGTCTGCACGGCTTGGACTTATTTACAACTGCCAGGGCGGAATGGGAGGGTAGGGTAGGACAAGGGGGCAGAGAGCCTGCGAAGGAGATGAAAAAACATTGTTTATAGGTGCAAAGTTTAGAGTGAACTAACCAATCAAAGCAGCAGCAGCGAGCATCACGAAGCTCAGAAATTCCACAAAACAATACTGAAAATTCAATTATTCAGTACTGTGTCGGCTGGAATCATCCTAATTTCATGGAATCATGGTGAAAATATTAATGGACTACTCTAGCAAGCTGTTTTGAGCATCACATTGTTTCGAGTGCCTGCTGGGTTTAATCGTGTGGCTACAAGGTCACTTGATTCAAACAGATGGTATCTTCACAGTGGCTTATTGAGATGTTACCTCAAGGAAATTAGCATCAGTCAGGCGCCCAACTCGGCGGATGTCCTCAAAACCTTTTTGGAATGAAATCTGATATTGTTGTCTTGTTATGTCCGAATTACCAGTATTGCTGATTTGAGCAGCAAAAGGACTCAGTGACAAGAATTTTATTTATTTTATTTTTTTTCCCAGTTTCAGGTCATGTTTTTGGGGGATTGTTTTTCTAGAACTGCACCTCTCAGGATAGCAGCACGTTGAACTAGCTCTGTTACTTTCATGTTCTGTTTCTTCATTTTCGACAACACCAGGTGTTTCCTAATTGCTGCTGCTGCAGGATTTCTCCAGCATGCATGGCAAAATCAAAGTAACACACATCAAAAACAAACCCGGATATGTTTTTGAAGGGGAAATAACATTATAACATGGTACAAAGCTTGACAATAATACATAATACCTCATCCTGCTTTAAAGGTTTTAGCAAAAACAATCTCTGGTCAAACATTACTTTTCAATATTTTTTTCAATTTAACAAACTACAAACAGTTCTAAATAAAAAGTTTAAACAAGGTTGAGGTTATGCTTTTAGTTTTTATGCAGCAAAAAAAGTTACTAGGGCTTTTCTATGCACATTTGTTTGCAAGTATTCATGCCCCTAGATTTTTTTTTTACACTTTGTCATTGAACAACCAATGACAACCAATGACAATGGACACTACTTTGTATTGAGAAATCTCAATACATTTTACAAGGATTCCATATGACAGACGATTACAAAGTAGTGCATAATAGTAAATTTTTAAAACAAGAAATAGTTTTAGAAAATCTTTTAATATTCCAAAACAATAATGCAAATATATCAGCTCTGCCTTTTCTTACCCAGTAATAAGACAAAATGTAAGAGGCATGAATAGTTTTGCATTGTAATATATTGTTATTGCATGGTCAAGGCCTCTGCATTGACTTCATAACAATGTAAACTACCATAAAAGTCTGCAAACTGCAGTTACATTTATTCCTGGAAACTGAAATTTTAATGTTACTTAATAAAGAAAAAATAAGTCAACCGTATTTTATTTCAGTACTCTAAAATACTCTAAGTATACTTACACATACAAGTAATGGTGACACATTTATAGAGTCGTTTTTCCAAGTCATTATTTCTGATTATCTCATATGGATGCAACACACTGGCAAGCAATGCAAGTAACGACAAGCCATGTAGTCCCAAGAGACCAATTCTTTTGCCATGGGTCACAAGCCAACCACACAAAAACATGTGTGGTAAAACCTTTCCATTAATCATTATAACTACCTGCCCTTGTCCACAAATTGGTAAATGTTTCTTTGACACTCAAATAGCAAATGGGTAAGATACTATATAAGCTGTAGGACATGTTGACTTTAAACATGAACAAAGAATGCAAAAATAGTCTGGAAATGTGTATGGAAGTGGTACATGAAATACAACAATGACTATAAAACAACTTAACTCACAAATAACATGTAATGTCCTATTGTGCCTCTTCAAATTTCATAAAGAGATCAACAGTAGCCTCTAGTGGTGGGAGTACACTAAACAGTGTGTTTTCCACAAAACAATGTTCACAGGCGCACATCCACTTTCCCTCACTACAGGATCAGTGAGCTTAAAACGATGTGCTCACGAGACAGCTTACAAAGCAACTGCATTGATTCTATCAACAGTCTCTAGACAAATTAGAGTGAGAAAACAATCTAATTGTATTGCTTGATCATTCAGTAGTCCTCACTGTCAGCCTCTTGGTCTGCCTGTGGTAAGCACAGGACATTGATCCGGACTAGAATGAGATCAGCGGAGAGAGGGGGTGGAGGGAGCGAGAGCAACAACAAAGAGTCAGAGTGATAAAGAGAGGCTGGCTGTACTGCTGACAATCTACCCCCCCCCATCTCCCAGTGTTGTAATGTAAAAGCTCTCTGTGAAGGATGCAGGGAACGCTGCCTACATAAGACCTCTGCCTCTATACAGAGCTGAAAATCTGACACTGAAACAATCTGACACTGAAACATTGCATATGAAAGAAGAAGAAAAAAAACTTACCACTGAATAACGGCATTTTGATATGGTTATTTTTGATTATTGCAAAAACAGCCAAAAACTCTGTTGTTTCACATTCTCACCTTTAAAAGGGGGTATTATGTAAAACTTTATTGAGCTTTAAATCATGTTATGATATTAGTCCCTCATCAAAAACACACCTGGAACACTGCTTTGATTCCTTCAAGCATGTCTGAGGAGTCCTTTAATCTCCCATGGCAACCATTCGGGAGCGCCTAAACGCTTGCTCTCACAAAGCACCGCCTATTTCCACAAGCTTTCTCCTTGAAGCTGCAGGCTTCAGCCAGGCTTCCGCCTCACAGAGTAACCCTCCCCTGGGACTCCCCAACTCCGCTCCTCCAGACTAGCGGCAAGAGCAATTAGCAAACACCTGGAAAACTGCAAGCCTGCTGAGCTCATAATACAAAATACTTTTCAGTTCAACGCTCCGAGAACGGTTGTAAAATGCAAAATAGAGGAGCACAATATTACAATCATGAAGGCAGAAAGAGAAGGAGTTTCTTAAGGTGACAGAGACCCAATTTTAAGTTATGTTTGAAATATACAATATTTTTATAATTGAAGGTGACAGTTGTGCAATAATGTGGCACTATGAGCCTGGAAAATACATAATGTCATCCCTTTAAATAGAAAAAACAATAAATGTAACTCTCCAACAGGTAAACTCACTTTTCAAGTATCTTTACAGACACTATGATTCATTGTGAATCTCCTAAATCTCTACCATGTTATACGTATAATTACAATGTTCGATTAAAGTTCAGGCACTTTAATAGACAAAAAAAAATAAAAAGAAGTGATCGTAGTTCAAATTTGTTGAACAACAATCAGAATAAACCAGATTTGTCCTAATTAACATTTCTACCCTAGGGAACTACGCTGAAGGAAGTTTGTTATGCATTTCCTGTTTGTTGGATTTCATTATACAGCTTCTACTTACTAGTGGTCGAAAAAAGAAATGAAAAAAATTCTAAGTAAATCACAATTTCAGCCTCACTGACTCCACATTACTGCAAAATTATCCATCTTTTCTTTTCCTGTACCCACAAAAGCTTTAGTGAGCTTTTGTGTCATAGAAACCCACTACTGCAATACACATATTTGACCGAGAGAGGGAGCCAAAAGGCCATCGTAGCAAAGTCAAGCATGCAGCACTGCTATTAATGCTTTGCTCATGCAGAGAGCTCCTGCCACACAACACACAGAAAGGCTTCTTTGTGAAGAGTCAGCTCTTTGTGTTGCTTTTCTCCACCCCTTTCTGTTCTTCTGGCTTTAAAAGAGCAACAAATCCTGGTTTGTTTGCAAGGAAGCTGCAATAAAATGTTCAGACAAATATTCATCACCAATTGTTACTATTTAGCGTCCCATTCTATAGAAATGTAACATTATAAATATTCACTAAAACTAAACAATAGATTAAATATATTCGCACGGGCATCATTGAATTATGAAGAAAAAGTAAAAAGAGCACTTCCGATGAAATTCTTTTTTTATTCGCGAGACATATTGAACGGTTGTGTAAAAATTGCATCAAAGCAAAAAAACATTGTAACTGTGTGTTCTTTCTGCTTGACAACTTGTGTCCCACCTATTGCACATGTCATCTTAACAAAAGCTGTCCCTCTCCGAGGGGCCTTGTTTTATCTCCTTGCTGTGTTACATCTTGAAAGCGGTCATCAGATCCACAATCAAGTGACTAAAGGAAGCATTGCACTGGCTCATTTTGCGCTGAATGTGCAGGATGTATAAATACAGGATCCTCTCTGTCTGAACTGTATGTCCAAGTCTTTAGGGTTAGTGTAGGCAACATACAAATGCAATTTATATGTTGCATTAATACAAATTTAAAGTGTATTAAGATGTATACTGTATAAGAAAAACCTCACTCTGTATATAGATTTACATAGCAAAAAACATTTTAGTCACAGAATTAACATAAACCCCATTACCTGGATCCTTGATACATTAGGTGTCATGGAGAGTGATGTCAGGTTACACCATATATCAATAAATAAATGCAAGAATAAATGAATTATTACATGAATAAAAGTAGGAATTGATTGTTTAGAATTGATTGTGGACCCAAAATTACCTGTAAACAGTAACCAACTCTGTTTTTGAAGCTCCTCCCGCCTAAGAGGAGGAACGAGTGTGGGAGCTATCAACCCACAAGGTACTGAAATACACTATCACACCACGCACTGTTTCGTCTGAAGTGATGCTTTTAACTTTTCATAGTTTTAAAAACATTTAGAAGTCAGCCATTTTCTTACAAATCAGATGAGCAGTTCTATTAGCCACAATCAGTCAATGTTCATATATCTAAGTTTACAGCTCAAGCAAAGAGGGATGCAGCAGGACACAAATAGGAAAGATGCTGCACAATATAGGCTAGAAAACAGTGGTAGATATTTTACTGAAAATTGTAACACCATGACAATGTAGCACACATTTTAATAGATTGTAATAAAGCTTAATTTGGGGTCATTTTTTAGAACATCAGGATGAAAAAATGGATTGATGGTAGTTTGTAAAAACTGATGGAAGTGAGGACTAACAATGAGAGGGTAAATAGTTTGAGCCAAAGACAGGAAGTAAAACTAGGGCATAGGACAGAATAAAACATACTGAAAAAATAATGCATTCTCAGAATATAGCAGAAAAATGAAATATTCAGCCATTTTGAAAAATTTCATTTATGAAAACACAAACTCAAGGAGCATCACTTATCACTCATTTTAAGGTAACAGTGATGATGTTAAAAGCAGTTAGCCTGACAAATATCAGCTTGTTACACTATATAAAGTACTATAAAAAGCAAAATGGTATAATAAACTGTGCAGCAAGCATAAAAAATAAAATGTTATTTAGTGAGTAATTGTACATTTTTGCTGAAGTTGATTAATCAAATCAAATGACAACAAATACATTTTATAAAATAAAAATAGTTTCTCAATATTTTTGACTGATCATCACTACAATACCAATTCAATTCAGCATCACTACAAGCAATTAAAAATATTGTGCTTTGGTGCGATATTTTGTGTTACACAGAGGTTCAAGTGTCATTATATTACACTGTGCTTCATACTAATATTTCTTAAAACTGAGGTAAGTTTTCACTGTCCTTTATTTGCACATCTAAGACAGATCTTCATGACCTAGGTCAGAAAGTTCAGGGACAACCATATGGACATTCTGATGAGGCACAATAAAGAAAGTACTGAGAAAAATGTGGATTAATCAAAGTCAATATTGTCATCTCAGTGTTAAATATTAATATATTGAACACTGAGAATTTTAGGAAATGTAATATTTCCTAAAATTGTGCAGCCCTAGAAAATATATTATAAGGATGTGTAGTAATACTCACTGTATTAATCAGAGGTAAGAAGACTTGTTGCTTTTCTTGTTGTAAATAAACGTGAGAATATTGTGTTATATATATTTGTTTTAAAGTGTCTCAAACCAGAAGCAATACCATTACTTCCTGAATAACACTGAAGGAAAGATAACTAAACAAAAAACAAAGGTAAGGTGCCTAAATATAGAAAAACACAAACATCAACTATGAAGGAATGACCTCAAATATTATCATCTATTCAATGATAATACAAATATGACCTTAAGTTAACAGCATTGTTAATAATCTGAGATCACTAAGTGTTCTGACTCCAAGATATGCATGAAAGGGGATTTTACATTGTTCTATTCATCTTACAGTGTGTTGCTGCGAGAAGGCCAGAACTGATGATGCCATCCAGAAATCCTGCTAAACTCTTATATAATCCATCTGCTCCGTCAGGCCTGGCCATCCACTGGGTGGCCAGCATGTGGTGTGTAGAGTGAAAACTATACTACAAGCAGGACTAAATAAATCAAATCTCCAACCACCAGATCTCTCATGTAATTAGCCAGACTCTGGGTGCTTATTGCCTTGCTGAACATAAGCAAAAAAGGCTTATGAGTTAAAGGCAGATTTATTAAGTGAGCTTATGCTGCAAAGACCAGTGGAGGGGGGGGGGGACCTGTACTGTATCATGCCTTTCTCAGCAAGAAGTCAATATGGTATCTTCCAGATCACTGGAAGGATTGCAGGCCATCCCCCCTTCTTTAGCTGTCTTGCTTTTTATTATTATTATTAATCCAGGCACTTTTAATCTGGCATGCAAGGCCTTAACGATGGGGGCTTTTCTTGAGCTCACAAATAAAATCTCCCACAACCGAAGCAGGTGTGATACTGCTGTGAATGAGCTGCTAGCAGTGGCTTGCTAACGATAGGATGCTAGCTAGTTGCATAGGTCAGGTGGAAGAGAAGCGAACAGGGAAGCAGATCCTGTTAACCTCGAGTGTACAACAGCTTAATGTTGGCGAATGACAACAAACTACGGTGTTTTAATTCAAACGCTTCAACAACATTTAAGCAGCATTTCCTCCCAAATGGGACACCGTATAATAATTAATTATAAATGACAGCTGAGCTCTACAGTTAGCTTAGCAACGTCTGCTCAGATGAAACAACAGTTAACGTTACCGTGTGTCTTATTCCAGTGCAGCTCTATTCCTCGTCCCCACTCCGATTACACAGCTGCCATTTAGAGACACCGGGCCTCCTTGGTGAATGCAACTACTTCCAACCGTGTTTCCAGGACTATTCAGTGCTTGTGGTGTCTAACACCGTGAGAGCTAATAAATGACGTTGACTGAAACATTATAGAATAAAATCAGTGTATTGTAGTCCTGTTGTCTGCTGTGAGTGCCGGAGCGAGTCCCCGGGCGGAACCAATAGCGCTTTGCAAAGAGGGGGGTGGGGGTTCGTGGATGAACCGCTGAAGTTTGCGTTCGCAGTATGGCAAAAACAGACACTTACCGCACGGTGGACCTCTTGGGTTAAACTGGCACGTTAGAGTAATAATAAATAACTATTTAAAAGAAAATGAGAGACTTGCCTGCTTCTTAAGGGTTCAGTCTTAACGCCAAGTCGACCTGCAGCTCCTCCTTCACCATTTGCTGACACAAACAGCTGCCTAGCAACGGTGTCGCTGGCCATGGTGCTAAAAACATCCCGTCCCGCCATTAGCTCATTAAAATGTGTGTTTATTCTCACCTTTGTGTTGTTTCTGATATCTTCTACTGTTATATTGTGGTTTCTTGTGTAAAGCACAATTATGTTGAATTATGTAAAGCACTTTGAAATGCCTTGCTGCTGAAATGTGCTATACAAATAAAATTTGATTGATTGTGTGGAGCTGCTAAATTTCTGAACTAGCTGTAATACTCATTGTAGATTCTGTCGCTACTATTGACCCATAATGTTTCTCTACTCATTACATCTGCGGAGTAACTTTTGTCAATTTGTTTTAATGTACCTTTGTTTTGAAATGTATATTTTTATGAGATACGTGACATGTTCATAGAAGATTATTAGTAGGTATTAGTGGCAGAATAATAAAAAAAAACTTTAAAAGATAATTAAAAAAACATACAACAGTCTAAAGTGTTCCTTTGTCAATCCAGAAGTATTATTTACACACACAATGGAACGTTTAAACTGCATAAAACAAAGCAATTCAGAGTAGATTAAATGCAATGGGGTTGTTGTAACCAGTAGAGAGATTTTACACTAATGCTAGCAGCAAGTTTAATCACTATTTTAATATTTCTTTTTTGTTAAATACAATAAATTAATTTCTTGTAGCTCCACATGCAAGATTAAAATGGCAACTGTACTTACTGTGCTTACTCAGTCAGTTTATATTAAATATGTCCTCTTAAACAGGAAAGTTGGACAGAGCTAGCCATCTTTACATATTTTTTGGATATCTTATTGTAAACAGGAAACTGAGAAAACAAGTGCTTTCTAACTTGTTTTTGGTAATGATTAGTAATTTAGTAACAGTGGTACTGTTATGTAAATATGACCTTAAATTCACTTGACACTCACAATATAATGTGTGACTGCTAATATATTGACAGATTGTAGAAGAAAATGGAAATGGCACTGAACACTGCGTAGTTTTACTATACACCAATAATATTTTATAATGAAAGGTGGATTTTTATTTGATTGGAGATTATAATTGCAAACATGACCAACTTGTAAAATATATATTATATTATATATAATTATATTATATTATAATCATCACATATACTACAACACTATTCCAATTTTCACGACAATTACTGACATCAGAAAACAGAACCGTGTCACAACTTGCAGTCATTTATTTGAACTCCTCACCCTCCTGACCGAATGTACAGTAACACTCAATCTCTATGCGTGTTTGTTTTGTTTTATTTCCCCCGGATGGTCAGTGAAGGCAGCATTCCACCTATCAAGCGCATCCATGGGTTTTCCCATATGCAGTGAACGCAGCGCAGGACGACAGGAGGCAGAGGTGAAAAGTCTGGATCATGTTGTCATTCCAGCAGAGGCATACATGACCGGCCAAAAAAAAAAAGAAAGGACACGATAAATAAACACCACCAAAGTAGGCCAGCCGAGCACGACCAGGTTTCTGTTCAGAAGACGAGCACGTTGATGGTGTTTGTAACCAGCCAGCGTGAGCAAAGCTGAACATTTTGTTATCGAGCTAACGAAGGAGCCTGTTAGCTAACGGCCACCATCATCGCTCCTTAGCCAGCTGTGTGTGGATCGCCCTGTCTTCCTTCCTTCCTTCCTTCCTTCCTACCTTCCTTCCTTCCTACGATGGGAAACGCAGCAACTGCCAAGAAAGGAAACGAGCAGGAAAGCGGTGAGCGCACGGAAGTCATCCCGTTTTGCTTTCAGCCATTTAAACCGTTTGCTCGTGTCGTCATTTTACGAGCTTGCTTTTCAAAATTCAGTGGGTATTAAGCATCATTTAGCAGTTGTACAAGCACTGGAGCACGACAGGCGGTACAGTATAGCATATGGTGCTGCACAGGAGAACCATCTTTGGGTCGGACGGCTTCCACAACGCGACTTCGCAGTGTTCGTAACGACCTGAGGTTTGCTGATGTTTTCACTTGGACACTGTTAAGAAACGCTAAAAGCAGCTGGTATTTGAATACTTGTCAGCGCGTTCGTCATCAGGCTCGCTGTGGGGTTTTCAAAAGACGAGACCCCCCCCCCCCCATTGATTAAATAAATAGATTGTTTGTTTGTTTTTTTAATGTTGTGTTTAAGATGAGCTCTGTTTAACTTTGGGCTCGCATCACGTGCCTGAAAGCAAGATAACATCACCAAACAAGCTGCAGGACGTGGCCTGGAGTCAGCTGAAAACCACCGCCATCAGAGTTTATGTGTTTGGTTTGGCTAATCCTTTTTTACAGTTGGCACTTTCACGTGTTTTTTTTAAAACAAGATCTGTCATATCTAAATATTCACAAACATCACTTGCTGTTAATTGGAATAGCAAGGAAACTGAGGTTCTTACTGTGCTATTAACCCAACATGAAATAGGGCTGTAGTGATACAATAATCCTACGATACGATACGCGATATTCTGCCCTCGATACAATATATATATTTCGATATTTGGCAAACGATACAATTCGCTACACTTTTGCAATTTTCTGAAAGATTTTAGAGGGACAGAGTGATTTTGGTGACATTTTGTGTCTGTTATAAAGTTGGATTGAATTAATTTAACTGAAAACTGATTAAAAGCACCAAGTACACAATACTTGGCTCTGGCTGGACACAGACTTAAAGTCTACAGCTGGACAAAATTAATCAAAGAAGTGGTGAGAAAACATGTTTCTTTTAATTAATTAACAGTACAAACTGTAGCTGACATGCATTTGTAAAGTAAACAAAGTGCACCAAGCACCTGCTCTGAATAGTTTGATACCTTTTAAACCTTGACATCTGAAGGAATCACTCTAAGCCTGATGACCTAATCACTCTCCAGGCGAAGCAAGCAGTGAGTGAGAAAGGTGACAGTTGGATGCTACGATACTTGCAGATGAATATTGATTTTTTTCTAGGAAAGAAAATATCGATATATATTGTGATATCGATATTATTATACAACCCGAATATGAAATGTATTCTTCTACCTGTGAGAAACAGCTGTATTAGGGCCGATATTGGTGTGAAATGTTATCATAACATTTTGTGGCATTTGTTGCAATAATTATAAAAGTGAAGATATAAAGTACTTAAAGATTTATCATAGACTTTTGGCTTAAAATGTCTAAATAAAAATAGATGCACAGAGTACCTGTGCTACCAAGCATTGCACTGCAATTGTATCCAGTCACATTTTGCAGACATCCGTGTACATAGTATTTGTTCTCTCATGGAATCAACTGTGGTTCCAATAGCAAAAGTAGCAATACCCATCGTGTTGTCAAGCTTTGGAGTTTTGCAAAGGTCATCAGGTTGATTTTTTTTTCTCACATAATGATTAATTATTATAATACCAATTCGTGTTCCCACAATCATTATCTCCAGTGCAATAATTTCACAATCCTACATAGGATTTAGAACACCCTAAAAGTGATAGACCATGTTTTCAATAAAACTAAAATCAGCTGATTTCATATGTGTGGAATACTTTTTTCATCACATGCAAAAGTACATTTTCCATGCTTTTGAAATTCAAATGATCTTGAACTTTACAAATAAATGTATTTGTCATGACATGAAACAATTTTTTTTTAATTTGCAAACATATCTAATAAAACTCATCCATAGATTCCTTGGAGGACGCCGTCGTGGGCATGTTGTTGTTGTGAGCAGCCAGCCTAATCCACCCAACTATGTCATAGCAGTGGCCTGTCTACAGAGCCCTGATCTTGACCTGCTTTCTGATTGGCATTAGTTTGCGCTGTCTAACAAACCTGTGACTCGGACTACCTGCGGTTTCTCCAGAGGAGGGCTGGAGCTGAAACAAGATTCAACGGAAAGCACAAGCAAACGCGATTCCATAACTTAGATTTCTGTTTATTCCAAACATTCAATCTGTTATTTTGACATGTAAAAACTAATTAAGCAAAAAAAAAAAGTTTTTTGACTATTCTTGATTTTTAAAAATTATTCTTATTATTGCTGAGGGTAATAGGATAGTAGAAAACTAAAGATCTGCAGTGTGTAACATATCCACCAGAGAGCACACTATCCTGAACTCTAAGCCTCTTTCTGCTACTTTGTGGGTGTAACAGGTTTCTTATCAGCAGTCTTGACTTGCCACGGTTGCACTATGTTTTTGATATGACATTTGAAGTCAGGCCTTCCAGGCTCTGTTTAAATTTTCCCCATCAAAAAACACCCCAACATAACAATTTGCCTGTAAGATGTTGCAAAGTGCTTTCAAACAGCACCGTGATGACGCTGGACATATATTTGGCCACTGTAGCAGAGGACGTGAACAGGAAGCTCAACTTTATGTGGTTAACCAGCCATTGCAGAGCACTTGACTGCATACAGGAAGTTAGTATCACTGGTGTTAAGCCTGCAAACGGTTTCTTTGCCTGAGAGCTTTTCATACTCACACATCGAGATATTTGCCTTAAAATGGCACAGGGAAAGGATCACTCCTTTGCCAGTCGCTTAATCAACAAATATCTTAAGAGTGGACAAGAAAGCAAGGGACAGGAGAGTGAGGTGCCTCTGATCTCTGAGTTCACCGTCATGTGGGATAAGTCGAGTAAGTGCAGTGGATTCCTTTTTCTCTAATCTTCAGCTCTGAGCAGGGTGGCTTGTTGTTTCTTCAGAAAACTGATAGAAACTCAGATATTTTCCCTTGTAACATCTTTTCCATCAAGTTTGGGCTTGGGCTCTTAAACATAACAGTTTATGTATTGTGCTTAAGAGTTTTTTGTTTTTTTCATGTTTGTGTTATCAGATTTCAAAACTAAATTTAATTCAACTTATATAGGGCGTTTTTTCAGTATGTTCCCCAAATAGTTTCCCTTTTCTGTTATTTTTTCCACATTCACATCTTCACTTTTTACCTACCAGAACATTAACAGTTATTTTAAGCATAATGCTTTGTATTGCGGGCTGTTTCTGGCGCTTTAGTCATGTAATATAATCTGACATCTTAATATCTGTGTCTTGTCTTTTATGTGCACTGTTTAGTTTGAAATGTGCTTTTTTTCATTAGCTTTCACTATTGATGTTGTCTTTTTTTTGTCTTTGTGAAAAATAAAACTGGCCTATATTGTCAGAACAGACAAAAAATATAGATATATACTACTGAGTAAAAGTCTAAAATAAATTAATTTAAATGTAGCTTAAGAAGAGCTACACAATAACAAGAAGAGTGAGGAAATCTCAAAAGTTTTATTGCAGTTTAACTATATTATTTGATTTCCTAATACCGTGCAGCCCTACTTAAAAATACAAGGATTTGGAAAACCTAATTATTCCTGCACTGTAGCAGGAATAATGTCATTAACTCTTTATCTTTTTTGTTGTAAACTGAAATTTCTATTAGTAGTCAACAAACAGAAGCAAAGTGCTTAATTTGGCTACATACATGCACAGGGACACGGATGCATTACATTGTCTCCAGTGTTCGTTTTTTCTACATGTGGTTCTGAAATGTTGTTTTTTTTCAGCTCTTCATAAACTGTTCTTCCTCTCTTTTCTTCTCCATCATTTCCATCCATATGGGTGAATGTTCCTGCAATCCCTGGCGAACTGTAGAGACTTTTGGTACGCTCATTGTTCCATGAGGCATCCCAAGTCACAGAGAGGATATTTATCTTGCAAAAACAAATGCAAAAACTATTTAATTTTTTATGAAATTTGTGAACAAACAAACAGCAAATCCAATATTAAAATTTACAATTTGTCTTTTTTTTTAAACCCCTCTTATTACATAGTAAAAGTTCTTAATCTGTCAGTGAATTTCATTTCAGTAGGTGATCTTTAACAAATGTTAAACATTTTAAGTTATTTTAATTGATTATTCATGTGATTACATTATTTGATTACACAGTTGAATATGAAATTGAGATCATCTTAATTTTGCTTATGGTGCTTAGTAAATTTTGATGTTTCATATGGTAAAAAAACTGGTTGGGGTCACAGAAACTGATGCATAAGTGAGGATAATCTTATAATTCCTTCGATTTTTTTTTTGTTGGATTCAGAGCTGCAGCCTTACCAAAAGAGTTGCCTTTAAAAGGACAGAACATGCTTAGATGGATAATCGTTTTTGTGACCAAAAACACACATTCTTCTTGTATGCAATTTATAGAAAAGTGCAGTAGGCTCCTATAGGCTGACTGATAGTGAACAGCAACAAGTTGGGGAGGGGCAGATAAAGCCCCAGTAGCTCCAGCACTTTCTGTCCCATCTCATTGGGTTCTTTAAGCCATAGAAACAGTTTAGGCAAAACTGACTCTGAAGCCATATGTTTTTAACATTTTAGTACATATAGCCACATACAAATATAATTCCTATCTAATTTTCTAAAAACACAGTGTGAAAATGTTTAAACTATTTGCACACAAATTGATAAAACTCTTCCCTTATAATTCAGTGCAGTAAATTATGTTTTGCCCCCTTACAGATTTTTTCTTTGTTGTTGCACAGATATATTTCAGATCATCAACAAAATCTTAATGTCAGACAAATATATCCTGAGAAATTACACAGTTTTCAAATGATGATTTTATTTATTGAGGAGTAAAAGCGAAACTAAACTGACCTGACCCAATTTTAATTTTGGTTAGTTGGACCAAATGTGTGGGCAAACACTTCCGTCTGGCATTTGTGATAACTGGAGATGATTCTTTTGAATCGCTGCGGATGAATTTTGACCCTCTTTTCTTTGCAAAATAGCTTTAATTCAGCTGCACTGGAATGTTTTTGCACATGAACAGTCTATTTACTGCCAGGTCACAGCAACTCCATTGGGTTTAATTCCAGACTTTGACTAGACAACTCTGTTTGAATGAGTCAAGGGTGGTCTTCAGGTGGATTAGTCCTGCTGCGTAGTCCAAGTACAGCTGAGATTAAAGTTACACATTGTTCTCTGGACATACTCCATTTATTGTTAAATCATGAACACTGATTGTAAGTGTTCATGATTCAACAAGGACTTGATGCGCTAAACCTTCTTCTGGTTTCTCCTGTAACTTCCTGGATGAGCCTTTCATTTGGTTTTGGAGTAATTTTGGTAGGGCAGGCAGCACTCATAAGAAGGTTCATCAGGTTTTCCATATATTCTCCTTGTGTTGGAAATTACGCTTACCTTGATTTGCTGCTGTCCAAAAGCTTAAAAGTGAAAGATGTCTGTTCATCTTTTCTCATCTGGCACTGTGTTGCTTTTCGAGGACTTGTAGCCTACTTTATGTGGTCTGCCAAGTTCTAAGTAATTTCTTGATTTTACATGTCAAGCAGTCATCAGTCGAGTGTGACTAGTGAGACTGAGCAAAATGTGATTTAACATTTAGAGACAGACAATGCTTTTTAATATTATCCCATCCAGTTTAATTACCTATAAATAAAAACATAATTTTAAAACTGTTTTTTGTTTTTACTCAGGTTACCTTAGTTTGATATTAAAAGTTGTTGGATTATCTGAAATATTCAAGTGTCACTAAACATAGAAACGGAAGCCGTCCTGTATAATACATATTAATTTTTGCAAATATAGGATGTGCTTAGCCTTTTCTTTACATGACCAATGGGAAGAATGTAATGACTAAGAGATTTTTCACAGTTTTCAATGACTCTGTGACTTTGGACACCTCATGTCAGCCGTGACTTTGACAGTGCACTGTCCTCACCATGCCTGCTCTGTGTTCTCAGTTACATGTATGTTGTACCTCCTGTCTTTTTGTCTGCCGACTGCGTTATTGTCTCTCCTTTACCGCAACCACTCTTGAAAGAGATGCAGAACAGCTTGTCTCGAATTTGGCCAGACCTGTAAAGTTCACGGAGCTCTTTGCATCACTTTGTGATTTAAACTTTCCTGCTAAGGCGTGTGGTTTTGACTTGGAATACTTTTTTTTTAGTGACATTTGCCTGACCTCAGAATGCTTTTGTTCCCCTGAAGGTGTAAACTGCCTTTTTAACTCCCTGAATGTAAAATTAGAATTTTTATTGGTATGTCCTGAAATTTGAATTGCTTCAATTTAAAACAGTTTTTCTTGTTTATTTTTAGTGAAAGAGTTCTTAGCAAAAGCCAAAGAAGATTTTTTAAGAAAATGGGAGTGTCCTGCACAGGTAAAGTCCTTTTTCATTATTTAAATTTAATTTGTTTGTTTATGATTTTGAAAAAAATGCACATGCAGTTTTTGATATGCTAGTGTCTTCCTTTAGTTAAACATATCTGGAATGCTAAATCATTGGGTATTTCTACAACTTTTTGCAAAGAGCAGCCACTTTCACTGAAAATGTTTCCATCCATCTTGAGCTATATCAACTGACTTGCTTGTTCTTATTACAATGTATTTTAACAGTGTACAACAACCCTGGATGAGTTTGAAAGGTTCAAGACTCTGGGCACTGGCTCATTTGGACGTGTGATGCTTGTGAGGCATAAAGGAACAAACCAGTTCTACGCCATGAAGATCTTGGACAAGCAAAAAGTAAGTGCACATTGTTAAAATATGTCCATCACAACACCCTTAACCGGTATTAACTACTGCTACCGTAAAGGCTTGCTTGTATAAAAAAAAGAAAAATAATTCAGCAGAAATTCTTCATGTAAATGCAGGCGCTGTGTATCTGATGAAAGGAAATGGAGTGCTTCCTTTTATGTGCTGCTAGTACATTATCACTGAAAACCCCTTCGTATGAGAGTTTCAATCTTTAAATACTGATGTGGAAGTGGTACAGACAGGCGGTGTTGCTCTTCTAGCGCTGCTCTGTTCCCCTGAATTTGGCTGTTGATTTAAGAGGTTAACCTGTCTCACTTTAAATTTCACTTCTTCAACAAAACAGCTCAACAGTTTTTCTTTTACACAGTATGGCCTCGGCCTCTTTTTCCTCATTAACTAGTCCTGCATAATATAAGAAGTGTTTAAACTGTATTTTATTAGACAAACTGAAATGTAGCTTTATATACTTTTTTACCTGATGTGTCAGTTTAATAGTATATTTAGCTCCTAGCTTGCACTTGTGATTCTGAACCTTTTGTCTTGCAAGCCCTTGTTGTTGTTGTGCTACGACAAATTCTGCATCCCCCTCTATAAATACGCCGACTTGCTAGCTGTACGACCTTCTTTTAGCTTTTGACTCTAGTTTGTACATAACGTCTGAGTTCAGATGGTGATCTGCCCGTTCATCTCATTATGAAATGTGAACACATTTCCTTGAAAAAATATTCATACACCTTGGCATTTTACACATAAAAGTATGACAAGTGTTATACTTTTATGTATGACACTTGTCTAAGAGTGGAAACTTTGTAAAATCACCTTTAAGTGCAATTTCATCTGCAGGTCTTTTGGTGAGGTCTCTAGGCTACATTTTGTTTTCCAGTTTATATATTGACTCATATTTAGACAGGCTAAAAAGAAGCTGGGAACAGCAGTTGTCAAGTATTGCCACATACTCTCTGTTGGATTTATTTCTGGCTTTTGACTGAGCCGTTCTAACACATTCATATGTTTTGATTGCTTAAAACATTGTAATTCCATTGTCATTCTGTCTACCAGTTCACTTAAGAGGATTTTTTGCACAGCATGATGGTACCACCAGCACGTTTCACACGGGGGCTGGTGGGCTCAGTATGATTTGCAGTTATGTTTTTTTTTTGCCACACAAAGTACTTTGCATGTCGACCAAAAATGTAAACTTTGGTCTTATCTGACTCGAGCAGCTTCTTCTTCATGTTTGCAGTGGTACTTGCATGGCAAACTTTTTCTGCTCTCATGTATTTTTGCAATCCATCCATTCTCACACCTGAGCACTTGTGCTCTGCAGCTTCTCCAGAGTGACCAGGGACCTCTTGTGTCTTGCAGATACATTTTCACATTGCTCAATTTAGATAGACATCTATATCTTAATACTTAGTTTTGTAGGTTGTGTAATTCTCCTTTAGATTTTCAGATGACAAAGATGTAGTGTTTTAAAGTTTTGATTAACTTTGAATTATAACCTGCTTTAAATTTCTTCACAACTTTATCCCTGACCTGTTTACTGTGTTCTTTGTTTTTCCTCATGCTGCTTGTTCACTAGTGTGAGAAAAACCCAAAATTAAATAACTCAAAGTCAGACATTGTTTACTATTATTTGACTTCTTCAGGCTTTTGGAGTTCATTTAGAATCAAAATTTTACATGATTCCTCTATTTTACCAGAGAGGAGGGATACAAATACATTCCACTCTTTTAATATTTTTTAAAAATAAACCTGGTACAACATATTTTCTATTTGTCAAATTCCACAAAAACATTTATAAAAATCACATTTTATGTATAAATATAGTGTTTTATGCTATATTCATCATATAGTGTGTTATTATTTTGCATACATTTGTTGACAGTCTCTTTATTATGGCCGTTTTGCACCATTTCTGAGCTCTCTAGCTTTCACGTTTGTTAAATATCATTAGTATCGTTTGGTGATAACTTTGTTGCTGTCCCTCCGTCCGTGTTCTGACGCACAACTTTCAGCAATATCCGACAGACCCGTAAACAACTAAGAAAATAAGGAAAGCATTTCGATCTAATTTGTTTCCTTATGTTTTCAGGTGGTGAAGTTGAAGCAGATAGAACACACACTAAATGAGAAGAGAATATTACAGGCCGTCTCCTTCCCTTTCCTCGTCAGATTGGAATACGCTTTCAAGGTACTGATGGATCCAAACCCTTCTGCAGGGTTTTCTGTCTCATTTTGAAAACTTTCTCTCAGTTTATTTCTCTGAATGTCATTGTCAACTATTTAAAATTGAAGCCCTGTCCTGAAAATCAGCTCTTACAAGGTGATAAACACTTTTACATAATTTCAAAGAAATAAAGTGATTTCGGTGAAACGTGCTATCTGAGGTCAGAATTTACTAGCAACGGCAAACATTGTAATGTGATTCAGTTTCTCATTCGGCTTTAGGATGACATTACCCAGGTGGTTTTGTGAAACAAAAACGAAACATTACTTCTTCTGCTTAACATTTACAGCTCAGAGGTTCATGCTGGTGATGAGTTGCTCTCAACAGTTCCATAAATCCAACCTGCCATGTTTTACCGGATTGGAAAGATTGTGTTTCTGTTATTTCCTTACTTACACGTCTGCGAGTTGCTGCCGTACTTGTTGATAGCAGAAAATGCGGCCACTAAAGTCTTTTTGGTGTATGTTTACGGTCGTCACTTGGAAGAAAGTCTGGGGCATGTGTCTGAGTTGGAGTTTGATTATTAATTTTTACCAGTAAAAATCATGTCGCAAACTGCATCATTGTTTATATAAGGATGCCCCTTAATTTGAAAAGTAACTGTTATTATATGGGAAGTAACTTTATTTGAATATATATCTCAGGACAACTCAAACCTCTACATGGTGATGGAATATGTGCCCGGTGGAGAAATGTTCTCACACCTCAGACGCACAGGAAGGTTCAGGTATAATGCACATTTTTGGGGGTTGTTTTATTTTTATTTATTCATCATTCTATTTACCCATTTGTCTCAGAAGAGATGTGCCTTACTTCAGTGTGTCTAATTCTTTGTTTCCCTCTTTCAGTGAACATCATGCAAGATTTTATGCAGCTCAGATCGTGCTCACTTTTGAGTACCTTCACTCCTTAGACCTCATCTACAGAGACCTAAAGCCTGAAAACCTGCTCATAGATCAACATGGATACATCCAGGTAACTAGTCCATCTCAGCTTTATTGTTGGAAAAATAAAGTTACAAGAGCAGGAAAAAAAACCTGAAAACCGATTGACATATCTTCACATGCTTGTCATCTTTTGCCCAGGTCACAGACTTTGGCTTTGCCAAACGGGTAAAAGGCAGAACTTGGACATTGTGTGGAACTCCTGAGTACCTGGCTCCAGAGATCATCCTCAGCAAGGTGAACCCCTCAGCAAGGGTTTCAAAGCAATAGGTCTTCAAATTAGTTTGTTAGATTAATCCAGTTGATCAGGTAATGCTAAACTATGTAAGTACAAAGGTAAGGATAATTTCCAACACATGTAGTGTTACAGCATGTAGTTTAAGATTAGATTGTTTTGAGCACTCATTGGTGAAAAAGCATCACATTTTTCCTACTTTCTATCTTGTGTTGCTACCTACCTATACCTATATTCACTTTTATATAAAATGTATTCTGTGTAGTTGCTGGAAGTAAAAACTGAAGAATGGTTTACCCGCTTTTCTAAAACTGCAGACTGTCTCCTTTTTAAATGTATACCTCTGACCTCAATTTTGCAGAAGTCCAGCCAGTAGATGCTTTATCTTTCTTAGCATGCTATACAAAACTGAGTGAAAGACGAAAAAAGAGCAAGAAAGTGTCAAATGGAACAATTCTGTTTCTACATGTTGATCTTTTCTATCCACTATTTATTAATGAAGGCAACTGAACTAACTCTTGGTTAACCCAGTGTTTCATCCACACAAAGCAAACTACTTAGGCAAGAATCAATTCCAATTTATGACTGAGATTTACAAATATGATAAAAGAAAAATACACAAAAAGTTGTACAGCCTCTTACTGTACAATATATAAATATTGTACAGTAAGATTTATATAGAGTATCTGAAAGTGGCGTTAAAGTTTTCTAGCTTGGCAGGTTTTGTTTCTTTCATTTCTGGGTATAAAAAAAGAAACATAAACTTGTTCTAGAACTTGTTCTAGAAGCATTTGGCTATATCTTGTTCACCAAATCATAAGGAGATTTACTCATCTAACATGAGTTACTATTCACCAAGGACTAATATGTAAAGAGAGCAAAATGCTGCATGATGTGGATAAATATTGGGATTTGAAAGAGCCGTGTCTAATAATATAGTTTAGTTGGATTATTGTAAAGTTTGCTTTGACATAACTTCACATTTATGACCGATATCTTTCTGTTTGTGTTAAGTGGGATTAAAAACAAGCTGTGACAATGATTTGTGAGGTCAGATGAATCTTTTTTTTTTCTCAAACAGCAAATTGACTTTGAAGGCTTGAGTGATTTGTCTGGGTGAGAATTTATTTCTCTTGACTCAGACACAAGACTGGAAGTCAGAAGCCTTTGATGCAAGCAGGAATTGAAGCTGACTGCTGTGCTGACCTGGTGCATTATCACCAGGGTTATACCAAGTGACTCTAGGTGTTTTAATGGCTGCACAGCAACTGCAAACAATGCATCCACATTCAGGTTATAATACTTTGCGGCCCACAAACTGAAAGGATATGAATAAGCTGAGATCTCATTTCAACCTTTAGAATCCAATAAAATACTGATGGATTCTTTGAATATATTTTTTTAAATCCAATTTTTTTTTGTAGACCCAGTATTTAGCTTTCCCAAATTTAAGCTAAAAAGTAGAAATTGTGATTTTTTTTTCAGGGCTACAACAAAGCTGTTGACTGGTGGGCACTGGGAGTTCTTATCTATGAGATGGCTGCTGGCTACCCTCCGTTTTTTGCTGACCAGCCAATACAGATCTATGAAAAGATTGTGTCTGGCAAGGTAAGAGAAGATTTTCAAGTTTGAATATTTAAAGCACTTTCTCTTATATGGGTCTTCTATTGGGTGCTTTTTTTCACATTTTATACGAGATATATCTTTAAAATGATAAATGTGAAAGTTGTTAATTAAAATGTAATTTTTTTTTATAAGCTGAAAGCATATATTATTCAGTTCTGTGTTACTTTATAGTCCTATAAAGCATGAATTTGTTTGATCCGTCTTACTCATCTAAGCCAGGGGGCAGGGCTAACATTGCTGTAGACAAGGTGATTGGCCTGAGGTTGAACTACTGTGCAGGTTAACCAATCAGACATAATGTATGATGCATCATAATGACATTGGTGGACAATAACGTTTTAACAGTACTTTTAATAATATGAATAAACCCTGCTGTGAAACATGTTTCTGTCCCTTTACAGATTTCTGAAGTTTTTGGTTATGTTCTCACAATTAAATGTTTCAGGTGATCAATGATGTTTTAATACAAGACAAAGAAGTCTTGATAAATAGAAAAATCTGTTGCTGACTTCTTTTATTAAGGGCAAAAAGCTATGCAAACCAAGAAGTGGCCTAGTCAAAGTCCACACTTAAACTGATATATGGCATGATCGCAATTTCAGCACAGCACCGTTGAAGACTGTTAAAGCAGTTGTTGCCGCCACTGGTTGGCAACAACCACTCATAGGTTTGGATAATTCAGATCGCTTGTTTTCCTAGTAAATTAAATCATTCAGTCATGATCATTTGAAAACTGTTTTTTTTTTCTGTTTTTATTCTGGTTAACTTTGGCAACTGTAAAGTCTGTTTGCTGATCTGAAACATGTCAGAGTAACCCAAAAAAACTGAACTTAAATAAGGAGTAAATATGTATTGAATGTATTGTATTTTGTTGGTTTCTACCTTTCTGGCCCTTGGTAGGAGGGGGACACATCTCATTTTATATAATTTATCACTGTTGTTCAGAATGCGCTGCTTCCTTCCTTGTAGGTACGATTTCCCTCTCACTTTAGCTCCGACCTGAAGGACCTGCTGAGGAACCTGCTGCAGGTAGATCTTACGAAGCGATTTGGCAACCTGAAGAACGGTGTAAATGACATAAAAAACCACAAGTGGTTCTCCACAACAGACTGGATAGCCATCTACGAGCGAAAGGTATTTATTTTCCGCAAGAGCTTGTCTACTTTTTTTAACACGTTTACATATTAAGCGTTAATACTCTTTCAGATTGAAGCTCCCTTCTTGCCGAAGTGCAGAGGACCTGGAGACACGAGCAACTTCGACGACTACGAAGAGGAGGACATTCGCGTCTCACAAACAGAAAAGTGTGCGAAAGAGTTTGCTGACTTTTAGCCAGGACTCCATCAGGTTTCCACGGCTTTGGGATATTTGCACTCTGATGAGAGTTTTAAGGTGGAACTGAGGCCATCCTGTGCTCCTAACAATCGCCTCGTTCCTTCATTCCACACGGCTGAAATGAGGTCGTTTTTTTTGCCATGCCCCCTGGTGCTGCTGGCACCAATCTACACACAGGCAAATTATGCAGACACCTTCACGTGCTGCAATGAAGTACTAGACCACATTCTCATTGTTTTTGTTTTAACTTTTAGTTTCCACTCTCTCTCTCCTTGTTTAAATTCGAATGTGAAAAGCAACATGCAAAATGAATTAATCCCTTTTCAATGAGGTACGAGAAGTGGTAGTATTACCCGTTGTTGCACATGGTGTTGAAGAGTTTGGTTGTTTTTTTTTTTAATCAATTTTTTATTTTTATCTGTTGTCTGTTACGAACCCCAGCGTGTTTTTAAGGAAGGGGCCTGGTTGAGTTTTGATTAATTTAAACAGCATTTTTATCATCCTGGTGTCCTCAAGAGCTGGAAGCGTGTGTTTCCACCTAGACCTTGAAAGGTGAGATGTCCTTTTCCTTTTGTTTTTGTTTTTTTTAAAGCATGACCAAATTGTTAATAAGAAAAGGAAAAATTGATGCATCCTCTCACTTTCAGTTCTTGAGGAAAGGAATTGCTAGTTACAAGCAGTATCAGGAAGCAGAAACATGTAAGCGCTGTGTCAGCTGAACAGTTGTAGCATGATTTATCCATATCCGATCACAGGACATTTCCTTTTTACCTCAGTCTTTTGATGGAAAGAAATTCTATATTTTCTAGGTACAAGTATATTTCACAAGAAGTGAATCTGAAGATATTTGCGTTTTGTCTCTGCACACCGTTCGTATGTTTGTGGTATATTTAAAAGTCTGTCCAGAAATGCACTAGCATGGCATTTTCCAATCGCTGAAAGGTCAGTTTGTTACATTATCTGAAGGATACGAAGCAGTGGTGCTCACATGGGGTGACCTTTGTCCCCTTTGGGTTGTGTTTTGAGTTTAACTGCTGTGTCTGAGCGGAGCGCTCCACCTAGATTGTGATGTTTTCTTTTCTTTTTTACTTTTGCATGTGTATGGTTGTGCAGCAGCGTTACTGGAAGCTAATAGTAGTATCCCCACTTTTTCTTTTGTAGCCTTGGAATTGTGTCACAGCATGACGCGTGAAAGCAGGTGATATTTTGGTCTATGTAATGCAAATGCCATAAACAGTGCTGCATAATCACGTAGCAGCAATAACAGAACACATAACTATCATGATATCTTGATTTATTTTGATCCCAGCTAGACTGGTCCATCTTCGGCCTGTAGTTATAACTTGTAGTTTTACACTGTTTCCTAACTGAATTAATCAAGATTTACCTCTTCTGCTTTGCAAAGCTTAGTGGCAACTGATTGAAATTGCTAACGGATAGAAATGTTACATTTTTAAAGGGAATAAGGTAAAAAAAAAAAATCTCTTTTTTTCAATTATGCCACTTAAGATTATTTTTTGTTTGTTTTATTTCAATGAGACAAATATAACTTCTATGAGGGATTCTTCTGACTCATTGCATATTGTGCTGCTAAAATGTAGTCCCTGACTCCACATTTTTTTTCTCCAGCATGACAAAATATTGCATCTATAAAAATCTATATTTCAGAAGCTGAGTACCTATGTAGGTGGTATGCCTTTGATGTTTTTATTCTTTCTTTCAGAGAGCAGATATATTTTTGATTTTGGAAAGCCTGTAGTCCTTTAAAGAGGAGTTTCTCTCTCCCTGTCAGCCACAGAGAAGTCTAAACTTCAATTTATAAGACACTGGACTCCACTGGGCTGAGGAAGAATCAAAAATGCGCTGTTGAAAGTCTTTCCAAAACTGACAGCTGAGTCTTTACATATGAGGGAATAAAAAGCTATTTAGTTCAATTTAAACATTCTTAAACCAAATTCAAAGTAATTATTTGTCTTAATCATTTTGTCTGAGCACATGTGCATTTTATACGATTTAATTTATGAAGGCACATCGGCTACTTATGCATTTTATTTATACATAGAAGTCTAACAAAATAACATTTAATTTTCCATAGGTCTCAGTATGTGTATGGAGACCTAAAATGTTAGGCGTTGCAAACACCAAAATTGTTTATGTTTTTTTTTTATTTGCTACATCTATATTTGATGCATATTGACACCTCTAATGCCTACTGAAATGTATCTTTTTTTTCTTTTATATTTATTCAAAATTATATATTTTTGTCCAGTTTGAAGGGTGAACAGATGGTATGCCTATAAACAATTTCCAATGTTTTTGAATTTGATGAATCTCACCTGGCCCACAAGCATGTCTCTGTCCAACTGCCTGTGTGTAAATCCTCTCAGAAACAAATGTGTAGGCAATCGCCAGCTCTTCTTCTGTATCATCTGTTCTACCCTCCCTCATGTGTGTGATGTTTGTTGAAATTTGATGTGAAACGACGGCACCTTTCCCTGAGCCACTTCACACTCCTCCTGACTGAAGGAAATCAGTTCTATGAGTTCTTGTAGCTAGTCACACGTGCCAGTATGGGAATCAATAATCTGAAATGTGTCTGTAATTTAGTTTGTGGATATTTTTGCACATCATTTAGAAAGCTGACACATTATTTTTCCCAATCATATTTACTTGTGTTTGCAAGCGAAGTACACTTTGCTGTAGCAGATTTTATGTAACAAAGAGGATATGTCATTATAATAAATTCTTTTTATTGAAATCAACAATTTGTGCGTTTCTGTGAGGAAGGCTTGTTAAACCCGTTAAACTGCCATCGTACTACATTTCCCATGATTCCGTGACGTTGTGGGCGAAGGAAACGAAAGCGAAGAAGCTTGTTGGCTTACTTGAATATAATTTGATTTTATCAAATAAACACCGCAGTTTATTAACTGGTAAAAATACTACAGCTTATAAAACTTTTTGTTTGTTGAATAACAATTTTTGACTTGGACGAGCCGCTGTTGTCAAGCCCGAATCTCCTAAAATAAGGTAACTGTTAAATTTGGTATTAGCAGACGAGGCTAACTATCCCTCTTAGCTTAACGTTAGCGTTATTACAAAACACGGAGAGGGTGCGATTAAATATCTACTCGTCGTCTGGAATAACTACATATTTTATTTTCTTGAATTTGTAATAATTTTTTTTCACCGAATTATAATTGTGGTGTGGCCAGTTTTGTATGCCGATATTTTTTTTTCTGGTTTTAATTCCGCTAACAACGTGAGTTTTACGTCGTCAAATTTTTACACATCAGAGTTTTTACTCCGACTTGTGTTTATGATAAACGGCGCTAGTTTCAGTTAATGAAGCTGCTTTACTTACGGCTTTACTCCGTTCTGCTGTGGTGTTGTGCTTTTTCAGCAGAGACATCCAGTGAATGTCAGAAAGACAAACGATGATGGTGTTTGAACTGCCAACACACTGAGTTCTCTCGCAGAAGACATCTAATGAAAAATTACTGCAACGGAACAGAATGTAAGACTCGTTTCATTCGGTTTGTGTGTACGTAAACTTTGAATTTATTCGCTAAACTATAAGGTGTTATACGGAAGCATAACGTGGAAATGAGATAACTGGTCTAAATTTCGTGCTCAAAATCTTATCAGAATGTAATAAAAGAGATGCGAGACGCATTAAAGCTCCTATCTAGACTTGACTGAAATCAGTTCAACTTTAGATTTTTATTTTTTCACCTATGGAGCAACATTTCATTTTTGGTTGTCAAATGTTATTTAATCAAAATAAAATCTTCCTTTCCAAGCATTTTTCTACATGTGCGTCACATAAAACAAAAGCAAACTGTTTTTAGATATCATAGGCATGTGCGTTTTATATTTATTGTGTCGTAGAGAATCGCCTACAGACAATAGGCGATTCTCTACAACACAATGAATCAGTTTTGGTTGAGGACAAAAAAAATTGTCCTCAAACAATTTTTTTTGTTTGAGAAGTACAATATTTTAAACTGAATTATCTTGTTAAAACTGCACCTCCCGACCCCACTAAGGGACAAGGCTGTAAAGAAAATGGATGGAGGTTAAAACAGCAGCCAATAGTTAGATGCATACATCTAAAAAAAAAAACTATATTTTTTTTCTTTGGTTTTTTTTCCATATCTGACATGTAGGTAGTTGGCTGCTCTTTTCAGCCAAGTGAAGGATACCACAAGGGGAGTAATTGTAAGGACATTTGAATTTATTTAGTTAAAATAGAAGTCTTTTGGTAAATAGTTATGACATTTTGTTAGCATCTTAAAATTATTAACTTAATCCTGCTTTATCCTAATAAGTGTTGCAATATATCTGATATATTATCAGAATTTTGAATATTTCTATTGATGAAACATGGTTGCAAGAAGAAAGAGAAAAATCTTTAGGACTTTTTATGTCTGAATTGTAAAAATTATTATTATTTTTTTTTTTATCAGACGCCTAAGATGAAAAAACAGCCCATTTCAGAAAACATTCTTGATTGATTTTTTTTTTTCTGACCTCAAATTATAATTTTATTTGAACTGAATTGATAAATGAGATCGTTAAAATAATTGCATATGCTTGCCTTTGTCATTTTATTCAACAGCCAGTATGGAGGACAAGGCAAATGGTTCAGTTGACACCAAAAGGTACGCGTCAAAATTAGCCAATGAATCCATTTATTCGATTCATTTCTTACTGGAAACTCAAATAGTCTTTTCCACAGTTGTCACAGTTTAGTCTGAGTCGAGTAACTTTTCTCCCGCAGCCCGGTGGAGAACGGTCAGCTGCCAGACCCTTCCAACTGGGGAGTTGCTGACGTTGTCAATTATTTCAAAGCAACAGGGTTTGAGGAGCAGGCTACAGCTTTCCAAGATCAGGTTAGATTTTCCTTCTGTCTTACTCCATGTCAACGTGCAAAGCCTCTAAATTATAAAACGTCTCTTGTGGTCTGACAGGAAATTGACGGCAAGTCTTTGCTCCTGATGACGCGTAACGACGTCCTAACAGGACTGTCGATAAAACTCGGCCCCGCGTTGAAAATCTACGAGTACCACGTGAAGCCGCTGCAAACGCAGCACCTGAAGAGCAACGCGTCGTAGCACGGCCAGCTGCCCCGCCACCCACTTCAGCGACAATCATCATGTCAGGAGACTCCAGGTTAGCTGCGGCTTCACAAAGACTCTTCTGCCAACAGAGGCACCTTGACAAGATTTGAATGCTGTGTGTTGTTTTTTTGGGGGTTTTTTGTTGTTGTTGTTGTTGTTTTTCTTTTAATAAGTGCGGATCCCAAAACCCCGGTCTGCACACTGCGTTCACTCAGCTGTTTACCCCTTCAGCCATTCTTATTTCCGCTGCTTAAGATCTGTATTTTTGTGTTTTATTTAAGAGATTAAGAGTGAGTATTCTGAAGGCTAGATTTGTGTGTTTGTGTGGTGAATGTGTGTGCAAAGTAAATTAAACCGCAATGGGTTTTTTAAGTATTTGTAAATAAGATGATATATAGTTGAAAAGGATGTATGTTCTGTTATATTTGAACACTTGGATACGTGCAGAAAATGATTATGATCCCATTGTGTTTCCCTGAATTTAGTTCTCATGTTTTAAACTGCACATCTGAGTCCATGATTTATCCAGAGCATGTAACAATTAATCACTTTGTTTTCCAGGACTTTTATCTAAAACCTCTTTGTTTCTTCAAGCCAACTTTATTTAGACTTGAGGCTCTTGGTATGAAAATCTTTCTGTATATATTCTTATTACTTATTACCTGTGGTGCTTTCAGCTTTGTCACATGGACGGCTGTATTGAAGTGTTCATGACCCATGTTTAAGTGCAACATAACACTGGAGTTTGAATATCTTGAGTCTAAAATTGATGATAAACGGTGCTTTTTTTTCTCACCAAAGAACATCAGTTTGACTTTCTTGACTTTTTTTGTTCACATAGTTAACTGGCAACACATTATTTATCTCTTTTACACACCAACTCAAATTTCAGACCATTTCAGATGATGTAAGGGGACATTAAAGATAAAAAACAACATATGTCTTTTGTTACGTTCCTAGAACGTAACAAAATTGCAGTGGTACAATCAGTGACAAATGAATAAAACAGTAATGCATATAAATATCTGTTGGTTAAGTCTCACCCTAACCCTCTGCAGGGGGTGCAGAGGAGATGGATTAGGAGAGTAAATAAAAAAATACTAGCAAACTTCAAGAATCCATGCAATATAACGAATAATGTGCCAAAAATGTTTCTACACAGGTACAAGAAATTAATAAACTCAAAGAAAATTACTTTGACTCTTCTAACTGTTGGAATATATCTTTCATTTTGACTTCATTGTTGTTTAAGACGTAAGAAGATGTGGAATATGTTTTGTCTTTTTGTACACTTAAGGCTAAGTTGAAATAATTTTAGAAACATTTAAGGACTAAAACTTTGCATGCCCTGAAACATACTAAAAATTACAGCTAATGTTGTTTTTTCGCTATTGTTTTTGGACGTTTTGTTCGTTCCTGTGTTTTACCCTTACTGACATTTAGCAGACTGATGAAACTTCTAAAACTGAGCTACTAACTGAGAGATGTTGTAAAAGAACCCTAGGGACATAATCAATTATTATTTTTGTTAACCAGAAAATGTGTTAAAAAAAATAAACTTCTTAACATTATTAATCTGAGTAATGTGCACTTAAACACAAAAGAAAATTGCAAAAACATGTTAGCAGGCTCCCTGGTAAAAGTAAAACAATTAGTTTTTCTCACCAATTGTGCTAAATATAGTCATATTTACGTATCTCCATGCATGTAATTCATGTCATGTATTACTTCTTCAGAGAACATTAGCTCTTGAAGCAAAACGTTGCAAATCAAAAGACATTCCCAATGAGAGTGGCTGTAATTATTTTTTATTTTCCATATGTTTTTGGCTGGTCGGGTGTTAAACATTCAATCAGAAGCAACTTTATTTTCATCTTAAGGATATATCATCAGATTTTCTATTAGTTGGATCAACAGATAGATACTGAAACCAGCAGTAGTGTCTTCAGGTTGGGCTTTCCCTTTTAAAGTCTGGCTCTCTGCTTACGACACACTGTCCCTGTGATGTTTCCAGAGGGATTATCCAGAGGAAGAAACACCTGATCGAAAACAAAAAGACATGTTATCAATCAAATAAGGTTTGATATTGTAAACAATTATAGTATTTACCTCGTCTTTGTTGCTAAGACCCATTTTTGTCATGTCTATGGTGAAGTAATGCTGGTTGGGCATGACAATCTCGATTTCCTCCATCTAAGAAGAGGATTTCTTGTTTAATTTCATGCTACATACTGTTTCTGGTAATGTCCCACACGTACGTATAAATATTTGAAAACAAAACCTGCTTCATACACTAATCATGTGTATCTTAAATTATGCAAGACAGTGACAACAGATTGCACAGCCATAAGTGTTCTTGAATGAACTGATTTGTTGAAGTGAAGGGCTCACCTCAGGAATCCTGTCCAGGGCCAGAACTTGTGTCTCATAAAGGGTCTTTTGCACAGATGGTGAGAACTCTCCTCGACCGTAGGGGCCAGCAAATTTCTCAATAATTGTGTCTCTCACACACTTCCTACAAATGACAGAAGTTTCCTTTTAGGATTTATCTTTTTGAGCTGAAAAATCATCTTTGTTATGTGTTTTTTCCCTGCACTTCCAGGTTGATCCCACACAAAAGTTAAGACAATTACCATGCGGCATCAAAGTCAACGTTCTGGACCTTGTTGTAGCGCCACCTAGAGTAAACGGTGGTGCAGAAAACCCTATCCTTGGTGTCTTGCAGCGTCGTGAAACGATCTCGGAAAAAGCCCTCAAAGCCAGACTGAGTGGTTTTTAGCACCTTCATGTCCTTCACGCCGCTGTGAACCACTGGAGTACCTGTGTGCAGAACAGAGTTGGGGCAAAAGCACAAAACATTTTAGGTTTTTGGATGGAAATGGAGCCTGTCCCAAGCATTTGTAAGAATGGATAATAGCTGTAGATACACAGATATCCTTGTCAACAGTTTCAACTGTTAACACTGAGGTAAAATAACAATAGACTAGACCTGATAAGATCATTGTATCTATTTCGTGTCATTACCCATGCTAAGAAATGAAGTTGACTCAAGATATAACAAGAGATGTCTCCCACCTTAGCCACCAAAATACTAAGCACATTTTTATAAAAACACACAAACAAACACACATGCAAACATATCGTCAATGATTACCACTGAGGTTCTGTTCAACATCACAGAAGCGACAAGCCTCTGGGCTGTAGATAAAAGCATGAACATGTTCGACACCATTCTGGAAAAAGAAAAAAAGAGATTGTGCCTAAACATTTTCGCATTAATCTTAGTTATTTGAATACTTCACAGATTAGTATAGTGGAAACAAGTTTGTTTTTGGGTTTTTTTCAAATCTTGTGTGACGTTTTTTTATGGATTACTCAACCAAACCACAATTAGATCTTTTCAAAAGAGCAAAACGAAAAAGGTACTTAAACTTGCACACACCTGAACTAATACTTTATTTGAAGCAGCTTTCATGCTTTGTTGATATAAGACTACCAGTGTCACACATCTCTACAGATGTTTGATGTAGCTGAGGGATACAAATCCAGCTGAACATCATTACAAGTTAATCAGATCCTATTGATGAGGGAGAACTCAGGCTGACTGGATGCTGAAAGAAGTTGCCCCCAAAAAAGTATTAGTGCAAAGGTGTGTACACATTATTTCATTGATCGTTTATACACAATTGCGTAAAATATTTGTCACAGTATATATGCAAAGCATTTTGCATAATGAAAAACCTGGATTTTAACAGGGGTAATTAGACTTTTGAGAGTTATTCTACTTTTTTAAATGTGATGCTGGTAAAATAGCAGCCAGAAAACAAGCTAAACCTTATACTTTGTCCGGGTCGAGGGACTGGATTATGGATTTTACCTTCTCCAATCTTCTCCAGGGTGCCTCCTCCATGTAAACCTTGGCCCTCAGCACATGGTTGAAAGAGGTCAGGAAATGATGGCAGAGATCCAGGGAAAATTGCTCAATAGTATTTACCTTAACAAATAGGGAGGCGGGGGAGGGAGAGTCTGAATAGTTTTATCTCCCAACAGGAGACATAAAATGCATGCAAGTAAAGGTGAAAAACTGCTGTCATCTCAATATAGCTTAGTAGAGGATGGAAAAATAATGGATTTACATTCATATTTCAGAGTTTCATTGACTATGACACTGATTATAATTTTTGTCTTCACTGAAAATTACATTTATTCACTGTGAAGCAGCCAGCGTTTAAAAAAGAATCTCTCTTTTCCTCAGAGTTCTGTTTGGCTGCAAATAACCACCAGAAAGCCATTACAAAGAATAATCTCCCCTTTGCAGGGGAGATCCAACATGCTGTGTTAAGCATCCCAGTGACTACAAACTCACTTGTAGAATACCCTTTACTAAGGTATTCAGTGACACACCCTTCAACATTTTAAACATTACTTAATTAACATTCCTGTCTATGTTTTAAAAATAACACATATTCTGCTAATACCAAGAAAACAAACCAAGCAGTATAATCTGCATGAAGCTTGACATTAAACAGCAGCCTCTCAACAGAAGCCAAGCCAAAATCGAGGAAATATGATTTTTAACACAGCAGAAACATTAATTAGAAGCTGTTTTGAAAATCGGCGAGTTTACATCTTGAAATGTACTGAGAAGTGCAGTGAAGCTGTAACTCACCCCTTTGATTTTGGCCAGGGCGTGGACAGTGTTCTTGATGGTGTCGGTGGGGATGATGTCCGAGTTGTCTCCGGTTAGATAGTCCTTGCGTGACTTGAGCGTTATCTCCACGTCAGCCTTCAGCTCTATAAGGTAGTGGTGACTCCCATGTCTCTTGATGACCATCACCTTCACCGCGTTCTTGCCGTAGCCTGTCCGCACAAACTCCACATTCTGTATGAAGGGAACAGACTTGACATTTTCATCCAAATCTGCAAATGTTACAACGCCAACGGTCTCGTTCTCATGCTATTTAATGTCCAACCAGATTATTTTCATCTTAAAGCTTCAATTTGTGCCTAAGTTGTAGACTTGTTTGTGGAGATATTCACAAAAGTTTGCACCTTATTTTGCACGTTGGCAAATTTATTTGTGTTTCTTATTGATATTTGTAAGGCTGTAACTATGTAATAGTAGTTAAGAAGTACTGTAATCCATTTCTTGACATTGCTTCATAGGTCTAAAAGTTGCAAGTTATGGTTTAACCTTGTGGTCACTGACCCCAAACATGATTATATCTTCACTGTAAAAATTGTTTGTTTTTACACTAAGAGAATAATTATGCCATGTAATCTATAAAAATAAGTCCAGTTTTCCTCCTCTGAAATGATTACCTGATTTCCAGCGTATGCCATGTTGCTTTGTTCTCTTCCACCGGCTGCGCTTCAGACCTTGTCTCACGCCAAACCCCACAAAAAAAACCAAACAAACAAACTCTTTCCACTATATGTACATTTTCTTGAGGGGGTGTTGCCTTGTTTGTACTCACTCTATTGGGAGTTCTGGATGGATTTCGTCATATTTTACATGTGCGCAATTGCACACAAACCCCGTTACCCTTGCATATACAGGCTCCCTTATTTTGTATTGATCTCCTTGTTTCCTAACTGAACTCTCCTCTCTGTGATGAGCTGTGGCATCAGTCATCTGGATGGGCTAACTGCCTGCTAGCTGACATCCTTCCATCCACACTGCAAAGTGGTGGTTTTGCTGCAAAGCCCATATTCTGATGCTGTGCTGATTATAAGAGGTAAAACCTGAAGCAGTAACTTCAGTGTAATGGAGATTACCTCTATTGTTTGTCCATAGCGGTTGTCTGTTACCATGGAGACAGTGCACAGGTTGAAGAAGAGGCTTTGCTGACCAAGAAGCCACACTGACATTATTATTATTATTATTATTATTATTATTATTATTATTATTATTATTATTATTTATTATTATTATTATTATTAAATTAATCTTAATCAATATGCACTAACTCCTAAATGAAGACCTTCTTTATTATTATTTTCTTTATGTGACTATGAATATGTGTGTGAATATGTGACTACCTTTTACTCTCATCACATGTTGGTAATGATCTTTGTAATGACATTTTTACCTAAATATAGATTTAAATATTTTTAACTTTTTACATATGGAGCCTATAGTTTTTTTCTGAAACAATAATGACTAGAAAAAAGTTCAATTTTTATAGAACTTTAGTGTAAGTGAAGTGTAAATTATACAATAAATGTTGCACCCTTAGCTCCTTGATTCCTGAGGCAGGTCACATTTGATATGAAAGATTATATTTTACAGTTTTTCTTTTCTTGGTTGGCTGTATAATTGTGTTTATTGCTTTAAATGTAATGTACTGACAATGTATGTTTGCCTTTTCATAAGCTAAGGTAGTTTTAGAGAGTTGGTCATTTAAATATTATTATGTTGGTTATTTGAAAACGAGCAAAATCTCTGGACAGCACACAAGCTGTATCCTATGTACTAGTACTGTGTTAGAGTGTATCATACTATTTAAAATTACCTCAGTTCTGCCCCACAACATTTACTTTACAGAAATGATTTGTTCACTTTGGCTGAAAGTTGTCTAATTATAAATCAAACACTGGAATTTTGATAATTGTCTTTGAAAAAGAAACTTTCAGGTCCAAATAAGATCCACTGTTGTTTCTCACCCTCAATACGTGAAATGAAAGTTAACAACTTTCCCTCAGGTACACAGTAGTGTCTTTTTTTAACCAAATATTTTCTAGTTCAGTAATCAGCAGCCTGGTTGCTAAAAATAAAAGATGACCAGGTGTGAACTGGTGCAACACTTTAAATGTAAATAAATCTAGTGAAGTTTAATAAAAATAAATAAATAAAAAAAGAAGAAGAAAGAAAATCTTTGCTTGGTAGAGGTTCCTAAAAAATACTAAACCCATGACAAAAAAATCAGGAATATTTCACCTTCCCCTATCATGTGACCACATCTTATGACTTCCTCTTTTGCATATCATTGCAGCTGTGCTTTCTATACTGTCAAAAACTCTGTCACACGGCTCGCAGCCTCCAAACAGACTTCAGACATGTTTTAAATCCAGTTAGCCGTGTTGTTTTCAGCAAGTCCGCCGAGGATGGCCTCCCAACTCGTCCCCTGGTTCCACATTACTGTCGTATTGTTGTGTTTCACAGTTGGTAGAAGTGACATTTCCTGCAGAAATGAAGCTGGTGAACCTGTTGACTGGTGAGTTGATGTCACATGTTTCATAATCCTTTTGTTGTGTTGTGGTCGCTGATGCCGAGGAACAAAAAGGCGCATACAATGATCCCCAATATTTTCCTAATATGTGTTTCAATCTGACTTTCCCAGGTTTATCATCTACAAACTGCCCAAGTTCAGGATTGGGGAGGTTGGCAGTGGTGTGGAGTACATGTACCTGGACTCAGCAGCTGGCAGCTGGAGGAGGAGTAAATTTATGGTTAACACAACCGAAGGAGCCATGGCCAACACTCTGAATCAACTGTACAAGGGAAAGGTCTACATGGTGAGATCTGCTGCTCTTCTCCATTGGTGAATGCCCTTAACCTTTAAGATAGACCCTTAGGATCTGCCATGTGCAAACAGGAAGGAAGTTGATGTATTTGAGTACGTGGGTGTAGATATTTCTTCAGTGGAGAAAATTCACAGATTTGTAGAGAAAATGACGTTGGTTACAGTAAAGGTTCAACATGTCAGGAACTTCAGCTTGTTTGAAAGAGTTGGATCAGAAGATCCTGTGGATGTCAGATTGTCAAAGTCTCAGTTGTATGCTTGTGAAGTAAGTTTGACACATTGGCCTTATAAAGAAAGGGATAAATATCAATCATCTTTTCCAAAAAGAACACCTACCTATTTATTCCATCAACAAAATATTTAATATGCATGAATAATCGAAATTTCCTCCTTCAATTATCAATTTTTAATTGTTCATTTTTCAAAACATTCTAAATTAATACAATGTCAGAGACAAATGTTTGAAAAAGTGTGTTATCTCCTCGAATTCTGTAAGGGGGCATTTGTTGCCCGTTTCCTTCTGCTCCTGTGCGATCTCGATATTGTGTAAAGTAAACACATAAAGTGAAAACAAAAGAAGATTCACAAGCTGGCTAAATATGTGTTCACAGTACGTACAACGCTGTAAGTATTAAACTAGTTTCTCTTTCAGTCAAACAGCTCTGTGTATGCACTCTACAATGACGGTGCACCACAGAAGAAATACATCCATACTTATGGACACACTAAAGGTACAGTTAATCTGAAATAACTACAGTTGTATTTGTTTTATCCATAAAAGTATTTCACAGTGGTTTGGATCTTTGAATGTACCCTTCATCTCATAAAACAATGTTTGTTTTTCTGCGAAAGAACTGAACTTTTTTTGACTGCAATGTAAAATGTGCAACATTAAGGAATCTGTAGTTTTTAATTAACTTTGCTCTACGTTTGATTTGAGTCTCTGTTTTTTTGTGAGGTGTTTGTAAATGGTAACATAGTAAAGGTACATAAATAAAACAAATAAAAAATTTATTTTTTATTTTGACCATGACAGCAGTAGTTAATAGGAACAACGCACAGTATTTCAATAGAAATATCTACGTCTATATATGTCTTTACAGTTAACTTTGTTCTCCAAACCAGCAGTTCAGCAGTAAAATGTTGTGATTTAACAGTGAAGGCAGATCAAAGTGAGAGGAAATGTCCAAAGAGCAACAGCCTGATAGCTTCTGTTTACTCTGACCTCCTTAACACTCTGACACAACTTTGGTGAAAAAGGTTTTTTGCAGTCTTCGTGCCTGTTTGCATGTGTGTGAGCTTAGACGTGCTTTCCTGCCTGCTCAAGTGTGTGCTTTCATGCATCCTGCAGGGGTTCTGCTCTTTGACCATTCTCAAGGTTTCTGGCTGTCCCACACCGTTCCCCATTTCCCCTCGTTCCCTGAGCGAGGCTACCAGTACCCCTCCTCTGGCAAACACAACGGCCAGACTGCCCTGTGTGTGACCTACCGGTATTCACAGTTTCTCAGTATAGGTGAGTGAGTGCGTCATGAAGCAACCAGTCCCAACTGCTTATACTGTGTGTGTGTGTGTTTGTGTGTGTAGGTGCGCCCGTATGCGTGTGTGTGCATCTGCGTGTGTGTGTGTGTGTGTGTGTGTGTGTGTGTGTGTGTGTGTGTGTGTGTGTGTGTGTGTGTGTGTGTGTGTGTGTGTGTGTGTGTGTGTGTGCCACAAAATCTGCTGTATAAATTATTAAACACGTTGACCCTGTTTTTCACTAAAAAAAAAGCATGCAGGAATATATTTCACACTGCAGAGCAAAATGAATGTAGAAACATAACAAGCCAAAAGATATTCCTTTATTATTTTTCTCAACCCTTTTTGATGTGTTCAAAATTCAAGACTGCACTGAGTTAAAGCTGGAGCAAAGAAAAATGTCTTTCTGACTGAAATGCCACATAAATCTCAGATAACCACCTTTTCCCCAGCACTTAAATGCAGCATCTGCTTTAGGCTTTGTACCAAAAGGTGTGTGCAGCAAATCTACAAACCTGACATGTACAAAAGAAACATTTAAGGAGAGTAACCTAATTATTTGGAATCATTATTAACAATTAATAAAAACAATATTACTAAAACCTTTATACAAATAGAGATACATGTTTATTTTCACTTTTGCTTCATTGCCATCAGCAGTTTATTTTTTCCTGATTCCACTTCAAGTTCTTTCTTCCCCAAAATTGTAGCTATGTTTGTAGTAAATCCTGAAGCCAAATAAAACAGTACCAGCCTTTCAAATACCTTTTTTAAATCTGGTCAAATCTCTTTCTCTACTGGGAAAACAATCAGTCCAGGAGAAACTTATGTCGAGTTTTCCCATTAAAGACAATTTTCAAGCACATCCTCAGATTTTCAAGTCTCGAAAACCTAGAATTTTAATCAACGTGGGTACATTTTTGAGTTAATGTATAAAATTAGGGCTTTCAAATCCTATTTGCGTCGTGACAAAGATTGCGCATGCGTAGTTACATCTGTCTGTTTTTCCTTTATTTTCTACTGCAGCACAGCAGCTGGTCTACGTTTACCCCCGTTTCTACAACTGTTCTGTTCCCGCTGCGTTTTCGGTCGACCTGCCGCAGCTCCTCCAGCTGTGCGAGGGCTCCAGACCGCCACTGTCCGCCAACAAGGGAGTGAAGGCGCTGTTTTCTGTCAGTGGGAACAAATTTGTCAGCTTTGCAAAATCTGAGCACTTTGTAGACGGTAAGAAGTTTTGGAGGCACCTCTAAGTTTTTACATTTTGATCTTTAGAGATGTAGTTGCTTACTTTGAAGGCCCAGAGTATTTGGTCTCTTCATCTCAGTGGTTTTCTCAAGATCACAGGATGATGGTGTATGTTAAATCTGATTCCGCCTGACAGTTAATACATGTTCTTTGAGCTGTGTATACTTCACTTACATCTGGCCTTCCTTCAGATATCTACACAGGCTGGGTGGCTCAGGTCCTGGATGCCGACCTTCTGGTGCAGACTTGGCAGACCCAAGGTCGAGAGCTGCCCTCCAACTGCTCGCTGCCGAGGCACACCATGAACATCAAGAGGACCGTGCTTCCGCCTTCGGTCCGGTTTGAATCTCATTATGACCACTCCAAGTGGTGTGTGTCACAGGCTTATGAGGACCAGGTGGTCTGTCTGGGGGACCTGAACCGGGTCAAGGCTCAGATGTTACGTGGCGGAGGGCTGATCTGCTCCTCCAACCCTGTGATTTACAAGGCCTTCCGGAAGGCAGTGGACTGGTACATTAGCTGCTAAACAAGACTGAATTATTACTGAGGACTATTCACTCATAATTCATTTACAATGAGGTTTACCATTTTAGATTTTAAAAATCTGTCTTATACGCATCAACTAAATTTATCTTAACTTTAACCTGTTAGATTATTTTGATCTTGAATTGAGTAAGTTAGTGTGACAAACTCGCAGTGTCCTTCACAATTATTGACACACTTGAGTTGTGCACAACCGCCTTAACTAATAGTCGTAGAAATTTGGTAACCCTGTGGTTTGATCCAACCACTCTTTGCTAAAATGTCTAGATTTAGTTACACTTCTAGTTTTCTTTAAACATTTTTATTTATTAATATATTTTTACTACAAGGCACAGCAGTAAGCCACCCTCTGATAGGCTCATAGAAAAAAAAATTGTTTTTTGTGTTGTATTGTCAAATTCCCTTTTTGAGTTGAGTTTTTGAGTTTTCTTTTTTAAGGACAAATTGAAACTCCATGACACTGAAACTGGGTCGACATTTTTTATAACGCAAAAACAAGCGCGAATTGCATCTTGTAGCTGAATCCCCGTTCAACATTTGTTTCTATTTTATTTGCATTAAACAGTGCCTCCTGCTGGTCGCAGTGGTGGGACGCAGCAAAGCCGTCATGTTATTGTGAACGTCGAGCTGAGGACTGCATTTCCTCAGTGGAGGGATTTGTGTTTTCTTATGTTTTGATTAAGAAAAACTGAAGCAAACTACTATTATATGAATTTGTATTTGATACAGTCATTCATATATTCTCATGAAATTGTTTTTTTTTTTCAGTTGAGTACCATGTTTAAAATACAATAAATAAAAACATCCATCTTTGTGTATCATCATGCCGTTTTCCAGCTCTACCATAGTGGAACTGTATGAATGTGCAGAAGATGCTAAGTGAGAGCTGCAGTAACAACTTTGGCTCCTAGATGTTGGAACAGAATGGAAGTGTCAGCAGGTGTGGAGCAATTCAGATTGTCAAAGCATGGATGTAACAATGCTTCTTCCACTGTTCTGGTTTGAGCAACAAGGAAGCAGCTGAAACATGAAGGCGAGTCGTGGGTGTGAGTTTCCTTTTTACGTTGACATGTGACACAGCAGCTTTTTCAAACAGGTTTGTAGTCTAGTTTAAAGGCGAGTGAAGATGACGGCGCACGTAAGTGATATGTTTGAATATTTTAAAGAGAATAATATAAATTAATTGTATGAAGTAGAGAAATACTATCTTTTAATATAAAGAACAGACCTTTGAAACAAAGGATGGTTTTAACTATTTAATATTATTGGACTGTTTGCAAGTTTGGTGAATGAATGAGAGCTCGCAAAGTGAAAGTAGTATGATACCTACATATATTGATGTTCTGAATATATTTCGACTGTGGGTTTGACTTGTTCTTGTGAAGTGAAGTAGTTTTGGTGCATCACTCAGTTTTGTTAGTCCAGGAAGTGCATTTTATAGGAAACCAGAACATGCTTAAAAGATTTCAAACCCAAATTTAGGTAATCAGAACAATAATCTTGCATATTTGCAAACGGCTGCTCCATAACTCCTTAAGACAACATATAATTAAAAGAATAACGAAAGAGTTTGACTTCTGACATGATGTGGTTAAAGCCTTAGTCATCATTCAGCAGTTGCACTGTAGTGTTTATGCAAAACACCCTGCATTGGCTTTTCAATCTATCATCTACTTCATGCCAAGTTTAATCACTCTTATGAATCACCTTGCTGGTGCTAAAATATTATTTCATATCAGTCAAAACTAGTAATTAAATGTTAAAATGTCAGATTTGAGATGTTAAGATTCCACATAATTTGTGTATAAAAGCTTGACTATAAGTTTGATCCAATGTCTGTCTCAGAAGTTGTGGTGTCTTCTAAAAAAAACCTCTTTATGTTACATCTTAGTAAGCAGCTTAATCACCACAACTAACCCTGAGTTTATGTAATCAAGCTTAAGTATTTCCTTTTTGTAATTATGTTTGTTTTAATTGTTTCAGGCTCTCATCGGATTCCTCCTCAGTATCGGGTTTCTTGTTAAAGCGTGTTACTCAGATGTGAAGTGCAGGAATGACAGAGGAGAGGCTGTTGACTGGTCAGTGAAGATTTATGTCAATATTTTTGCCTCTACTGAGCTTAAGATTAATAAATGATCAACTATTCACAACTTCACCATTAGGTATATTGTGTATAAACTGCCTAATGTGAAAGATGGTGGACTGTCGTATTTGTACATGGATGAGAGCACCGGTGGGTGGAAACTCAGCAAGGAGAAAATCGACAGTAAAACTGGCTTTCTGGGAAAAACACTGAAACCTCTTCTTGACTTCTACACCAAAAAGGTGAGATTTTATTTAAAAAAACAAAACAAAACAAAAAACTTATAAAATCAGCTTTTAAAGGACATTTTTTATGTCTCCATTCTTATTTAATGGTCAGACTGAAGGGTTTGGATACATGCTCTACAATGATCAGCCTCCAAATCCATACTCTGCTCCTTCATCATTCGGTCACAGTAAAGGTGGGCCCAATACTTTTCAACCAAATTGCACACAAAGTCCAGGTAGGCTGTCAAATTAACTCATTGATTTTATTTCCTTCAGGGGTTGTGATGTTGGATCGCAACTTTGGTCTTTGGCTTTCACACAGCACACCCAAATTTCCAACATATCGCCAAGCAGAGTTCTGGCCAAGCAGTGGAAATGCAAATGCTCAAACATTTCTTTGTGTTACTTTTCCCTTCCAGCAGTTTAAAAAAATAGGTAAGTTACTGGTGAGGATTCCTGGGATTGCACACTAGATAAAAAAAGTATTAAAATCTATTAAATTTTGCAATTTAAATCCTCAGGACTGCAGCTCAAGTACATTCATGCCTATTCATATGACTCTGAAATTCCAAAAACTTTTCCTGAGGAGCTGCGTTGTGTGGCACAGAGAAGCTGCTACCCAAAACAAAAGCCCTGGTTTAGTGTGGAGAGGCTTAAATCAGCATCAGGGAGCACTTTCACCAGCTTTGCAAAATACTCACGATTTAAAGATGGTGAGTTTTGGCACTGATCCATGATTTTTTTTATTTAATTAATAAAACTTCTGAAGTTCGTTGCCTAAAACTGATAATGATCTATGTTCTGTTACATCCTAGACCTTTACTCTGGTCTCATAGTGAACGAAGTGTCCAACGACCTTTTTGTGAAGGGCTGGGGGAAGCTGAGTAAACCTCTATCCTCCAACTGCAGCTCAATGCTCAGACATCATGTCTACAACGTAAAGGAAGTGGAGCTGCAGAAGAGGAAGGCCGTCAGTGACACTGTGGATCACTCCAAGTGGTGTGTGACTTCAGACGGTGGCTGGACCTGCATCGCTGATATGAACAGGGAGGTCAGTCAGATGAGCAGAGGAGGAGGAGCAATCTGCACTGAAGATCCACGAGTGGGACAAGCTTTCAGGTCACTTTTCTCAGACTATGAACCGTGTCAAAAGTCTCATTTCACGGGTAATAAGAGAGAACTGTAAAGGCTGACAGTCATGAAAATCAACTGTTTTCACAAATGAGCATTGTTACACCAGTGACTTGTGTGAAATAGATGTAAGAATGTATGAAATCACTTAGAAATCACTTATATTCTAATTTTTACGATACTTTTTTGTATTTCTGTTTGTGTTACCAGAATCTGAAATGGTATTAATGGGAACCTGAAGAAAGACATGGATTTTACTAAATATAATTTGGGGATAATAACAGGCTAATTATGTTTGCTTACTAAGAATTCAATATTTATTTATATGGATATTAAGGTTTTGTCTCTTTATAGTGTAACAAGCAATAAGATATTTGTGCAGTATGTTATATTGTATCAAGCTGGAGAGTAGATACTTCATCCGGCTATTTACAAAAAGGTATGTAATCACATCTAGTGTATCTTACTCAAATCTTTGTTTAATAAGATTTTTTTTGTAATGTTGTATTATTTAAAGCCTAAAATTAATTACAGGACATTAAACATGTTGATCCAAAAATAACTCTGCAGAATTAAGAGCAATAATATTAAAGGAAGTATCATATTGACTTTATAATGGAGGATCTACTTTTTTAAAGCGATTTTCATGTTTCGGGATTTTATTTAAACAAAAGTTGCACAGCTACATTTAGATAAATGTGTTATTAACTATTATTTGAAAGATTTTATATTACAGATCAGAATGATCAGAATTCTTACTTTAAATATATGAATTACGAGATTTTATTGTTTGATCATGACTTTCATGTCAAAATTATGACACTATAATTTTGGAACTCAGAATATAATTTTGAAAGTCTGAATTGTGACATTAAAAGTCAAAATTATAAATTTAACAGTGTGACTTTTTAATTTCATCTTTATGCCTCAAACTATCTCGTAATGATCACAAATGAAAATCAAATGCGCGTCATTAAAATGTGTCTGTTTTGGATAATGGTTCTCAGACCTTCTCTACTATGGAGAAAGGCAGTACACCTCCTCACCACTAGAGGTCCCCCTCTTTTATCGCTATAGTTTAATCTAGTCACCTCTCATTCCAGGAAGTGAAAGCAGTCGAACAGACAGCCTGTAAACACGTGAGATAATAACTCCAAACAGTCCGCTGACATACCAAAGATGGATATTACAGAAGTTCCCACGGATCAGGGCAGCAAGAGCAAGAAGAAGAAGAAGAAGCCAATGAAAGCAAAGACGAAGGTTAAAAACACGGAGGTGAAGGAGGAGAGCACCGCCGCGGAGAACCAGGCCGATCCGACCGCTGCGTTTCCCCCGACGTTCAGCGTCTCCGAGATCAAGAACAAACAGCGGAGACACCTCATGTTCATGAAGTACAAGCAGGAGAAGAGGAAGGTAAACAGAGCCTCCAGGGTCAAACTGTCCTCTGCACTACAGAAGAGTTGGAAGTTTCTTTATTTGAAAAGTCGCCCAGTGCATAGCATACTGTTAACACATCCACCTGTTAAAATGGAGCGTTGAAAATAACATGGATATTTCTGACTTTTAGCAAAAACTTCAACTGAAGAAGAAGAGGAGAAAAGAAAGGGAAGCATTAGGTGACAAGGTGAGTGTTTATTGTTTTTTTCCCCTTTCTTACATGTTGTTATGATTAGGGCTGTAGTGATACAATAATCTCACGATACACGATATTCTGCCCACGATACGATATATATTGCGATATTCAGCAAACGATACAATTCTATACACTTTTGCGATTTTCTGAAAGATTGTAGAGGGACAGAGTGATTTTGGTGATATTTTGTGACTATTATAAAGTTGGATTGAATTAATTTAACTGAAAACTGATTAAAAGCACCAACTACACAATATCTGGCTCTGGTTGGACATGGACTTAAAGTCGACAGCTGGACAAAGTGAATCAAAGAAGTGGTGAGAAAACATGTTTCTTTTAATTGAAACTGTAGCTTACATGCATTTGTAAAGTAAATAAAATGCACCAAGTACCTGCTCTGAATAGTTTGATACCTTTTAAACCTTGACACTTAACATCTGAAGGAATCACTCTAAGCCTGATGACCTGGTGCGAAGCAAGCAATGAGTGAGAAAGGTGATAGCTGGATGTAACGATACTTGCAGATGAATATCGATTTTTTTTCAGGGAAAGAAAATATCGATATATATATAGATATATATATATATCTATATATATATATTGATATTATTATACAGCCCTAGTTATAATCCAAGTGAGTGCATTCTTGTTTATTTCTTCATACCAGTCATTCACTCCATGTTAATCTATTTCCAATTTAGGCGCCACCAAAGGAGGTCCCCAAAACGATAGAAAACCAGAGAGTTTTTGATGAGACAACAGTTGATCCAGAAGACGAAGAGGTTTGGATTTTGTTGTTTTGGTCTTCCTATGTGTATATGTTTATTTTAACAAACATTCTATGTTTTGTTCATTTTGCTCACCACCAGGTTGCTTTTGATGAGGCAACGGATGAATTTTCAGCATATTTCAACGGGTTGACAAATCCCAAAGTGCTCATCACTACATCAGACAGACCCAGAGGGGTGAGTGGCTGCGGTTGTTTGTAAGAGTTGTACTAGTTTTGAATGGAGTTTTTTATTATTATTATTACAAGCCATTAGTAGTTTGGGGGTTATTTGCTATTTTAATTCAGCGCTAGTTTTAAAAAAGAAACGATATATGTGATGTCATGTCATCTGTAAGGTTGAAAGTGAAATTAATGTTGAAGAATGGAACAGCATTATTTTATTTATGTAGAATGTAACCCTTTTGATTAAAGATAGAAATTACTGTACATTTTAGAATCCTAAACGTCAACCTCATCAATTGTGTTGTTTGTGTCTTGCAGAGAACAGTGAGGTTTTGTGAGCAGCTGGCCAGCGTCATCCCAAACGCCCATGTTTACTACAGAAGAGGCCTCGCCCTAAAGAGGATCATTCCCCAGTGTGTTGCCAGGGACTTTACATACATGATGGTCATCAACCAGGATCGCCTTGTGCCCAGTATCCTGATTTCAAAAAGCACTTCTGATGACATGAGGAAATTCGTTTAGATGCATTCCGTTTTTTGTTCCCTCTTGAAAAGTTCACTGTTGCACCTCTGGCTACACAAACTGTTCTAAATTTATCCTCATCACAATATATGTGTCCAAAGAATGAATATTTATAGAAATGTTACCATCTGGGTTCTGCAATTGCAAGAAACCCAAAGAAGACTTGCATAAAGCTTTTTTTTGTTTGTTTGTTTGTTTCATTTCTATTTTGTCTAATGTCTGGATCCTTAACAGTCATTTTCAGACGGTTTGGTTCTCTGTCACCTTCCTGACGGGCCAACTGCGCACTTCAAAGTCAGCAGTGTTCGACTGAGAAAAGAGATAAAGGCATGTCAAATAAATTTATCCCTAATATTAATACCTTTTGGGGGTACAAATCTGAATTCTCATCTCCCAAAACCTGCATCGGGTTTCCTACACAGATTAAGAACAAGATAGAATTTCATTCAAGTAGTTTCTACGCCTGGATAATTATGGAAAAATATTGGATTTTAGTAGTTTTTATCTGTCCAACTGATTAAATCTGCCATTGATCCATCAACCTTCCAATGCATCTGTCTGTCGGTCGGTCAGTCAGTGAGTAAGTCGATCCGTCAAATCAGACATAAGATGGATTCCACGTGAATTTTTTCCAAATTGGGCTTTAATAATTGGATAAAAAGGGTTCAAAACTCTGACAATTGAAAATGTGTGTAGACCCTGTGTCCTTGTGTTTCCTCGCTCTTTTCCAAGTTAAATCCCGTTTCTTCTAGTCGCTGAAGACAAACCTCAGCTCTCATACTGATGCACCGCTGTCCTGTTTCCTGTTTTCAGAGACGAGGTAAAGAGCCAACCGAACACTATCCAGAGGTGATTCTCAACAACTTCACCACCCGCCTCGGACACAGCATCGGTCGTCTGTTCGCCGCTCTGTTCCCACAGAACCCTCAGTTTGTGGGTCGACAGGTCGCCACCTTCCACAACCAGAGAGACTTCATCTTTTTCAGATTCCACAGGTAAATGTTCGGGCATGATCAGGAGGACATCCTTCCACGTCTTTTGTCCCCCTTTTTATGTGGATAGAAGTAACACAAAATCTCATATGCTGATAATTCATGGAGATTTTTCTGTATGTCACTTGGGACATTTTATAGTTACTAAATTGTAATTGTGCTTGCTAAATCAAAGAATTATTGATAATATATTATTTTAAGCTTTCTTCAAATTCAGATGTATTTTGTGGAGTAGCATTTTAAATCACATGATTTGGGCAAATATTTGGTTTCCTTCCTTGCTTCCAGTCTTTACCTTACTGACTGTCTTCAGATTATGCTTTTCCGCATTATGTTTTTTTATATTAATTTTTTGAATTGCACCAGTCCTTCCTGCTTGAAAAACAACCACACACCATGATGTAGTCATCCATCCATTTAAAAGTTGGGATGGTGTCCTCAGACTTGCAGGCGCCCCCTTTTGTTCTCAGAAGTTAGTGGTTGGTAGTCATTACTTCAACTCCTTTTGGAGTACAGAGTGGACTTTGTAGCTCATGTTGATACACGACATGTTTCACTCGGATGGTGACATTCTCTGACCTGCATCTTCACAAGGTCTTTCGTTTTTTTCTGGGACTGATGTGGACATTTCACAACTAGACTCGTTCCTTTCTGAGATGTTGCTTTAATATTTCTGCATTTGTGATGTTCACCAGTCGCACTGGCTGAAAAATACCAAAACATGAATCTGCCACCACTGCACTACGCAGTTTGGTGAAAACCTCATCCTGTATCCCTCCAAATGCAACAATTGTAACTCAGCCATTTCAGAGGACAGGACATGTCTTCAAAAACGAATGTTTTTGTCCTCTTGTCAATTGACAAACCTTTTTATGTCACTTTTAGAGTAATTGTTTCTTCCTCCCTGAGTGGCCTTTCAGCCATGTTGGAATAAAACCAAGAGAATCTCTGACCAGCTTCAGCTGATATAAATTTGTTATAAAAGTATTATTGATTGCACCTTAAAAAATAAACAGTAATCATTTATTGGTTAATGTCAAGTTGTCATAACAGACATTTTGAATAATGTCAACTTTGTATTAAAAGTGTCATAATTTATCAAATGACGCTTTATGACAAGTCATAAATATAGTCATAACATATTCATGACAGTGTCATGAGTCTTATTCACCCCCCTTCAAATAAAGTGTTACCCTTTTTTTTAGTAGATGTAATTTATCAGGACAAAATCTTTACTGTTGACATTTAGTGAATTTGGTCGTGGCTTTAGCATATTTTCTTCAAAGCTACGTACTTCCCAAAAGACTTTAGAGTGAGACTTTTCGAAGTTAGATGTAGGTGAAGGTCCTTTAGGAAAGTCTTTACGAAGAGAGAAACCTGAAAAGAGAGACAACCTGATATGTATCAGGTTGTCTCTCTTTTCATGACTTTCCAGCTGATCCAGGGCTGGAGTTTTCAACCTGTTATAGGGTGTGTGATTATTTTACCTATCAATAAGTAAAATGACCATAAATTTAAAAAAAAACTGGAGTCAAGGTCAAATTGTTTAATTTATTTTAAATGAAGTCAAATAAATTAATTATGGTATTTCTGTAAGGTATATCTTCAAGAACGAGAAGAAAGTTGGTATTCAGGAGCTGGGACCTCGCTTCACTCTGAAACTCAGATCTCTGCAGAAGGGTACATTCGACTCCAAGTATGGAGAGTACGAATGGGTGCTGAAGGTGAGTCTGTTTAATATAAAAAGGAGTTTTAATTGACGTTTTCATACCAACTGGTTTTGTTTGCTTAAATCTGCTTATCTGTTATTACAATCTATTTTGGTATTTCAGGATTTCAATTAGATTTTACCTGGAGAACACGTCAGCGGTTTTATGTCTTACTTTGACACAAAAATATTTTCGTTTTTCAGCGCCACGAGATGGATGCCTGCAGACGGAAGTTCCAGCTTTGAGTTGGAGGTTTATTGGTCAGAGAAGATCCTGGCCTAATGTCCTGCAAATATTTATGGACTTACACAAATTTGCTTCAGAGTCTCTGATTCTTGTTGAAGGAAACCAGAGTTAGCTGTACCAAGATCCAGGTGCAGCTTTTAGTGATGAGGTGATGCTATGTTGTCTGGTAACATTCTATGTATAAACATATATTCATTAGTTATTACCTGAAGATAAGTTACAGACTGCAGAGTTGAGCTAAAGTGAGAGAAAGTAGGAGATGTATTCATTTCTTCAGACTTGCCTCGATGGTAAAAGTCAACACAAAATGTGCATCTTTCTGTGTTAACCTTCATGTTTGTCTGGGTCAAGATTGACACATTTTCAAGTTTAACCATGTAAAAAGTACAATTTATATTTTATTGGAAGAGGGTTTGTGTTATCCTTAGAAACAGGCATTTTGACACAAAATAAACTTTCAATAATTCAGTATGTTCTGTAGGTTTGTAAAGGAAAATAATAAATTAGTGCTCAGAAAAGAGTACAGAAAAGCTGGGTGTTGGTGGCGCAGGGGTTCAGCACAACCCACATATGGAGGCCCTAGTCCTCGACGTGGCCGTCGCAGGCTTGATTCCCGGCCTGGCGACCTTTGCCGCGTGTCTTCCCCCTCTCTCAATCAACTATCAAATAAAGGCCACTAGAGCCAATAAAACCTTTTAAAACAAAGAAAAGCTGGGTGTTGCTCTATGGACTAAATAAGGCTCAATATTTTATATATGCTCGTCCTCCACCAAACCGAGGAAACTCATTTCAGTTGGTTCGGTATTTTTTCGGATTAAGATCTTGTAGATAAAGATATAGACACTGCCATGTTTTACATGCCAAGATTAAAGATTTGGTCATTAACACATTAATGTTTTACAAATTACATTTTACATTAATGTGTTACAAAAAAAAACTGAGCAAAGTGATAAATACTAAAACTTAGCAAAGATAAAATTGAAAGTTACTTTGAAATATTCCAGGGGGGAAAGGGGGAGGCTTCAGTAGTATTAGACATTTATCGGCATGACTGTATTTAAAGGTTATGTGTTGCCATCTTTTATAACCTGGAAGAAAAAGCAACAAAGATGTAGATAGAAATGCAGATTCAACTAAAGAATGTAGACTGAGTCACTATGAACAGAAAAACCCTCCACTTTAAGGGAAGTGTCTAAAACAAGTCTGAGCTTGACGAGTTATCGTCACCTTGAGGATTCATGCAGCGTCTTTCAGTGTAACTGACAGGATAGCGATAACATCTCACCAGGACTTGCTTTTCTAAAGAGGTATTTTTCTTCAAAGTCTGACAAATGAGGACATCAGACAACAGCTTCAAGCTTCAAGTGAGGGATAAAAACTTTGACAGACTATTCCAGAAAACCGGTTAGGCTCATATTGCTGCAGTAACTAACCCAGAGTTTATTTTATAAGTATTCTCTCCAATCTGACTTCGTAGAATAGATCACAGACAAGCCAGTTTTACTTTGTTTTACCCCCAGTAAACTAATATCTCATTCGAAGATTTACCATGTAAATGTAACAACTTGCTTTAAGGGTTAGGTTGTCTGTTCTGTACAAGAGCATTGAGTTGGATAAAAGGTCTTAAGATGATGAGAAAAAGAGAACATGAAGCTGTATGTCTAAAATGCAGAAATAGTTCAGTTTTATTGAGGCAAGAAACATTTACATTTCATAAGGCACATGTGTTAGTTAGTCCTACGAAGGCTGAGGCATTTCTAATGCACCCAAGAAGGAAAATGTGTAATTTATTTTTAGAGGCAGGTTAAAGTTTAAAAAGGCTCAAGTTAAAATTCCTGGCCCAAATTCCCAAAGACTCCTGAGACGATTCCAGTCCATTTTGCAGGATTCTGCAGCTCACCCCAAATTAAGCATGTAATCCAAAACCTGGAGAAAAACATATTAGTAAAACATACAATGTTTAAAACAAATGAGACGCATAGCAAACACTCTAAACTTCCAAGTGGATTAATCCTTCTGAGATAGCTAAATGGAGCACCACCACACATTTTGGCATCTTTCTGTTTTACCTACCTACCGTTTTATTTAGTTTTGTACATAATCCTAGTCTTCATATTTTATTTGTAGTCTTAAATAGCTCATTTACTTTTTCAGGTCCAGTATTTTTGGTAAAAAAAAAGTAGTTAATTTCAAAAGATAATTTATTAAATAATTTGGCATTTCAGAAAAATTCACTCAACATGGATTTGAATAAAGAGTTTATAATTTTATATTATAATTTTTAAAAATTATTGTAACTTTTATTTCAATGCCACTTTAAAAACAAAGTGCAACACAGAACATAAAAAATAGTAAAAATAATCTCAAGAATAAAAATTCAAAAAACATTTGTAAATACAAAAAACTTTTAATTGTAGAAATTATGTGGTGTATTAAAAAAAAAAAGGATGCCAAATTGTACACGTATAAAATACCAAAGAGAAAGTGTTGACTCTTTAAAGCGGTTTAGAGGAAGTGTTTGCTTGCATCAAAACTAACAGTAATACAATTGGCTGCCCTAAAATCGGCTCCTGTGAGCCACTGGCGATCTAGAGCTGATAAAGTTCGTGCTCACCCGTCAGCGCTATAGGAAGGAGCAAACCTTCTGGGGTCTGAACGGGTTGTTGCTGGAAGACATGCCGGTGAGCAGAGGGTCCAGCTGGGCGTTCTGGAGGCAGAACTGCTGGAGGTCCGCTGCGGCCTGCGAGACCTGGAGGAAACACGTTTAAACATTTAATAAACTGTTTATGCTAAACGCATAGAGCTCCCGAAACCTCACCACAACCCAGACCATTTCCACAAAAAACGTCTACATTACAGGAACACCGACATGACCGAGAAAGACACACACACACACACACACGCCCTAAGAGCGACTAAATGTATAAAACTTACCTTAACTCTGTTTATACCCGCTTCAAAGCGCAACTGTTGGACAACTTTCTTCATAGCGACAATGTTGGATGGTCCCGGCATAACTGCGGTGTGGAATAGCTGCGCTATTCAAAATAATAAGTATGGAAAAGTTTACGCAAGCTAGACGACGCTAGTAGCTACAAAGCTAACTTTATTGTCTTCTTCCAAAGGAATACGCTTCCGGTTTTTGTTTTTTTAAAGGCGTGCCGGCTATTGCTGCATTCACATGTTGTCTGGAAATAAGGCACGTTTTCACTGTACTACTTATCTGGTGAGTTTAAATTAAACATATTTACTTGGTGTATTTCATATTTGACAGTTTTGTTTTCTAACAAATATTAGTGGAATAAAATTAGTCATGCTTTATGTTAACTTTATGTTTAAATCCCTATAGATTGCATATTAGTAGAGTTAGTTTTGCTATATTATACATAAGGATAAGTGTTACATAACATAAGATCTGCTCTAAATATTGCTTTTAATTACAAAACGATTCATATTTGAAAGTTTTATAAGAAACAGTTGGAATAGTGATGCTCAATCCCACAGCACTTAAATATTTGAATTACAAAAAAAAATCTGAGCCCCCTAGTGGTGAAGATGCATCATTTACTGACTCAAAAGTGCAAGGATTAAATAAAAACCATTACAAAATTGTATTATTTAAATTTTAAATCCCTTCTATAAGTTAACCTCATTTGAAAATGAAGGGAACTCTTTCATCTTATATGTTCCTAATTGTTTTTTCACATGCTGCTCTTATCATCCCGAGCATTCAGGGCTGGCACTTTCATAAAAGAAACACAGTTGGAGGGCTGAGTGTGTTTAATTGCAGCAGGTTGTTTCCTGGCAGTCTGGAGAAGTCACAGCGCACGCAAACACGACTCTTTCGTAGCAAATACTCCTAGATTTCTATAGTTCAGTATTTTACTGCGATTCTTTCTCTGAATCAGTCTGATAATGGAGCTGTCTTGTGAATCAGAGAGATTTACAGAGGACAGCATGAGACCGGCCAGCAGGAAGGTAAATGCTAAATCTCTTGACATGATATAAAAATGTAAGCAGATGTCAGTGGCTGTAAACTTCATTGTTAATTTTATTTATGTGTAGATCTTGGAGCTCCATGTGCTGTTTGTGCCAGCTGATCAGTGGGACATGAAACTCAATAAAGTCCCAGCTGAAGCTACAGAGAGCTTTGTTTCTGCAGGCTTCATCAGGTAAAAGTGCCTGAAAAATTTAATTTCTATTATCAATCAAATAATAACAGTTTGTATCAAACAGAGGTGTGATTGTTGAAGCCATATATAGCTTCTTGCAGAACTATTTATTGAACTAGTTCATATTTTATAGCAGAACAAGTTTTAAGGCATTTAGTGGGCTTTTGCTTTTAAAGTACTCTGTTATAGTGGTGTGGATTCACCTTAAATTAGTAAAAATAATATAGAAGCGATTTGAATGCCTTCACACTGCTCTTTTAATAACAGAAATAATCATTAAAAACAATAATCTTTCACGTGCATTTCAGATGTTCAATATGCTACATTTAAAGTTCAGTAGTAAAAAAAGATTTAAGGTAATTAAAATATTAATTTTCTGATAACTTGGAAATTAGAGAAAATATTTAAATATGTTAATGAGTGTAATATTGACTCAATTTTAAAACAAAACATTTTTACCATTGTTAAGTTGATGTTTGCTGTCATTTACAGCATAAAAAAAGAATACGACGCAACAAAACATTAGACCTCAACTTGGTGTTGCCATGACAATAAGAGTTTTTATTATTAACTATTAACCAGTCAATATTAGCCTATGTAAAACTGCTAAAACATTAATTCAACTCAGCCACGATTTTACAATTTTACTAAACCCCTGACTGGTGCGCATATTGTGTCGTCGTTCCTGGTGACATTAGGGTTTATCCTGAAACCACCCTGCAGACTCTGAGGGGTGAGCTGGCTGCTCTGCTTGGCACCGAGAGGAGCATCCATAAATTCTCCTTCCTGAAATGCGTGGGCCGCAGTCTGGCGCTGGTGAGTGCAGCTGACAGTTAAGAGGCCTTTTGTAGGGCTGATGGTTTCACTGCGCAGACAGTCCCCTATTCAGAATGAATACACTGAGGGCTATAAAGGCTGTGAATGGGGAGCATAGCAGCTTTACTGCTGCGCTTCTCACACTGCAGTTCTTGTCTTTTACAGGTCAAAGGCAAACAGGAGACAAATCTGAAGGTGAAAACATTCGTCCCACCGTATGTACGTTGAGTCCACGCATCTTATTTACATCCTGATAAGTTTGTTGGTTTCTCACTTGAAATAACTGCGTTTGATCGGTCCCTGAAATGAGCCGTTGTAACCTGTCGGCATGCAGGCGGCTCAGCCGGAGCTGTACCTTCTGCCCACAGGGGAGGCAGACGGCGCTTTCTGCTCTCAGTCCTTCACCGTGGATTCCAGCAGCAGCTCCCCAGAGCAACAGGTCTGTCTCCACCCTCCCAAGATGTGCAGCGTGGCAACAGGGACAAAGGAGGCCATTAAATTCCCCCACATCCCCCAGTGTTCCCAGCAACCAGTTCCTGTCTCTGTGCTGGAAGAGGAACATGAGGATGAAGAAGAGGAAAGCAGCTGCAGCTCGTCCTCTGAGGATGAAGCTCCAGGCTTCGTCAGGAGAACAGAGCCGGAGAGCTGTGCAGGGAAACCTCAGAATCAAAGGGTCCTAAAGCTGATAGCACTTAGAAAAGGTATTAAAGCGCTCATTCTTAGCATATTGTCAACACATTCATATACACTCATCTGGCTGCAATGTTCATTTTTAGATTTGTTAGATGACTTATAGTTTGGCTAACAACAAAAATACTTCATTTTATAATCTACTAATAGATTGTTTTGCATTTTTTCTAGCTCATTAACAAAATGATATTCTTTAAAGAAAATAAACATTTACTTTTTGCATGTCTGCAGCTTTAGAGACATGTGAAGCTAATTCAGCCCAGACGATTTGGTCAGCAGACAAAGAAGAGACCTGCCGAAAGACAATACATCAACCCAAAGACAGACATTCAGGAGCAGCTGAGTCTCTGGAGGACCACAGTTTAGGCGTTTTGCTGACAGACAGGTACCACATGTCACACTTGCAAGACTCCATCCTTTTCCTCCAAATGTAACAATGGTCATTATCGACAAATGTTTCAATTTTAGTTTTATCAGACTTTATCAGAAATGTTCCCAAAATTGAGGTTTCTGTTGCTGAGTCCATAGTTCCAAACTGTAATCCATCCATCCTCTTACACCCTTGTCCCTCAGTGGGGTTGGGAGGGTTGCTGGTGCCAATCTCCAGCTAACGTTCCGGGTGAGGAGCGGGGTCACCCTGGACAGGTCACCAGTTTGTCGCAGGGCAACAGAGACATTCAGGACAAACAACCATACACACACACACTCACACCTAGGGAGAAGTTAGAGAGACCAATTAATCTGACAGTCATGTTTTTGGACCGTGGGAGGAAACCGAAGTACCTGGAGAAAAACCCACACACACACACACACACACACACACACACACACACAGGGAGAACATGCAAGCTCCATGCAGAGAGACCGGGGCTAGGAATCAAACCCAGAACCTTCTTGCTGCAAGGCAACAGCTCTACCAACTGCACCACTGTGCAGCCCCAAACTGTAATATTTGGAATATATGTATTTTCTTTACAGAAGAGAAATGCATGAGGTTCTTGTTTTTGTGACTGTACACCTGCTTTAGCATTGGAAACTCTAAGTGCAAAGATCCACACAGAGAGAAGACCACCAGAAATAAGCCAACAAATGGGGTAATATGCAGCCGTTGTGACGCTTCTTTAAAAATACATAAACATTTCTGTTTCAGTCAGTATTTATACTGCATTTAAATTTGTTGGTGTTTCAGATGCTGGAAGGTCCTGCCATGTTGTCACAACCTGTTCAGTGCACAGCTTCACCCCGAGGTCCAGACTCGGCCTCCAATGACGCAGTTTCTGCTCAGCTAGATTTTCTCTCCAACAGTAAGGAATGGTCAGACTGTTTGAGCCAAATTCTTATGCTTGGTAATTGAACATATTTTGAACTTGTAAAGGAGAGGCACTAATGGAGGAAATCAAAATGACGAGAGAGAGAGGAAAGCAGCTGGAGTGGACAAGACAGCAGCTTTTGAGAAAGGGAAAAGACTTGTTGGCTCAGAACCGACACCGCAGGAACCAAGGTGGGATACCGACATCTAAGTGGAGACAAAAGTCAGACTGGGTGCAAAAAAAAAAAAAACCTGTTCAATTTCTTTCCCTACTCCACTAATATAAAGCACGAGACAGCTGGAAAAAGAAATATTTTGAAACTAAGAAGACCACAGCACCATTGGAGGAGCATCTGAGAAACCTGAGGCAGGAACTGGAGCTATTTCACGACAAAGTCCTGCATCAGCTTCAAGCCAGAGAGAAAGCAAGGCGACAGGGGAGGTCCTCCGAGAAGGTCCGGTAAAATCCCATATGCCTTGTTGCGCCACATGGTTAACATTATCACGCATAATAGGAACAGATTCAATTAAATGAACAACTTTAATGCGAGTACGACACAAAACAACCTAGTCAGGTGACTTCGAAGGGTCATATAAGGAGCATAAAGTCCAGGATATCACTCGTTGTCGGTGTGTTGCTGGTTCAAACCCCGACTCTTGTCAGTCTCAGATATTGTGCCTGCTGCCAGTGTTCAGAGGACAGCTGTTGCTACTAGCCAATAGCTAAACCCCCATCAGCATGGGAATGACTGAACGAGGAGTGGAGTGCTTTAGGGCCCCACTGGACAAGTGCAAGCAATTTACCGTAAGCAGTTAAAATTATACGAATAAAAATTGATGGAAGATTTAACAAATTTAAGATGCAATTTTTTTGCTTAGTATAACAAATCTGGACATATGTTGCATGTTTTAAAGGGGTAATTTTGTGTATTTTCCAGACACATAATGCCTTTTTATAGCACCATCAAGTAACCGTTACCTACAGTTATAAAAAATACTGAACATACACACCTTCCTGCTTTTATTTTCAAACTAGAAAACATGAAAGTCAAGCAGGTCATTTTACTAAACCTGTTGTCTTTATGTGTGGGTTTTTGGAGATGAGGATATCTTATTATACAATCATTGTATGCTACTAAACATACAGATTATTTTTTGTTCATCACAATGAAATGTTCCCTGTAAACAAATTAACCCAAGAGCAATATTTCAGAATGAACTCATCATCCAGATCATGAAGGAGAGCAATGAGGTCGACAACCTGAAGAGGAAAGTAGAAGATGCCAAGATGAAGCTGATAACAGAGACAAAGGTAACAATCAGTCCAGTCTCAGTGAAACAGGTGACTGGTTGGCTTCATTTCTGATACGCTCTGGATAAAAAGCCTAACAGATCTGGAATTGACTGTAAAACTAAATGTGTTTTTTTTCCCCCTACAAGTTGAGGAAGCAGGCTGCCACTGAGCTCAGAGACCTGAAGACCGAACTTGCCCAAAAAAAGAATCAGTCATCTCCTTCCTGGATGGACTGGAAACACAACATGGGACAAAGCACAAGTTTAAAGCAGCTTCTTCATCGACGTCAAGAGGACTGCTCTTCCTAGTCTTTAAACATGAACTTTCTGCACTATTTTTTTTTTACATAGTATAGTATTTTTTTTACAGGGAGTCCACTAGATGAATTAGTAAAAGCTTTATTAAAGAACAAAGTAAAAAAGATCACAGTTCTTGGAATGGTAATCAAAAATCAGTGTAAATGTGATTAAAACGATTGTCTTTGTTACCGAATCATAATTCGTTGCATCTAAAGTAAGAAAGCAATGTGCAAGTAAGCATCCCTGAAGCTGAACAGAGGCCACGCCCAGTTACCACTGTAAAAGATGTTTGGAAACCAACAAGAGCGAGTCAGCAGCTCAGTAAGAAGCTCCTGCTGGAGCATTCGGTTCATCCCAGTTTGGTTCCTAACAGGGCATTCCACATCAGCGCGGTCTGCTGCCTGGCTACAGGATCGTCGCCGTAGTCCAAAATGTTGCCGTTCCACATGCCGATGCCTCTCAGGCCTTTGGACATGACATAGTCCGCTTTGGGGGACAGACTCTGCGGGTCGTCGTACCAAACCTGATGGGACTGTCCTGTCTCATCCTGAAATTAAGCAGTGAAATGAAGAATAAAATAGAAAAAAAATGTCTTTTTATTTTCTGTGTTTATTTGAATGCATTGTTTTTAGGAGTAAAAAAAATACGACACCTTGTAATAGAAGTAAGGAGCGTTTTGCTCATCATCCCACAGTCTGCCGGACGACGTTGGGCTGTTGAGCTGCTTCATGATCCATTTGTATGTTTTTTGTTTTCCCGCTGCATCGCTGCAAGGAGCTCCACGGAACGGGACTTTAGGGATGTAACAAATGCCCTCCTTGGATAAAACAGAAAATAAAAACAGAAGCGTTTTATTTTGTCGGTTAATAGGCAGGTTTTACACAGCATTTGCCAAGATGCAAAAAGAAGGAAACAGTAAAACCCACATCACCCGCAGTTTTTAAGAAAAAAAAATGTGATTTTGTGTTCTATGATTGAAAGTCAAGCATACTAATATAAGGGAGCAAGTCTTATCATTATTGTTGACTAATAATAATAATAAGAAGAAGAAGAACAAAACTAACAGTGCTCAAATTATTTATTTAATGTGTAATGCACTTTGTATTTTAATAAGAATTTTAAATAAAATACAATTAAAAAAAAAAAAAAGAAATACATTTAAAACTTTCTAGAAAATAAATATCAGATTATATTGAGCCAAAACCGTGTTTAACATTTTAGATCAAGATTGGAATAAAATACTTTATTTTTAAATGATATTTTTTAAATTTTCTGTTATTAAGCGAAGGCAGCTTTAAAAGGATGCCACAGTACTATGAAATATTTCTCGCCTGATAGTCCTCACCATAATTGGTTGATCATTAGCAGCAAATGTTCCTACTGAGACTTAGGACAGATCAGTAATTAACTATTAAACTCTATTAGTGTGAAATGTGTGTGCTGATGAAAATAATTAGACTGATCTCTCTTGTGGTAAAGACAATTATTATTATTGATTGATCTTTGACGTAAAGTATCTTGAATGAAAACAGAATTGTGAGCCCGGAACCATGTAATAGCAGGTGGTCTGCCACATGGTGGCAGTGCGGGGAAAGATATTCCATTTGTTGTGAACTCAAAGCATGACGATGTTTCCATTATGGTAGGACTGTATTTTCAGGATGATATGCAGTGTTATCAGAAGTAAAGTGTGCAACTTGTCATTAAATACTGCCATACCTGAGAAAGGTTAACACATGGATAGTCATAGCCGTACCATGGTACTCCCATCAGCAGCTTATTTGAATGAATCTTCAGATCCAAATAGTCGTCGTAGGCTAAAATGGACAGATAAAAATGATTTCCTTTGGTTCACATTAACACGGTGATTGGTTCTTGATCCTAAATGTGCATCTGGACATAGAGACCTTTTAGAGTTTGGTTGAATGGGGCATTTGCCATTGCAATGCAGTCTCCGGTGATCTGGCTCTGCTCATCGTAGGACATAACAAACACCAGGTCACAGGATTTGGCGATGGTGACGTAATCATAGCAGCGCTTGTCGATACATTTTGGTGACCAGGCAACATCAAATGACACCTAAAAATCAGTGGGGGAAAAAAGGAAACGGTACGGGTAAGCTTGCTATTTTTCATGGTAATAGAAATGGAAAGGGTTCATCAGACATTGGTGAACCATTGCTGTTCTACCTGAGAGCCTGGGATTTCCCTGTGGAAGGCCTCCGTCGTCTCATTGACCAGTGCCGTCAGAGCGTAGAACTCTGGAGAGCCGTCTTCAACTGCTTGCTCAACGTCAATGTTAATCCCGTCCATGAACTGCTTCTTGGCCAAACTGACCTGCTCCGTTATCCATCTGGTCCTGTTGGCTTGGTCCACAATGTAGGGAATATGAACGTCACCTATGCCGCCACCACAAAGGGACATGCAAAGACAAAGACAACACGTCAATAAGCAAATATCAAAACATATTTGTAAAAAGGAAAAAAAAAATGCTCTAAAACAATGAATGCCGATACAAACATGAACTTTTGTAGACTATTAAGGCAAACCGGTGTAAACTCATTCACCTTTGAGGACAACTCGCGCTCCTTTGGAGTGAGCGAAACACATTAGCTCAGCGTCATAACTCCCAAAGGCGGCCACTGTCGTCACCATGCTCCAGTTGTAGGATTTCCATGTCTTTCCGCCCACATCAAACACAAACACCTAAAAGCAAAAACAAGTTGACGATTATGATTGAGGTGTCTTGCAAACAAATAAACTAATAAGACAGCAAAACCAAATGTAGTTTTTTTAAATTTGAATACAATGGAATTCATTAACATAGTGTCAATTCACAACAAAACTCTTTGCCACACAAGCAAAAGCATCAAATGAATCTAAAACATAGCATATCATAGTGAGCAAACAAAATATTACAACCACCAAAAGAAAAAGAGCAAACCGGCAAAAGACTCTTATGGAAAAAGATTCTGCATTTTGACATTTAAAATGTATCTTTTTAATATTTTTATCTAATTTGAGTGTTTTTTAGGTGGAACATTATTTTTTAGCTTAGTGTTAATGGCTCTACCTTTTTATCTATTTTCAGAATTTATTCTTATTTGTGCTTGTAAATGTTGTCTGAATAGGTCTGTTTTTAGAGTCAAAACAAATCATTTAAAGAGGTTTCTCACATTTTAAATGTAAAGATCCCATATGTGCCCTCCCCTCATATTTCTTGAGTTTACAATTCTTTATTAGAATACCATAAATTCACCAGATTTCGTGGGAAATATTTTTTACAGTGAGAGAATACAAGAATGAAAGAGACGCACAACTGAGACAATGGCACAAAAAAATAAACTTTGCAAATTGTTACATTTTCCCCATACCCAAGACAGACAGGAAACCTTAAAACACTGAACCGAATCGATACAATCAGATAAAACTTGAGTTAAACCACTCAGTGTTTTCACCGATACATGTTGTAAAGTTGACATTCCTGAGCCAAATGTTGGCTGCAATGCAGAAAGACGGATGTTTAAAAAGAGGAACTTTATACGTCCCACCATCTCAAAAATAACTTTAGCAACTAAATTGTCAACTTTACTCATAAGATCTGTTGAGATTAAGATGCTGTTTACTACTCAAGTCACTGTGTTTTATCCAAGCTGCAGCATAAAGTCGTGTTTTATTAATGTTAACATCATAACCTGCAGGTTTTTTTGCTTCAGGTGCCCTGATAGATGGAAGGAATCCATTTTCTGAAAGTACAGAACTCCAGAAATCAGTGCAGAGAATTTAGTACCTACAGGCTTTAAGTAATATCATTAACTGAAAGGTTTGGTTCAGAATATCATTCTCAAAAAATCTTGTTCAGTCATATAATTGTTAACTCGGGAAACAGACAAGTTGTTCCAGAAAGAGCGTTAAGTAATGAAACTCCGCCGGGAGGTATGTTTGTTTTATATGCCGACAGAGTCCGCCGGCAGCGTTACCTCAAACTCTCTCTCTCCGCGGATTGGCTGGCAGAGCTCCGGCCTGTCACACGGACACACGCCGGAGCCGCTCACTACCAGCAGAACCGACAGAAACACGACGAACCGCAACATTGTGCTGGTCCAGAGCGAGACTGCAGCAGCTCGCGGTGAAACTAGCTGATCATGTGAACCTTTGTACGGAGTACGAGATGGGACAAAACTCATCCTGTCGATAACATGTCAGTTGACCCTCGTGACTGACATAGACATGTTCAGTATACACTGACTATCAATGATTATTTGAGATATTGATTATCACGTCTGGATTGGAAAACAACTTTAAGCTGTGTGGGCTTTGTTTCTAAATTTCTACATAATGAGTAAGCAGGGAGTCAATGACCAGTAAAAAGTGAAATATAGCAAATGCAACAAGATAGCCTACTTTTTTTTTTCTCTTGCTTTATGGAGCATAGAGTTACACAGCACTGTTCCTCACTCACCTGTTGCTTCACACTGCTAGTCAGCTGGATGAAAGCAGCCTTCAACTGTTTTTATTGCACATGTTTGGCTGTTTTGGTTCAATTGTTTTAAAAAGTCAGCAAACAAGTTTTAAGTGACATGTCGGTTAAGCAGGGAGCCCACATGAGCAAATTACCTGACTAATTAAACAACATATCATAAAAAGTTATTTTAATGTGTACAATAAGAATGTTTACTTTAAAAGTACTGCTTCATCTTATGGGAATTTAGCTTTGTTGAATCATTAATATAACAACAAGTTAAAAAACATATCCCCACAAAATACTTATTAAAATATTGTTTGACAATTTAAGTTTCTTGCATGAAATATTCAAGTGACATATGAATCAGTAATAAAAATGACAATCCAGGAAACTTCACCTGGCAGTGAGCCTAAATAGGAAACTATATCAAAAACAGATCATGTAAGGATAACTGAAACCTTGGTTCAATCCACTGTGCAGCTTTAGCAACTTCTTCCCTATAGAATGCAATTAATTGTAATGTAACATAGTTGCACTTCTCTTCTTCCATTTAATAAAAGTTTGACAGTGGATATTTGAAAGTATTTTTAAAAGCACAGATGCAAAGCGGTGCAGTTGGCAGCAAGAAGGCCCTGAGTTCAAATCCCAGCTGGGGATTTTCTGCATGTTCTCCTTGTACAGAGTCCAAATACATGACATGAAATTGTCATTAGGTATGAGTGAGTTGTTTGACCTGTGTGACTTGTCCAATGTGTACCCTGCTTCCAACTCAATGACCACTGGAGACAGGCACCAGTCCCCCGTGACCCTGCAAGCATAAGCGGCATAGACTATACATGAATGGAAAAGTAAGTTTAATCATTTGTGAGGGAGAATAATGCATTCATATAGGCCTATAATTTGAAGTTGATTATTTCACACAAGCTCTAAAGAAAATTTTCTATTTATATATTTTTTTTATTTATTAGAAATGTAGTATGTTATAGACCAACTCTTCTGCTATCCCCAAATCATGACTGTAACACATGATCTGTTAGACATGTTAGACAGTAACACTAAAATACAAACTTTCATTCAAATCAGATTCAGCTGTTTTTGCCAGGTTTGTGCTCACAAACAAGAAATGTAACTTCTTTTCTGCTTTGCTCTCAGTGAAGACATTTAAAAATAGATATAAAAATGTAAATAAATGAAATCTTTCTTCTTTCTTTCTTGTAATATGTTTATATTGGGTTGGTTCAGCATGCTGAGTCTACAGTTTTTCACAGCTTTCCTGTATTCAATTTCCAGCTGAGTGCTCTTTGCTGCTTTACTCATTTCTCTGCCCAACATATATACATTCTTGATGAATAAATGACAATACAGCCTAAAAAAAACCTTCCAAACATATGTACATATACAGTGTTTTTATAGACGTAGAAGTCAATCTTGAATTAGTGCAACTATACAAATCAAAGATAATAACACCAGGGTATCTGGGACAGAACAGAGAAGCCAAAAACACCAACTTTCTGCTTGATTTCAAATATCTTTCTCTTTGGATAAATCATTAAGGTTTATATCTTTTCGGAGTTTACCTACAAGTACTGTCATACATTCTCTGTTTGATACTCCTTAAACAGTTTATTAAGAAAAACCCCTGATGAAGGTTACTCAAATATTTTCGATTACAGGTAGAAAGCAAACAGTATAATTTCACAATCTTGTCATTTATGACAAATGACAGGATTGTGAAAGTATTGCAGGGTCAGAACATTATGACACATGAATCAGTCAAGAGGTGGGATCAAGCTGCTCTGACAGCTATGTAAAAATCTTAATGTTTATTGTCGGTAAACACATATAGAAGTACTTTTTGAGGTAAGCGCATATTTATTACTTTAAATAAGATTTGTTTACGACAAATAAAAACCTTTAGCACATTTCTAATGAAACATGATGAAACACTGTAATTTAGGTAACGCTACTTCAGGATGTGCAAACCCAGAAATTATCTTTATTGCCTTTCTTCTGTTTAAAAGGTCAGATACTGGCAGGATTTAAAATAAGTTCAGACATTTTCAGGACATTTTCTGATTAGCATATTTACTCAGCCTTGTCGACATGATCAGGGCACAGTAACCACTGAGAGAAATGACAGCCAACATTTAGTTAATGTTTCATTTTCAAAAACAATGTCTGCAAATCTTGGCTTTAAAAGGAAACCGTTAGCTACAGTCGTTCACAACCACCAAGCATGAAGGTGATTGTGCTGGCTCTGACTGTGGCCTTTGTGGGTGAGTGTTGCTATATGAACTAAACTTTGGTTAGTTTAGTTTGTTAATTTTAAACATATTCGGAAAAGGAGATGAGCAGAAATATAAACTTTTTTGACCCCATCCCTTTTCTTTTATCAATAAATGGTGATAACATTCCTCCAAATATTAAAAACAACAATTCATATTATTTTAAAACAATAGCATCAATAGCAGCATATTCTTAAATAAGTTCAAATATCATCTCCTCTCAAAACAAACAGATAATAATTATTCAAAAAACCACAACTCTTAATTTATTTTTCTAATGTTTTTCAGCTGGCACTCAGGTTAGCTATGGTAAGTTGTTTTCTAATAATACTAACAATAAGAAAAGCAGCAAATCTATACATTTTTTAAAAAATATGGATGATTTATGATTTATGATGTGTTGTAGCCCCAGAATTTGCAGCTGGAAAGACCTACGAGTACAAATATGAAGGATATCTTCTGGGAGGGCTGCCTGAGGAAGGCCTGGCAAGGGCCGGGGTGAAAATCCAGAGCAAAGTTTTGATCGGTGCAGCAGATCCTAACAGCTACATTCTGAAAGTAAAAACTGTTTCTCAATAATATTGCATTGTCATCACAAAACCTAATCTGTACAAACATATCAACCAATATCCAGGAGAGACTGATGCTCATTCTCCCTAATATGTTGCTTGTTCTTTCAGCTTGAAGACCCTGTGATCTCAGAGTACAGTGGTATCTGGCCCAAAGAGGTTTTCCACCCTGCCACAAAGCTCACCTCAGCTCTCTCTGCTCAGCTCTCGACACCCGTCAAGTTTGAGTATGCCAACGGTGTGATCGGTAAAGTGTACGCCCCGGCGGGTGTCTCTACATCTGTGCTGAACATTATCAGGGGAATCCTCAACATCTTTCAGATGAACATCAAGAAGACTCAGAATGTGTATGACCTGCAAGAGGTACCTCAATGCTTGCTTTTGATAGGTCTAGTCAGGCAAAGGGTGAACCACCTATAATGTTTTCTTACTTTTATGTTCTCTAAATTAGACTGGAGTAAAAGGTGTGTGCAAGACATACTACGTCCTTAGTGAGGATCCGAAGGCTGAGCGCTTTCATTTGACAAAGACCACAGACTTCAATCACTGCTCAGAAAAAATCTACATGGATGTTGGCTTGGCTGGTTATACAGACAAATGTGCCGAGTGTGCGTCTGTGAGTACAATTTCCCCTTATCCACCATAGTCTCTGTTGAGGAAATTAAACTGTTTGATTATTGATTTTGTGTGTTATGTCACTACAGCGTGGGAAAGTGTTTTCAGGAGCAATGTCTCTAAACTACGTCATGAAGCCCTCAACCTCTGGTTCCTTGATCTTGGAGGCCACTGCTTCTGAGCTCCTCCAGTACTCCCCTTTCAACATTGTGAACGGAGCTGTCCAGATGGAGGCAAAGTATGTGCTTTAAATTATGATGAAGCTCATCTCTGTGTTTTAAGTTTTGGACAGCTGATTGAATTGATGTTAATCTACTTTCACAGGCAGAATGTGACCTTTGTTGATGTCAAGAACGCCCCATTAGAGCCCGCCAAAGCTGAGTATGTTCCCCGTGGATCACTGAAGTACGAGTTAGGTACTGAAGTCCTCCAGACACCAATTCAGCTTCTGAGGGTCACCAATGCTGAGGCTCAGGTACCTTTTGAAATTCTTATTGACATTCTGCTTTTTATTTATTCAACTTTGTACTTGAACAGCATTTTGGGGGGATTGTTTTATAGATTGTTGAGACTCTGAACAACCTTGTGAACCTCAATTTGGACAAGGCCCATGAAGATTCTCCCCTGAAGTTTATTGAGCTCATCCAGCTTCTGCGTGTGGCCAGATATGAAAGCATTGAAGCTCTCTGGAATCAATTCAAATCCAAAAATGATCATAGGTAAAGCCACTTTTACTGTTAGAGAATTATAAAGCAAACATTCTTAAGGACAACTTTGCTGAAGCAAATCTTTCCCAAGGCACTGGTTGCTGAGCTCCATCCCTGCCATCGGTACACATGTTACTCTTAAGTTCATCAAGGAGAAGGTCATTGCTGGTGAAGTGACCGCTGCTGAAGCTGTCAAGGCCATCGTGGCATCCACGCACTTAGTTACAGCCGACCTGGAGGCCATCAAGCTTCTGGAGGTAACCTGGTGTTGAAATGTTTCATGTTTATTTCTAGTGGCACAGAAACAATCATATATGTAACCAGTTTTTATGTTTCACCACTCTAGGAATTGGTCAAGGCCCCTAAGGTTCAAGAAAATGCTGCTTTGCGTGAGGTCACCATGCTGGGCTTTGGCACCACGATTCACAAATACTGTGCGGAGAACCCATCATGTCCACCTGACCTTCTCAGGGTATGTATTGTCTGCATATTTCCAAACACCAATGTTCAGTTGCAAGATCAATGACTTCTATCATTCTTTTGTTTGTTTATTTATACTGCAGCCTATCCACGACATAATTGCCAGTGCTCTCGAGAGACGTGACAATAATGAGCTCTCTCTGGCTCTCAAAGTTCTGGGTAATGCGGGACATCCCAGCAGCCTGAAGCCGATCATGAAGCTGCTGCCTGGTTTCGGCAACTCTGCCTCCAATCTTGAGCACAGAGTCCATGTTGACGCTGCTATGGCACTGAGAAAAATTGCAAAGAGAGAACCCAAGCTGGTGAGGCAAACCTTCTGACCACCCTACCTTAAAAAAACTATTCCTAAGGTTTAAACATACTGTTCAGATGTATTAAGACAATTATCCCTTTTTTTTGTTTAGATTCAGGACATAGCTATTCAGCTCTTCATGGACAGGAGTCTTGACCCAGAGCTCCGCATAATTGCTGCCATTGTGCTGTTTGAGACCAAGCTGCCCTTGGTTCTGGTGACCACTGTAGCTAAGAGCCTCCTGTCAGAACCAAACCTGCAGGTTGCTAGCTTTGTCTACTCTTACATGAAGGCTTTAACCAGAACCACCACCCCTGACCGTTCTTCTTTGTAAGAACCCTGTTGCACTATTATCTTGTTAATATGTCAGTGCAATAAACTGGAATGAAGAATAACTTATATTTGTTCTCTCTACAGAGCTGCTTCCTGCAATGTTGCCATGAGGATGCTCAACCCTAAGTTTGATAGACTATGCGTCCGCTACAGCCGAGCTTTCCTTTATGACCACTATAAAGGTCATAAAGGAAAAATCACCAGAAAAATCACGTTCTCACAAGAGATTTCACTTGCTAATAAATATCGAAATTCTTTTTTAACCCATAGATCCTTGGATGATGGGAGCTGCTGCCAGCGCGTTTTACATCAATGATGCTGCAACTGTGTTGCCAAGAAACGTCATGGCAAAAGCTCAAGTTTACATGTCTGGAGTGTTTGTTGATGTTCTGGAGGTATGATGATCATGTTTCAGACGTATCGTTAAGACCAAAGGGATTCGGTTTATGCATTAGAAGTGATCTTTGTGCTTAGGAATGACTCACGCTTTTTAATATTAACTTGTTGAAAAAGATTCATTTGAGAACTTGTTATAAATTAAAAAGCTTTTCCAATGCTACATTTTTACAGTTCGGAGCCAGATCTGAGGGAGTGCAGGAGGCCCTTTTGAAAGTCCGTGAAGTCCCAGAGGATGCAGACAGGATCACCAAGATGAAGCAAGCTCTCAAGGCTGTAGGTTTACAAGACATTTACCTGGAGAGAGTTTTTCATACTTTCATAAAAAAATAATATTTATCTTACAACTTTCTGCCTGTTGCAGCTAATTGAGTGGAGGGCCAATCCTTCCCGCAAGCCCCTTGGCTCTCTGTACGTGAAAGTTCTTGGACATGAAATTGCCTTTGCAAACATTGACAAAGAAATGGTTGAAAGGATCATTGAGGTAGTGTTCCACAGAAATGTTTGCGTGCCTTCAATGTCATGTTTAAATAAAAACCTTAGTCTAATCAGGATATTATTTTTAATAGTTTACAACCGGACCTGAAATCCGCACATATGGCAAAAAGGCCTTGGACGCTCTGTTGTCTGGTTACTCTCTGAAATACTCCAAGCCAATACTGGCTATTGAGGTCCGTCACATCTTCCCCAGCTCTCTCGGTTTACCCATGGAGCTCAGTCTCTACACTGCTGCTGTGGTAGCCGCATCTGTTGAGGGTAAGTTTCTGTGCTACAGTTCAACAACTGAGGGTTTGAGATGAATAATTACATCAAGAAATAACTTTTTTAAATTAGTACGAGCCACCATTTCTCCACCACCTTCTGAGAACTTCCATCCTGTCCACCTCTTGAGGTCTGATGTTTCCCTAAAGGCTTCAGTCGCTCCGAGGTGAACCACCTGTTCTGAAAACAAGCATCTAAGGATAACCTGCTTGTAGCAGTTATGTTTTAATATTTCTGTATGCCTTTCTATTTCAGTGTGTCTTTGCACACCTATGCTGTTATGGGAGTAAATAATCCTTTCCTTCAGGCTACTGTGATGTCAAGAGCCAAAGTCCACACAGTTATTCCTAAAAAGATGGAGGCGAGAGTTGACATAGAAAAGGGCTACTTTAACTATAAATTCCTGCCTGTAGAGGGTGTGAAAACAATCGCATCTGCTCGGTATGTACATTTATTAATTCTCTGGAATCAATACATCACCCCCCTTTCTTATTTGGATTAAATGTTTGCTTTTTTTCCCCACTTCTTCTGTAAAAGTCTTGAAACAGTTGCCATTGCAAGAGATGTGGAAGACCTCGCAGCTGCCAGGATCACGCCAGTTGTCCCGTTAGACAATTTTAGGAGGAAGAACACCGCCTCAAGACTTTCAGAGATTGTGGGTAGTGAAGTAAGTCTGAGTGAATGATCAACCCTCTGGACCATTTTTTTACCCTCCCTATGATTTGGGTTACTTGCTGTTTCTCTATTTCTTGTAATTTTTTTTTTTACAGTCAAATTCTGAGGAATTTCGTCCTATTAAACGGAAAAGTCAGAGTGTCAGAAACAAGAAAATCCCCAAACCAATTGTGAAGAAAATGTGCGCTACCACATACACATTTGGAATACAAGCCTGCATTGATATTAGGTCTCGCAATGCCACCTTCCTCAGAAACACCCCGATCTATGCCATAATTGGAAACCACACTCTTTTGGTTAATGTCACCCCAGGCAAGTGAAACAGATGCACTGATGTTCTTAAATGAAGCCTTTTTGAAAGGGTAAAAAAAAACAATCTGTTTCCCTTCTTTTCATTTCAGCTGCTGGACCACCCATTGAAAGGATTGAAGTTGAGTTTCAGATTGGTGAAAAGGCAGCAGAAAAAATCCTTAAAGTGGTTAACCTGAGTGAGGATGACAAGATACTTGAGGACAAAAACGTCCTGATGAAGCTGAAGAAGATTTTGGTTCCTGGTCTGAAGAACAACACAAAGTCTTCATCCTCCAGCTCAAGCAGCTCTCGTTCCAGCAGCTCTAGATCCAGCAGTTCTCCTTCAAGCAGCTCTAGCTCTAGCAGCTCTTGCTCAAGCAGCTCAAGTTCTAGCAGCTCAAGTTCTAGCAGTTCTTCTTCAAGCTCCTCCAAGACCTCTTCCAGATCCTCCTCTTCGAGCCGCAAAAGCAAGACGCTGGATCTTGCTGACCCGCTTAACAAAACACCAAAGAGGTCCTCCAGCAGGTCCTCCAGCAGGTCGTCCAGCTCCAGCTCCAGCTCCAGCTCACTCAGCTCCTCTAGCTCCATGTCCAAGGTGAGGCAACTTCACAATTCACAACCTACATAGTTATGAAAATCGCATTGTTTGTTTTGGAGACAAAAATAAGGGCAATTTTATTCACCTGCTTTTCTATTACAACAGGAACGGTATGACCTGAACTTCACCAAGGATCACATCCACCAGGTAACATTGTTGTGATCTTTTAGAAGTGTTTTTAGTCACTTCGACGCTCAAGGAAATTGGCTTCAAATCAACTGCTCCCCAAGCTAATTTAACCTGTAAACCACCTTGGAGTCTTTCTGAGCTGGGTAAATGTTTTTCCTTCACAGCATTCGATCTCAGCAGAGCGTCTGGAAAGCAAGAGCTGTGCCAGCAGCTTTGAATCCATTTACAACAAGGCAAGTTATAAAAATTATTGTAGTCCTGCGCATTCATATACAAGTAAAGAAAGAAAAAACAAAAACAATCTACATGTCTTCTTTGTGCTTGCAGGCCAAATACCTGTCCAACACTGTCCGTCCACAAGTCGCAGTCCTTGTCCGTGCCATTAGACAAGACAACAAGAACCAGGGATATCAGATCGCTGCTTACTTTGACAGTGAAACTGCCAGAGTGCAGATCATCGTGGCCAACCTCACTGAGAATGACAACTGGACCATCTGTGCTGACAGCGTGATGCTCAGCTACCACAAAGTGATGGTACAGTTTTTTCTTTTAGCGTTTTATTTTTGTTATTAATTATAACTTATAACAGTCACCATGAAACCCAGACACTGTAGATGTAGTTCCGAGCAGTTTATTTTCAGTGCAAAACTGCAGGTTTCCAGACTTCCAGTTGCTGCCTTCATTCAATATTTTTATTTTCCTATGGGAACATTAAAAAATGCAAAATAAAAGGTAAAGCTGTTCAGCTTCAAACTGTGCAGCACAAGGCTAATGATATGGGCTCCCAAAGTAACAAAGATTTCATGTTGCTGATGAAAGATTTGGTCCCCAATTGTGCTTTCTTATAAATTAGTGCACATTAATGCACCTTACCGTTAACATCAATGAGAAGGAACTGACCACAACAATGTGTTGTTTTTCAATATTTTTCTGAAATTGTGAGTTATACTTTTAAACTGGCAAATAAAAAGTCTGAACCGCAGGAAGAAGATTTTAGATTAAGCTTTTCCACAATTTTTCATTTAATGCACTATCCTCTATTACTTATAATTAGTATATTTCCTGGAAACTTAATTTTTTCCCCCAGACTCGTCTAACCTGGGGAATTCAATGCAAGCAGTACAACGCCACGATCACAGCTGAAACCGGTCGCGTTGAGAAGAAACCTGCAATCCGTGTGAAACTGGCCTGGGCGAGACTCCCTCATTACATGAAAAAATATTCAAGAAGGTAACGTCACAAACGAAGGAAATCATCCTGTAGCCATCGCTATTTGGAAGTCGAGCCTTAATTTGTGTACGTTTTTAAGTGTTTTTTTAAACTTTTTCTCCCATTTAGAGTCTCTAAATGGTTTTACCGTGTCGCTGAGGACATTGGAGTGAACAGGACAAAAGTCCACAACGACCCAAGACAGATAAAACTCACTGTAGCTGTTGCCAACGAGACAAACTTGAATGTCACACTGAAGACATCAAAGGTGCAGCAATGCATCATCATTTAATTCATGCAAACACCACATTTGCATTGCATGTATATGTCAAAGATCATTTCTGTTTGTTGGAAATCCAGAGGGCCTATTACAAACTGGGATGGGTCCTTCCCTTATACCTGCCGATTAACAACACTGCTGCTGAGCTGCAGGCGTACCGGGGCAGACTGACGGAGCAGGTCATCTACATGCTCACCAAGTCACCGCAGGTGAAAAACCCTCACACATCACTTAATCTTAATATGTAATTTCTATGAGCAAGTTAATGGTAATAGTGTTTGCAAATATTCCAAATAAAGCAATTACATTACCTTACAAATTTTAGATTGAAAAAAAAAAAAGGTGCGTAAAAATACAACCTGCTAATCTCAAACTGAGCCGTGCCTAATTTATGCTCATTTTAAAGAGGTTAAATTCAGTATTTTTCTCATTTCAGCTGAGTGCTCCGTGGTCAATGACACAGTGGTCACCTTCAACAACAGGGAGTTCAAAACAGAGATGCCACACACTTGCCCTCAGGTCTTAGCTCAAGATTGCACAAACGAACTCAAATTCATAGTTCTGCTGAAGAGGGATCAAACAGCAGAAAAGAATGAGATCAACATCAAGGTTGAAAACATGTAAGTGATGACTGTGCACAGTATGCAACATGACTGTCTTTGAAGAAAACGACGTTAACATTTAAGCTGTGTTTCCACAGTGATGTCGACATGTATCTCAAGAACAATGTCGTTATGGTGAAGGTTAATGGAGCAGAAATTCCTCTCAACAACCTGCCATATCAGCATCCCTCAGGTAGGACAATGTTGTGGGTTATATGCTGGACTCGCACATATCGACCATTTATTTTTATGTTTAAACATGTATGTTTATAACAGGCAACATACATATCAAAGAAAAAGAGAAGGGCATTTCTCTGTTTGCTCACCGTCATGGTCTTCAGGAAGTCTACTTCAGCTCTGAGAAAGTGCAGGTGATGACAAAAATTGTGGTAAACTCGGGCATTCATCAAATGACATCTTGATAATTGCATAATTGTGACTCAAATACCTTTTTATTTCCCCTCCAAGGTTAGGGTGGTGGACTGGATGAGAGGCCAGACCTGTGGAATCTGTGGAAAAGCTGGCGGCGAATTCAGACAGGAGTACGTGACTCCGAACGAGCGAGTTTCCAGGAACGCGACGAGCTTCGCTCATTCCTGGGTTCTGCCTGCAAAGAGCTGCCGTGAGGCCTCTGGTAAAAAAAATCTGTTCCGATTTTGAAAACGCAACACCGTGATTCAAAAGAATTTGCGCAACTATAAACTCAAAGCAGTCTGCAAATGATACAAAAATGAAAGGGTCCGTTTTTTTTTATTTTCTTTTTCCCAGAGTGCTACATGCGGCTTGAGTCGGTGAAGCTGGAGAAGCAGGTCAGGGTGGCAGGTGAGGAATCTAAATGCTACTCCGTCGAGCCTGTGCTGCGCTGTCTGCCTGGCTGCCAGTCCGTGAGAACCACCTCCGTCACTGTCGGCTACCACTGCGTTCCTCTGGGTGAGCGGCTGGGCCCCAAGGACACATTTATTATTAAAGCACTCTTCAAATCTTGCACCGAACCTAACCGCTCCACTCTCCCTTTCAGAGTCGAACATGAATCGCCCTGATGGTCTCAGTAGCATCTTCGAGAAGAGCATCGACGTGAGCGAGACAGCGGAGTCCCACCTGGCCTGTCGCTGCACTCCACAGTGTGCCTAATTGTGTTGCTTTCTGACATTCGTTCTGTTTTTTTGTGTTTCATGGATGCTTGTAAACTAAAATAAAGAAGCAATTGAAATTGTCTCTGTGGTGAACGTTGATGGCACAAAGTAAAAAGAAAAGGTATCGTTAAAAATAAATGTAGGGTGAAGAAAATGTATTTTTTATCATTTTTATCATTGCTAATAATAAAAAGAGCTGAGAAATCCAAGAGAGTTTTCGGGATACATTTAAAAATAAACTAACAGAAATACCGAAAATAAGAAGTTTTTAAAAACACACACGCACACACACATGTTTGCGCAGCTATCTTTGTGGGGACTTTCCATTGACATTCATAAACCATACCTTTACCCTTTTCCTAACCCTAACCATCACATACCTAACCCTAACCCTAACCAAAACTCAATTGACACCTTAGTCCTAACTCTGACCCCTGACCCTGAAACAGGGTTTCCCCTGGTGGTCCCCACAAGGAGCAATTGGTGCCCACAACGTAGTATATGTCAGGAAAATCGTCCCCACAAAGTATTATAAACAAACGCACACAGACATTTGGAGTGAGATATGATATGATATGATGCAACATTTGAGATAGTTATTAGACAAAAAGATAAACCTCAACAGTTTTTTTGTTTTCTACATACATCAACAATAATCATAACTAAACCACACTATTTAGTCTTTTCATACTATAACACCTTTATAACATGTTGCAAGTGAATTTTAACTGCAAATTCCATACTAATAATAGTCATGGCCATAAAGAGCTGCACTTACATTATTAACTAAATGATGATTCTTTGCTGAAACTGAGATCAGACGTTTTGTGTTGTCAGGTTTTGGAGGGGATAAAGCTAAATTATAACACCATATTATACCTTAAATTATCTTAGATGTGAGAACACAGCCTTGGTGATGGAGAATGGAAATTATTTTTTGTGTTGTGCTGTAATTTAAACCAATTTTAATGGTTTGAAACCATTAAAATTGTCTGATTAGTTTTAGCAGTCAGCTAGGAAGTTGTTAATCTGTCACAAAGTAAGCAGTTCTGTGAGTCCTGGATTATATTTTTCCAATGTCATTCCTTCTGCAAAGTGATGTAAGACAAAAACAAGAGCATCAGAGGACACCGTTTTCCTGACATCTTGTAGTCTGTCATTCTCATCAGAGGGGTTTCATTTTTATTCTCGCTCTGACACATTCTCATCCAAATCACCGCCTGCTTCCTTACTCGAGCCTCTGACCCAACAAACTTTGTATCTAAAACCTAACTCACTGAATTTAGCTTCAAATGTGTTTTTGCAATCTGTTTGTAAGATTAGATTCAGATTCAGACTTATTCATGTCCCAAATGGGCAATTGATATTACAGCAAGTAAAAAAACTAAAAGATAAATTTAAAAACAAAGAAACAACATACCAAAAAAGACATCACATATAAGTCAATTTGAAATTTATAATCTATATAATCTACAATCATAAATTGCAGGTGGAGATCTTGTGTCTTGTGGCGGTCCTCCTCAACGAGACCTGGACACAGACATGAGATCTGCCACTCAATCATCTGGTTGGGAGTGTACATGTGTGGATGTAGACGTCTGATGCAGTTTTGTCTCTCCGCTGTTTCAAGATTCCCCCGCCATAATCTTTATATACTAACATTTGTCTCTCTAAAGAGACTGGATCAGAACCTGATCTCAATTGAAGTACCTAAACTATAATTTGCCTTCATTTGGCCCTCAATGCCAGATATAGAACCCATTGTACTAGATGTAGAGTAAAACTGACCCACTGCAGCCTCAGTGCACAAAGATTTGTAACAACTGTGCAAAAGTACATGTGTGTTAAAACAGCTTAATTTCTGTATATTTTTTAAAATTCAACAAAAAGGCATCACATTTTAGTCTAAAACAAAATACTTGTAAGGTACGTCAAACATGTTTTGAAGAGTTAACTTTGTTGATGAGGTTCAGGGGGATTGAGATAGTAAACATGTGACAGATTTCAAATAATTTCTTACTGCTGATCATTTCACTCAACTTCCTGCTCCCCCTGATGTTTCTATGATAATAAAAACAATTGGTTTGGTCCAACTTTGTTCTCAAACACAGTCAAGCAAGTTTAATTTCAGTTTGAGTTGTCTGTGGAGTTGGTAATGTGTCTTTAATTTATGTTTTAACATGAACTATTGCATTTAATTTGTTGTACTATTTTTTTATTTTGTGTCTGTATACATTTTAAGAATATTATGTTTTGCCATCAAACCATTTATTTATGTGATGTGGGTATTCCTGCATTTTTTTTTATTCACAATTTATAAAAATAACAACTTACAATCCTTTTAGCTATAGTGGATGAAGATTCATTCCTTTAGTATTAGTCATTATTCATAACTTCTATTTATTATTTCTAAAATTTAATTTGCATTAAATATTTCTGTTGAAAGGTTTTTCAACCCCAAATGCTTTGTCTAGCCATTTTATATAAAAAGTATTGTATAATTAGAAATTGATTAATTCAAAGAATTAATGTAATATCTGCATGTCTGAACCCAGATCTACTGTGTGTTGGTTTTGCAACAGCAGGTCTGATGAGAAAGGACCTGACTGGACGAACTCCTAATCTTTAACTGATGATTGGATAAATAGCTCACAAACTGCAGGCCAGGCCTTCTCGTCCAATATCAGTTGCTGATCTCACTAATGGCAAAAAAAGGTTAAAATTCTCAAAATACACACTCCTGATCTTTGTGGAAATCCTTCTTAGAAGAGTTCAAGCTGTACTAGCAGCAAAAGATTAGTCAACTTCATGTTAAACCTCATTGGGATGTCATCCTAGTTTGTGTGTTTGAAGGCAAAGGAGCAAATACATTTGGCAACACGGTGTACCGAAATGTAAATTGTAAAAATTTAGATGATAATATGCTGTGCCTGCCAAACTCTTGAAATATGCATTTCTCAGCGAACAACACAGTTAAGATATAATATATAAAATATTGCAGACCTTTATTTTACTGTCTCATACTGTAAGTAGTATTTACCTTCAGGAGAAAACTACCTTGTTTTCACCAGTGTTTAAAAACCACAGTGCCTAAGAAAACAGGACCTATTATGCAAAATTAACATTTTACTTGTTTTGTACTTCCATTTGGGCCTCGGATGCTTCTAAAAACATCCAAAATGTCCAAGCACTTAAAAAGAACCTCCTAGCTGTTTTTGCTACATCCATATTGTTGGCAGTACTGACTGACTGAACAATAATGGATATTATTGGCATATACACTTGTCAAAGTCAAATGGCTCACTGATCCTAGGAGGACCGACTCATAGAGGTCTCCATATTGCCAGATTATACTACGCAGGAGTTCAAGTCAAGTTTGATACTTATATTGTAAATATTCAGTGTGATGTGTTTGGTTTTAATGTTACTTTAAAAAGATAGAATATCAGTGTTATAAGAAGAAGTGGAATTTTTTATGGTTCAAGAACTGTGTGTCATGCGCTAGCATCATGTTTTTAGAACGCATTGGCCTGTGTTTAAACAGTAGAACAAATATGCACAAGATGAAAACGTGAAAACATTTTGTGGTTTGCACTGATGTGGTCCGAGCCTAAAAGCCCGACCTGTTAAAATGACCTGACCTTACTGGTCACAGTGACCAAAGCAAACAAGGAAAGTAAATATCCTTTCTGAGTGAACTTTGAAATGGATGAAGAGTTACCACAAACATTTATTAGATTAATTAAGGGATATAAATAAAGACATGACAAGAACTGAAAATGTATTAACACAAAGAAAATTACACAGTAAAAATGCCGGTGTTGAATTAACACCCAAAAGTTTCTATATGTGTCCAAGTCAGCAGGTGTTAAAGTAACACTTTTGAAAGTGTTAAAAGATTGACACCCATTTTTTTTTTTTTTTTGTTAAATTAACAATGGTCTATAATACTGAAATGGGTTTAAGAAAAGTTAAACTTTCCATTTCTGTGTATTGGTTGAATATTTTCCACTGGATTTAATTGATATCGAAACCTTGTGGGGGTCATTTATTTACTTTTTTAACACCACATTGTGTTTTGTGATCAACACTACACGGGTGTTGCTTTTTATATATTTAACACTAACACCGTTGCAATGCTAATGTGCTGCCAGGATCCTAGTGAGAGCTCGTAAATTCGATCACATCACACCTACTCTTCACTAGCTTCACTGGCTTCCTGTTACCTATAGGATTCAATATAAAATTGCACTTATCACCTATCACTGTCTATATGGAACCTCACCGGATTACCTGAAGGACCTCCTTACTTCACATTCACCTTCTAGACCCCTACAATCCCAAGCCTGCAATCTTCTCCACCTTCCTCGATCAAAACTAAGGACTATGGGTGATCGAGCCTTTGCTGTGGCGGCTCCTCGTCTATGGAACTCTCTCTCTGATATTTGAGAGCCCGCAATTATTGTCTGATTTTAAAACTGGCTTGAAAACTTTCCTTTTTAGACAAGCCTACCCCACTTTTAAATGACAGTTGTTTGTTTTTGTTTTTTTTTAATTGTTTTTGATAGCTGATTTTATGTTTTTAGATGCACCATGTAGCACTTTGAGATTTTTATTAATGAAAAGTGCATTATAAATTAAATTGATTATTATTATTATTATTATTATTATTATTATTATTATTATTATTATTATTATTATTATTATTATTAATGTGACACTCTGTATTGCTGAATTTAACATGGACACATATAGACACTTTTGGGTGTTAATTCAACACTGGCATTTTTACTGTGTACTTGCGATGTAGAAATGCCAAAACATTGAACAAAAAATGTTATTTCGAATTACACAATTTGTGTTAATACCAGCATAACCCTGTGGCTAAAGAAGAGCTTTTTCCCCAAGAGCTGTGAAATCTATCTGTTGCGTCCTTCTATCCTCTCTGTCCCCCTGCAGGTGCAACACCTTTATCCTGCACCTAAAGAACTAATTATGGCTTTATTTATTTATATATCACTGAGGGTATCACTCCAATTTCATTATGTTCCAGAAGCATAATGACAAATAAAAATCTTATGTCTGATGTCTTGTCTATGAAATGTAATTTTATTATCCAGTTTTGTAACCTTTGCATTGCCAACAAACAAACAAGCAAGCAGAGTTTATCTTCTTAAACAATAAATTGTAAAGTTTGAAGCATTTCTAAATTTCTAAAAACATGTCATATTTTGTCAAAATTTTCTTTTGAATTAATGTTTACATATTAACAAATACCAGCATCATAGATGTATGGTAGAATGAAGCTATATTACAGTTTAAACATAAATTGCTAAATGGAACTATTTGGTCATGATTTTGGAACAGGATGCTCCGGTTTGACCTGCATCAAAGAACCAGGTCAGGTGACCCTAACTTTCCATCCTTTCATGCATGTTGCACAAACCAGATTGTGACCAAAAGATAAATAAGTTATCCATCAAATTACAGGCAACGGGCATATTTGCATAGCACCGATGTCCGTATAAAAGGCTGCCTGTCACCACAGATTGTCACAGCCTCATCAGCCATGAAAGCGGTTGTGCTAGCCCTGACTCTGGCCTTTGCGGGTAAGAAGCATACTGCACTAATAGATTGCATTTATTACATTTATTTGATTTATAAACTGCACATTTGATGTTTTTTTGTATCTTTTTTTTAAATAGTTAAGTGTTTATTGTTGAAACATTTTGAATAATTTTAGAATTTCTTTAAAGCTTCTGAATTAGTTCTTCTGTATTAAGTTGATACAATTATTCATTCTTCTTTAATGTTTGACAAAAATCTTTTCTTTTTTTTCCCCATCCCAGCTGGACAAGGTTTTGAACCTGGTAAGTCTGGCATTTGAACGTAAACTAAATGATTCAAAATTAACATAGCTGTGCTTTTATAAGTGAATTTTACCACATTCTCTGACTTATAGTTCTAAAAAATAACACACATATGTCATCCATTATTCTTACTGTGCAAAACTGTGTTTACAGTCCCTGAATTTGCTGCCAGTAAGACCTATGTGTACAAGTATGAAGCATTACTCCTCAGCGGTCTTCCTGAGGAAGGTTTGGCAAGAGCTGGATTGAAAATCAGATCCAAACTTCTCATCAGCCGAGCTGAGCAAAATACTTTAATGCTGAAGGTAACAATAAATCAACTAGCGACAGCAATTGTTTTCCTTTCCAAATTCCTAACCAACACATTTTACTTAAATCACAGCTTGTGGAACCTGAGCTCTTAGAGTACAATGGTATTTGGCCAAACGACTCAGCAATCCCATTACCCAAGTTGACGGCAGCCCTGGCACCTCAGTTTGCGATCCCCATCAAGTTCGAATATGTCAATGGTGTTGTTGGCAAAGTCTTTGCTCCTGAGGGGGTTTCGGCTGTGGTGCTGAACATCCACAGAGGCATTCTGAATATTCTCCAGCTGAACCTCAAGAAGACCCACAAAGTCTATGACTTGCAGGAGGTTTGTAAAAGAGGCAAACGGTAGCCTATTTAAGAAGTTATTTACCAATAGTCATAAAACTTTAGTCTAAAAAGTTTTCTGTTCTCCACAGGTTGGAACTCAGGGTGTGTGCAAGACCCTCTACTCCATCAGTGAAGATGCACGTAATGAGAACATCCTTCTGACCAAGACCAGGGACCTGAACAACTGCCAGGAAAGAATCATTAAGGACATGGGACTGGCATACACTCAGAAGTGTGAAAAGTGTCAGGAGGTAAAACTAAACCTATTGTGTTCCAAGGTAAAACTGTTCAAAGAGCTAAGCTTTGAATTTAACCCATGAGTTGTTTTTGACAGGAAACCAAGAACCTGAGAGGCACCACAACATTCAGCTACACCTTCAAACCAGTCGCTAATGCCATCATGATCCAGAAAGTGGAAGTTAATGAGCTGATCCAGTTCTTGCCTTTCTCTGAGGATAACGGAGCTACTCAAATGAAGACCAGGTATGTCAAGGTTTACCAGCAAAAAAGAGGCTGGCACTTAAGCTTTTGTATTTTGTTCTAATTGTTGTAAGTTATTTTATGATTATTTTCTTTTATTAGTACATTTATTGACTTCTGTACAGCACTTTGGTGCAGCTTCAACTGTTTGGAAAGTGCTTTATAAAAACATTTGACATTGACATCAACCTAACATGTTTACGCCTCAATTTAAAGGCTGTCCTTGGAGTTCCTTGAGATTAAGAAAGAGCCCATTACACCTATCAACGCTATCTATAAACACCGTGGATCTCTCAAGTACGAGTTCGCCAACGAACTTCTTCAGGCCCCCATTAAGCTTGTCAGCAAGTTCACCAATATAAGGGCCCAGGTACGGTTTGGACTGCTTTGTAAGACAGACCCACTATTATTAAACAATGTGAATAGCAGCTTCAAATGACAATGATTGTGTGATGTCAGACTGCAGAGATCATGAATCAGCTCGCCAGAATCAACGTGGAGAATATTCATGAAAATGCACCCATGAGGTTTTTGGAACTGGTACAGCTGCTCCGTGTTGCTCGCTACGAAGATCTGGAAATGTACTGGAACCAGTACAAAAAGAGTTCCCCTCACAGGTTCATATCAGTGACTGAACATAACTTGCAAAATGAATAAATGCTTTTAATGAACTTTTTTTCCCACACTTAATTTCTTTTTTGCCTTTCCAGACACTGGTTCTTGGATACAGTTCCTGCTGCTGGCACTCGCGACGCTTTCAGATTCATCAAAGAGAAGTTCATGGCTGAAGAAATAACCATTGCTGAGGCGGCTCAAGCACTGGTATCATCTGTGCACATGGTGACTGCTGACCCCGATATTATCAAGCTGTTGGAGGTTGGTAGTCTTGCACTTTGTGAATAACTCATTCTATGAATAAGAATGAATGGATACAATATGAATGTTTTTTTTCCACTTTTGAAGAACCTGTTGGGCAGCGACAAAGTAGAGAAAAATCCACTTCTGCGTGAGATTGTCTTCCTTGGATACGGTACAATGGTTTACAAGTACTGCAATGAGACAGCTCCCTGTCCCGCTGACCTTATAAAGGTAATTTAACCACATAAATTTGATTTCGCTTCTAACTGAGGAAACACCGGGAGAACTAGATTATGTTGTTAAAAACTAATTTCCGCCAACAGCCTATTCAAGATCGACTTTCAGATGCTATTGCCAAGAATGAGGAAGACAAGATCGTCCTGTACGTAAAGGTTTTGGGAAATGCTGGACACCCATCTAGCTTCAAGTCTCTCACTAAGATCATGCCCATCCACGGCACTGCTGCTGCATCCCTGCCAATGAGAGTTCATGTTGAAGCCATCATGGCTTTGAGGAACATTGCAAAGAAGGAGCCCAGAATGGTTGGTTCTAATATCAAGTGTTTAAAAGTGTTTTTGTCTATCCACAGAGGTGCATTAGAAGTTAACCTTTCTTCTCTGAATTAGGTCCAGGAACTGGTTCTCCAGCTCTACATGGACAAGGCTCTCCACCCAAAGCTCCGCATGCTGTCCTGCATTGTTCTCTTCGAGACAAATCCTTCCATGGGTGTGGTGACCGCTCTTGCCAACTCTGTGAAAACAGAGGAGAATCTGCAGGTGGCCAGCTTCTCTTACTCTCACATGAAGTTCCTGAGTAGGAACCATGCAACCGTTCATCCTGATGTGTAAGGCAATCGTCTCTTCCTGAATTATCATTAAGTCCTAAAAATTTGTGCTGAGTCACCTCTTTAACGCTCCTACTGCAGTGTCGCTGCGTGCAACTTTGCCATGAGACTGTTGAGCCCAAAGCTGGACAGACTGAGCCTGCGCTACAGCAAAGCTATTCATGTGGACTACTACAACAGTAAGAAGACATAAAGAGAAGATGAGTTCTATTTGTTCTGAAGTGTTAGCTAACCTGTTTATTCATGTCTATATCAGGCTCCTCAATGCTCGGTGCTGCTGCAGATGCTTTTTACATCAATGATGCTGCAAACATTTTGCCAAAAACTGCTGTTGCAAAGACCAGAGCCTTTGTCGCTGGAGCAACTGCAGAAGTCCTGGAGGTAATTAAAAATACAAACACCTGTTCAAAAGCATATAGCAGAAGCATTGTTTTTAATGCAGTTGTTTTTTGTTCTTTTTTTTGCTTTCCCTACAGATCGGAGCCACTATGGATGGACTGCAGGAGCTAATCCTGAAAAACCCTCTTCTCTCTGAAAACACTGACAGGATCACCAAAATGAAGCGTGTCATAAAGGCTGTAAGCACCAATCAAAGGAAGAAATATTACACAGACCACATGGCAAAAAAAACCATAACTTTTTTTCTCTCCACAGCTGTCAGAATGGAGATCCCTGCCCGCCGACAAACCCCTGGCTTCTATCTATGTCAAGCTCTTTGGACAGGAGATTGTCTTTGCTAATATCAACAAACCCATGATTGACGAGGCTGTTAGGGTACTACAGAGACAACAATCAACTGAGCTCAAGGAAAATCAAGTTTTGTCAGACATAGAATAAACTGTATGCTCCTTCTTTACAGTATTCCAGGGAATTACCCCTTCAGGGATATGGAAGAGATGCTCTTAAGGCTCTGCTTGTGACTGGCGTCAACTTCAACTATGTTAAGCCTGTGCTGGCTGCTGAGATGAGACGCATTCTTCCAACTGCCGCTGGTCTCCCGATGGAGCTTGGTCTGTTTAGTGCTACTGTGGCTTCAGCTTCTTTTGAAAGTGAGTAAAACACAGTTTGGAAAGACTTTCTCTTTAGGCTTTGCTGTCTAACTTCATACCGAGAGGTGGAGATGACAGGAAAACAGATTATTACACTGCAAAAATACAAACGCAGATATTTTTCAAGCTTCTAGTGCTAATATCTTAGTGCACTTGAAATGAAAAAAAAAAACTAACTTGCAAGTAATTTTTCAGCAAGAAACCAGACCAAAAAAAATACTTGGTAAGAATCTGTGTTTTTACAGTGTAAGCATATTACAATATACACTCATTTAAATGTGACTTCCTTATTCAAAGCAAAGTAAAATCTTGTGATCAGTTTTAAGCAACAGGAAAAGTCAAGAGTTTTACTGTTTTCTTAGTCAAGCCAAACACATCACCACGCCTGCCAGAAGATTTTCCCCTCAACAAGCTCCTGGACACAGACATTCAGCTTGAGGCTGAGGTCAGACCAACGTGAGTAGCCACTGTCATACACTACATGAAATTCACCATCAAATGATTAATGTGATAAAAAATAAACCTGAAAACCTTTCTTTTTATTTTTCCAGTGTTTCCATGAGCACATATGCAGTTATGGGAATCAACACAGACATTTTCCAGGCTTTTATGATTGCGAACGCCCAGGTCCACTCTGTTATGCCGGCCAAAATTGCTGCAAGACTCAACATCAAAGAAGGAGACTTTAAGCTTGAAGCTCTTCCGGTTAAAGTGCCTGAAAACATCACATTTGTGAAGTAAGCACTTGGATGAATTTAACTTAACCTCTATCACTGTACTTGCAGTTGAGCTGAATTTGTTTATTTTCTCTTCAACAGTGTGACAACGTTTGCTGGGTCAAGAAATATCGAGGAACTTCCCGCTGAGAGAATTACCTACCTCTTCCCCACCAAAATCGTGCCCATAAGACCAGGCAAAGCCCGCTCATCCGAACGAGCTTCCTATGTTGACAGCATGGTAAGTTTAACTTAGCCTTCACAGCTACTGTTGCATCTGCAATTAAATTCTGATTGCGTCTTGCTTCTCTTACAGCTCTCATCCTCCGAGCTCCTTCCTGAGGAAGCAAAATATGCCATTCGCCGACATAAGATTCGAGGATTTGCCAAGAAGTACTGCGCTAAGAGCAGGGATGTTGGACTGAAGGCCTGTCTCAGGTTTGCCAGTGAAAACGGTGCCTACATCCAAAACACTCTGTTGTACAAACTGGTTGGCCGCCACAACTTCTCTTTCTTTGTGAAACCAAGTAAGCACAGGGCGAAATCACACTTGAGTATTCTGTAGAAGCATGTTGCACACCAAATATATTAATGACTCTCTTTTAATCTAAGTTGAAGGTGAAGTGGTTGAGAGATTGGAGATGGAGGTTAAAGTTGGACCAAATGCTGCAGAGAAGCTTGTTAAGCGCATCAACCTGAACGAAGAGGAACCCACAGAGGGAGGACCAGTCGTGATGAAGCTCAACAAAATCCTGTCTTCAAGAAGGAACAGCTCCTCATCTTCCTCCTCTAGCTCAAGCAGCTCTTCATCTCGCTCCTCAAAGACTTCATCCTCCAGCTCTTCAGCTCGCTCCGGCCGTAGGATCAATCTTGCAGCCCGCGCAAGTGACAGCAGTAGCAGTAGCAGCAGCCGCAGCAGCAGCAGTAGCAGCAGCAGCAGCAGCAGCAGCAGTAGCAGCAGGAGAAGCAGCAGCAGCCGCAGAAGCAGAAGGACGAGTGGCAACACATCAAGATCCAGCAGCAGTTCAGACAGGACCAGCTCTGCATCAAGCATCGCATCTCTCTTCAGCGGCAGCTCAAGCTCTTCTAGCTCCAGCGTCTCTCGCTCTAAGGTAAATAACTTTGTCTTGATCTTGCAGAAAAGTGTTTTAACAACACCAGCATAGCATGTGGGAAATCTGACCGAAATGTTTGCTCTTTACAGCAGGTGGCTGAGAAGTTCCGGAGGTTACACAAGGATTATCCCTCCAAATCATCTTCCAGAAGCAAGAGCAATTCTGCCAGCTATGAGGCCATCTACAATAAGGTGAAATGTGATCATCAGAAAAATGAATAAGCACTTAAGATGTGTTATTTATGTTCTGTTTAGTTTTAAGTGTGAATCTACCCCATTTAACTTTGAGTGTCTCCACAGAAAAAATTCCTCAGTGATCAGGAGGTTGTTGTGGCAATGATCTTCAGTGCTGTGAAAGTTAACAAGAAGATGTTGGGTTTCCAACTCGCTGCCTACCTTGACAAACCGAATTCCAGAATTCAGATCATCGTCTCCAACGTGTCTTCTGATAGCAACTGGAGGCTCTGTGCTGATGGAGTTGTGTTGAGCAAGCACAAAGTTACAGTAAGGCCCTACATACAAGACACACAATAAAAGTCTATATGCAACCATAGGTGACTCATTCTAATGTCATGTTGTTTGTCAACAGACTAAGATTTCCTGGGGCGAACAATGCAAGAGACATAGAGCCAATGCTACATTAGAGACTGGTCTTGTTTCTTCAAACCCCGCAGCTCGCCTCAGAGCGTCCTGGGACAAACTGCCTTCTGTCCTGAAACGTTACGGAAAGATGTAAGAAACTCTACATCACATAAGTCTCCATATCAGGAATTTTTGTACAGTTTCTGAGATTTTTTTTTCCCCATTTCCTTCCAGGGTCAACAGATTTGTTCGTTCTAAAGTACTGTCATACTTGATTCACTTGAAGAAAGTAAACGGCACCAGGAGGCTCTCAGTCCTTGCAGTTGCAACTTCTGACAAGACAGTTGACTTTGTTTTCAAAAGTCCAAAGGTATGAAAAGGATCAGGCTTTGTTCTCCAAACAGTGTCATTAATATTCTGGGTGTTCTTATAAATGAAATAAACTCTTCTTGCAGAAATCTGTCTACAATGTGACTCTGATCCTTCCCGTGTCTATGCCCATTGATGAGCTCAAAGGTCTCGGCCCATTTGATGAAGTCATTGACAAGATCCACTTCATGGTTTCAAAGGCTGCCGCAGGTAACGCCAAATGTTTCTTTTGTAAGTACAGGTAACCTTTGTCTGGCGAGTTCAGACTAAGTGTGTTTTCTTGCTCTTTCCAGCTGAATGCAGATACTTTGAGGACACACTCTACACATTCAACAACAAGAGCTTCAAGAACCAGATGCCTAACTCTTGCTACCAGGTTGTCGCACAGGACTGCACTGATGAACTGAAGTTTATGGTTCTCCTGAGGAAAGACTCTTCAGAGCAACACCATATTAACGTCAAAATTTCTGAGATGTAAGTTTCCAGGGCAAGCTAGAAGACAGCTTTAATCTTCATACACAGGACGATCAAGGACCCAAAATAAACAGGATTTTCACTTTTATGCTTTCAGTGACATCGACATGTATCCAAAGGACAACGACGTCACTGTGAAGGTCAACGAAATGGAAATTCCCCGCAGCAGCCTGCCTTACCGCCACCCAACAGGTTACTATGAACAGTCCTTACTGTTCTATTTAGTGTCACACTAATATCTACAAACTACAGTTACACCTGATAACTGTATTTCTGTCATTACATTTTCTTAAATTACTGCATCATGAAACTGTTACAGCTTCCATTGAGATCAGACAGAGTGGAGAGGGCCTTGCTGTGTTTGCACCTAGCCATGGTCTCCAAGAAGTCTACTTTGACAGACAGACATGGAGGGTAAAAAATATATATACTGTTTATTATTACCTTTTCCCTTGCATAATCTAAAAAATTAAAAGAGAGGTTTTAGGGAAACTTCAAATGTAGTTGATATTTCTGTTTTCTAATGTCACAATGTTGCATTGCAGATCAAAATTGCTGACTGGATGAAAGGAAAGACCTGTGGACTTTGTGGGAAGGCTGATGGAGAAATCAGACAGGAGTACCACACTCCCAACGGACGCGTGGCTAAGAACTCTGTCAGCTTTGCTCACTCCTGGATTCTGCCTGCTGAAAGCTGCAGGGATGAATCTGGTAAACCTCAACATATATCTAGAAGTTTTGCACATGGATTCATTCTTTGAAAACTGACTCAACAACATCGTCCTCCTGCAGAGTGCCGCCTGAAGCTTGAGTCTGTGCAGCTGGAAAAACAATTGACCGTTCATGATGACGATTCCACATGCTACTCTGTTGAGCCTGTACCTCGCTGTCTGCCTGGATGCTTGCCAATCAAGACCACCGATGTCATTGTTGGTTTCAACTGCTGGCCATCTGGTGAGTTTTTTTTCTTCTATTAAAAGGAAAATCCATAAAACATTTACAGTCCAATTTCTTAATGGTGTATTTCTCTTGTTTGTGCAGATTCTCAGACCAATGTCTATGACAGAAGTGTTGACCTGAGAAAGACTACCCAAGCTCACCTGGCTTGCAACTGCAACACCAAGTGCTCTTAACTACATTTCCTTTAAGTCACTATGTGTAAATTTTTTCTGTAACAATAAATAAGCTGCATCTTAAAATTCTGTGATGGTGGTTATTTAAATATATGTGTGTGATATATCGATTTATAAAAGATTTTAAAAGGGAAAAAGCTCAGCTTGCTCTGGGACTCGACAGTTTTTGAAGGTCGGATTTTTCACTGAAAACGTGCAGAACTGAAACCAATGTCAGGTTTTCAATTCAAAAACACAACAAAACTGCTTCAAATAGAATTCAAATACATTGTTCAAAGAGTCTCAATAAACATTGAGGAAACCTTCAAAAAATATATCCCTGCACATCAGTGAAGGGAAAAATGTATTTTACCCATTACATTTAAACCATTAGTCAAAATAATTGGTGGAAAAACACTTGCTCACTCACAAAGAAGAAAAAAAAATGTCAAAATTTTACAAGATGGGGAAATGAAGAACTATAAAAGCACTGGGACATCTTGGTACACCAAGCAAATGGCTTGGAATTTTACTGTGCTGGACCGAAACCTCCAAAAGGCCTCGTTTAGAGGCAGATAAATGCTCCCTACAACCTGAAGAACACCATCCAGGCTGAAAACATTATGCTTGAAAAACCAAAAGCAATTTTATTGTTTGAGCAGAAACCATACATCATCTTTCTCCTCCAGGTCCAGCAACTCTGCTTTGACCTATTCAAGAGCTGGAGTTCCTCACTCCAAATGTGAAATCAGTTTTATAGCCAGTGCATTTTACAGTAACAGCGTCCAGGGTTTTGTTGTTGCTGAGGGAGAACCCATAGTCTGACAAAATGTCAGGATGTCAGTGGTCACCACGTGTTTGAATTTATGCTTCACAATGCACACCAGCACCACCCAAAGGGCAAAGACAGGTAATGCAGGTGAAAGATCAGAAAACGGTCAGAATATCATATTTAACAATGTGTAAATGACTCATTTAAGGATAAAGAGTGAAGTGTGTGATTTCATATTAGAGAGTTACAGTAACTGTCAGAAAACTTAACAAACCACATTTACAATCATACAGTAGAAACACTGAAGTGGTTTAAATCTAACACATAATGTCGTTTTATAAAACTTACAACTAGGGAATGATAAATTGTTCATTCTATTTGTGCTACATCCACACTGCTCTGAGATAAATAGCTGCTTTCTAAATCTTGGTCAGAAAAAAATATCTTAAGCTCTACCAAGGATTTCCTCTTTTAGGCTTTGTGAACCACTATTAAACACTGAGCACAACTAAGAACAAACAATCCTGCTGAAGAGAAACATGTTTGCTCATCCACAAATGAACAGATTTTTTAAAAGTCCTCGCTCAGTTTCAAACGCAACAATGATTACAATACCACATAAATAAATAAATATTTTCCCCCAATTGTTTTGAAAAACACTAAGAAAATAAAATAAGAAACCTTTACAATTCATTTTGTTTCCGGCATTAACAAGACATATTTGGTTTCATTTTACTCTGTCTTTGATGCTTGCATTAATCAGACTCACATTTCTGCAACTCTGCATAAATAGCATACATTAAGAGATTCTCTTTCAAGCAATAAACGTTTCCATGGCTTCATATACTGCTGCTCTTCTCAGGTGTGAGTGAATGGCTGCTGAGGTCTTCGCTCTCCCTCCACTGTTTGTCCCGCAGACAAATACTTTCACACACTGGGCTCAATTCCTCAAAATGTTCTGAGTTTCCGTGTTTTGACGAGCTGCAAGTCACACTTTACAAAGAGATACACAATGCAATTACATTCAAATGCAGAAGTTACTGTTTTACTAACTTAAATTCAAGTAAAGACGTCGTACCTGTTTTCTGGAATAAGGCAAAGTTCACATTCCAGATCGCCTGCAGAAGACGACGTGAGAGAAACCGATCCGGGTATTGAGGAGGCCGAGTCTGATCGCCATCCGCTGGGTGTTTCTGAAGCCATCGGAGCACTGACCTCCGTTTCAGCTGGTTAGATTAAAATGTGCCTTAATAACCAACCAGGATTAACAAAACAGCAACTGTTAATTGGTTCTGAATTTAAGAAAATACTCACCGATCAATAAGGCACTTGCAGACTTCGGCGCATGAAGCTGCTTTGAGTTTCCAAACGGACTCATACTTAGAAACTGCTGCTTGAGCCATGTTCCCCGATCCTCCTCAAAGATCTTCCTCTGCAAGTTAAACCAGGACATTTTTAGAAACAATCCATGTAGTCAATTTTTTAGGCTCACGTTTCCTGCACAGTATTTCGTTCACCTCATGGCTCAGTCTAATAGCTGCTTCAGTGAAGTTCCTCCTTTCCCTCTCGAAGCTCTTTTTCTGTTCCTCTAAGCTCTTCCATTCCTCACCGAGGCGTTTCTTCTCCTGCAGCATGTAGCCATCGTTCTGCAGCGACGCCGGGTCTTCGTTGCACGCACAGCTCAGCTGCTTCTGCAAACCGATAAGAGCACAAGCATAGTATTCAGGAGGTATTCAGAAGAAATTCACATAGCTCAGAATTAACTTGATAATTTCAAAAAGATAAGATATAGGAATTGTGTCCATTTAAATATATATATATATATATCATATATGATAAAATACAGTATGTTGACTTTAGTAGTATTTTTATGTAAATCTGTCTTCGCAGAACAGACAGACTAGCATCTATGAAAATATCTGAACACAAAGACATACATACAACTTCACAGAAACATAACAGAAATACTAAAATATACCAATATTAAGGTGAAATAAATACACAAAAAGTGGTTCTAGAATCTGAGAACAAGTAAAAAAACATAAAGGCCACAATTCAATCAAGATCTATTTCAGTAAAAAATAGGTCTTGATAAAGACGTTCACTGTTCGATGAGCTTTATCTTCAGACTTTTGATATTCAAGTAGATATTTTTTTACAATTTAGCTCCCCAAAAAATGCTGCCTTACCTGTAGGAGCTGCTGCTGCGTTTGGATGAAATCTTTGCACCGCTGGATCTCCATCTTTAGCCGGTTCATCTCCTCCTCATGATTCTCACGAGGGACAGTGTCATCAATGTTAGACTCAGACATCTGAGTCAAAGACACTAAAAAATAAGGAAAAATCAGCCATGTCCCAAAGGTCAAATCTAGAATTTGATTATTACCAAAAGAAGAGGGCCTTGAGAATTAATAATACATTGATGCAGACCAGAGGATTAGGAAGATTTAAAAAAAAACATGTGTACTGCTTACATATGCACTGTGCAAGATGTGTTGTCTGATTTTAGAAAATCTGTTGGATCCTTCATCTTTAAACTTTACTTTTTAGTCATATAAATCACACAATGAACAAAATTAAAGAACTGTTTGTTTGCATGGTTGACCATGAACAGTTCTCTCCTGATCTACTGAAATTTATTTGACAACAGTAAATACTGTAGTCCTCAAACCCAACAAGTTTTTCTCCACTCTACCTTGGCTGTCCAGTCTTTCAACGTGGCTCTTAAGTCTTCTCCACTGGAGGCGAATACTGTTAGTCAGCTTCTCCCTGGCATCAATACAAAACAGCTCTAAACTTTCCTTACTGGGGTCAAACACCTCATCGTCTTCGTCTGAGGCAGCCTGAAATTAACACACGAATTATTGGTAAAGAACACCGTATAAAAATATATTTTTGTACTTATAGCCAAAATAGACAAAACAAAAGGAAAACTAGTGTTTAGAGAAATACGAGTACCAGTAAATAAATAAAGTAAAAAATATTTGGTCATTTTTACAACAGAGACTTAACAAGAAGAAAAAGGACTAGAAAAAGTGGAAACGGTATTTACAACCAGCACTGGCCAAAAAAGCTCCAACCTGAATGTCATTATGCTCATAATTTTCTCCTTTGGGGATCAGTTTTCTTGACTTCAGGATGAACATCATCTCCTTCTTCATCTGATGCATCACCTTCCTCAGCTCTGCGTTTTCCAGGACAAGCTCCCTCTGCCTCATGTCGTAGTCGCTCAGAAGCGTCCTGTACATCTCCCCCTCATGCCTTCAGGAAATATATATATATATATATATATATGTCTATATATATTAATATTATGTTATTAGTCAAGGTAGAGTAAAAGACTGACAAAACCATTTAAACTCTACCAGATATGATGTTCTTAAAGGTAAAGTTTCATCTCATATAACAATCTGTTTAAAAACCTGGATGACTTTAAGTTTTACACCTTTAAATTCAGACAAGACAGAAGTCGTTTTTTTTGTTAAGTCTTCTCCATTGGAGGCGAATACTGGTAGTCAGCTTCTACCTGGCATTAATACAAAGCAGTCTCTGAAAAAAATGTCCCTAAGGGCTTAGCTGGTGACAGGCTCTGAATGGCATTAAATTGGCCTTTGGTAATAAAGTAAAGAACATTGGCGTTATTTTTGACACGGTTATGTTATTTTGAGCTACTCTGTAGATATGCTGAAAAGCTTAAGGATGCTGGAAGCTGTTTTTTCTCACTCTTCATTTAATGTCTTGTCTCAAAACAGCAATATTATCATATATCACAATATTGACTGGGACAATTTCTTGCCCAGAATTTTTTTTTTATTGTTACTGAACAATAAAAAAATAAAAGCTGGTCGTGGCAGACGGCTGCTCAAAATGAGTCAGGTTCTGCCTGTAGGTTTTTTTTCTATTAAAATGACGTTGTCCCTTTATAATGTCCCCACATGATCAAAGATGCAGAGAAAGCATGTAAATGTTGTTTTTTGTCGTTGTTATTTTTTTAGCAATTGCTTTAAATTACTGCTTTATAAATAATATAAAATAAAATTAATGTTCATGTTTGAAATGCATGTTATTTTAAACATCCTGGCAAAAACATACCACTTTTACTGGTAGTGTAATATTGTAATCACGACAACCTTTAGCACAAACATCTTTACACACAATTTAAATATCGCCAATGATTTTCTTCCTTTGTGTGACAATACAAACTTTATGATTTCCTAATAACGATAAAAGCATTCTGAATTAAAAAGTATTTATTCAAAACTGACAGTACAATGGCTCTGACGACAGAGCTTTAACTTGATTTCATAAAGGCGAACAGAACCTACTTTGCCTCTGTTTTTTCAGTTTTCCACAGGCTTCTCTTTCCATCAGCTCTTCCAATGTTGTTTAATACATCAATAGCTGGAAAATAAGAACATAAAAATGAGAACATAAAGTGGGGCAAGTACTACACCAGAGGTTCCCAAACTGTGGGGCGCGCCCCCCAGGCGGGGGCGCTGTGCCATTGCAGGGGGGGCATGGGAAGCCATCTGGATGAAAAAAAAAACACAGGAGCACTGTATGCGCTGGGCTTTTACCTTAGAATGGCCAACCCTTTGTTATTTTTATGTCAATTTGATACAGTAGGGGCTTCTGCACTTCCCATATCTGTATCCTCTGTCACTTTTATCAACAGTTAAAACTGTTTAATCTGTTGTTAACATGTCGTAACCTGTTTTTCCAAGCCACCTTTAAATGCAACATGAGCGCTACCACGCTGGCGCAGCGAAGGAGACCTGCTGCAGCTGTGCAGAGCTACGCAGGTGTTGGAATCATGGCAGCAAACCAGCAAAACTTTTCACAGTTTTTCCCTCCAATCTAACAGACTGAGTTGGATGCTGGTAAAGTTAGCTAAAAGATGACTAGGTAATATCAATACAGCTTAACAGCTCTTTTTTTTTATTGCTGGTATGCATTTTATAATGTACTTGTTTTTATGTCAAGGTAACCTTGGGTGTCCAGAAAGGCGCCTACAAATAAAATGTATTATTATTATTATTTATTAACAAGTAGCCTGTAGGCTACCAATGTTGTTGTCATTTTGCCCCCAAGAAAGTTGATTCCCAACCCCGACCCCCCTCTCAACGTCATTCAACCAGACAGTCAATTTCTGGGGCCCAGAAATTGTTTGGAAACCACTGTTTCCAAACAATTTCTGGAAAATAAGAACATGAAAATGAGAACATAAAGTGGGGCAAGTACTACACCAGAGGTTCCCAAACTGTGGGGCGCGCCCCCGCCTGGGGGAGAAAAAGTTTGGGAACCACTGTACTACACTGTTTCTCCAGCTAGTTTATGCATTGTGATATAGTATACTTTTATTTTACTTCACATTTTCACATTTTACTTCACATTGGGGTGAGCAGGTTTCAGTGCATTGTCTCCAAGCTTTTAATTCCTTGTACACATTTAGTACTAAAATGAAAAACGATTATGCAACCAAATGTACTATTTCACCTGGTTTTCTATCTTTTTTCTCAGCCAGGAGTTGATTCAGTCGCTCCTTCAGTTTGGTGAATTCTCTCTCCCTCCTTTTCATTTCGTGGTTGAACTGACAGGCACGGCTTGAAATTATGTTTTGCAGTTTTTGCACCTGTTGCGAAGGAGAGAAAAAGGAAAAACAAGCTGATGCTTTTTGTACAAAATGTATGAGCTGAACTATGAAAGTAGCACTTGTGATGAAATTAGTGCACATTGCCTCATCTCACCTCTTCTTTCTCATTTTTCAGACAGTTCTGCAGACTCTTCAGTTTCAGCTGCAGCTGTCGTTCTCTCTCAAGCAATCCCGTGTTTTGTCGTTTGGAAACTTCAACCTCTTCCTGCCCAGCACAAGGGAAAGTGTTACTGACAGCAAGGCCTTTTGGTAGATCACAGAGAAATCCAATTGAGTATTTGTGTGTGTGTGTGTGTGTGTGTGGGGGAGGGCTTTACTATTCATTAACTAATCTGCAATTTTATTATTAACGCAACATTAAAAATAGACAAGTCACTCATTACTCTACCTTTAGGTGAGTGTTATTGATCTTCAGGTAATCCACGTTGCTGCTGAGTTTCATCTGCTCCATTTCCATGTTTTCCAGTGTTCGCAGGCTCCTGTGGTGCAGCTGAATCAGGTCATACATGCAATTCAGCACAGCCACAACATCCAGCTGTGAGCCGCTGACTGACTCGGTCCAGCCAGGCGAGAGACCCAGCAGTGACACCTCCTGTAAAATAAGACGAATCAGATGAGCCGACATTCAGACTTCCAACACGTTTCTGCAGTTTACCCCAGATCTGTCTTTGGGACTGAATTTATGACTAGGCCTATTAGTTTGAAAGCTACAAAACTTAACAGACCTGACTGATGTGAGACAGGCATTCCTGCAGATTGTGCTCTGTGCAGAAGGTGCTGAGCCTGTGCGGGTTTCTGTGGAGTGCCAGCGATGACTGGCTGAAATGACTCAAGGGAGGTGTTCTACATTCAACAGAACATCGGCGAGCGTCCTTGACTTGAAGGAGAAAAGAAGTCTGTCAAATATCTCCCGTGCTCCGTCTTGTGTTCATTTACAATATGAAAGAATCCATAACTTTTCAATTAAAATAAGCTGTTGAAGGAATTTTAGGGATTAATCTAATAATGATTATGGAGAGAATTTATCAGTTATGATTTCTGATACAGGACCCGCAATAGAGGACCAAACTGTGGAGAAACCCACAGGACAGAGCATGTAGCACTGAAGGACAAGGTTGATATGCAAGTCAAATATAGCACAAAACGATGACAACACATTTTGTGAGACAAAGAGCATTTTGCAATTAGTTATAATGTTTCACGAGATTTAAACTCACCCTGTGAGGATTCTGGCATTGTTGCACTGCAGCCGTCAGCAACCAGTGTGGAAAATCTACAGCATGTGCAGATTAGAAAACATGACAGCAAGATCCACCTACTGCATCCTGAAATAGGCGGTCAGATTAGCAGTGGCCACTCAACGCACTCTGGATTACCGGGCTTTGGGAATAAACAAGTGGTGGTGAGAGGTTGAAACCTGCAACAAACTGAGTAAAAAAGCTCCAGAATCAAGAATAAAAAGGTTGTAATTTGCGTTTAAAATTTGTGTATTTCTTTTACAGCTATTGATATGATTATTTTGTTAGTTTAAAGCATATGGAATCATAGCATTTAACAGGTTGCAGACAGAGCCAAGGCTGTTAATTATTCTTAATGAAATAATCTGTTGATCAGATTAACTGCAGGCAGACAACATGTTGGTTTATTTCCAGAGAAACAAAATCAAGAAACATGGATGGAAACTTTGTATGTTACAAGAAACAAGTATGGGCTTTCGAGTGAGACTGATCAACTCTCATTTGAAAGCACTTACTTAACTGTTTCTCTTACAATTTTGGATAAAAATTACACAAAAAATATAGAGTTCAAATAAAATCTAAAATATTTAAATAATTAACATTTTCTGACAATTCTGTTCTACTGTTGTTGGTTTTTTTTACCTTTCCTGTACCTTCTTAAAAGTTAATAATATAACTCAGATAGATATGCATTTTCTTTCAGTGACACCTAATCTGGTTAGACAAATTAGTAATCCTCAGCTTAGACAGACTACTAGTGTTAACCTTTAATGGAGGCATTTTAAATTTCAAGATCTGCTCATGCATGGTATTTCAAGAGTTTTGCCCATTGTCTATAGGACAGTGTCCAATAAATACGATTATTTATTTTTGATTAATTTAAATTAATTACAAAGTAGTTCTGGATCTACAGTTCAGTGTCACTTATTTTAGCATGTCTTGTCTGAGAACGACTAAAACGTGAGTACTTTGTATAACCAGAAATACTGAATAAACAGAGAAAATGCAGACGTTGCTTCATTGACCTGGCGCAGTGGCGACGTGACATTTAAACTGTATTGCTGCCTAATCTGGACAAGCTTAATCGTTTAAGGCGAGGATGAGTTAAATTACAAAACAAAATCAACGCGTACTATTTTATATACTCACTTCATGCTTCAATTTATGCCGTATTTCCGTGGCAATAGGTTTCCCAGCTCAGCTTTTCTCTGCAAACCAAACACGGCGCTGAATGGCCCACTCGTTGCATAGCAACCAAACATGGCTCAATGTGATTGGCTGCTGGCTGTGAGGCAGTTCGAGCGTTTTCAAAATTCAATACATTTCTAACATGAACTTTTACCGTGTTTAACAAACCCTTCAAACAAAAAAGCGTTTCTCACCTGGTCAGATTAAAAACGGATTTGACGACTGGAAGTCTAAAGTTCAAAACAAATATGAAGTGTAATGTCAACTAGACACATCATTTTAAACGAAAGCAATGCAAAAGGGCAGTTCGAACAAACATGTTGCCATCATTTAAAAAATATTTAAAACATAACATCGACATAATATAATAGTTCTGTCATCCTATATCAGTTCATTACCTGATATATTATCTTCTCATCATTCTGCAAAAAATATGTTTTGGGTTGAAGTGTAGTAAGGCTTGAGAGAAGCAAAAAAAAATGAATTATGATTAAATATTTAAGCTCATATTTAAGCTTGGACTTACGTTTTATTGAATAAATGTAACTCTGTCTATTACAAACACAAGAAAGAAGAGCTTGAAGATAAACATAAAAGCATATGCAATTTTTTATCTTATAATTTAGTTATAATGAGAGCAGATCTCTCTTGAGTTCTCTTCACCCTATAATTTCCTTTTTATTCAGTTATATTGAGACAAAATAAGAGAAGAGTCATTTTGTAAAGCATGTGTCCCTTTAAAATTTAAAGGAAGCCATTAGAGTCTGGTGGCCAAAGGAGCACCACTAAGGAAACACATCAGAGGAGTGAGCAGAGTAGCTTTGTCCCCCGGGGCTGGGGAGTAAACCCATCCCCACCAATTACAACAGCCCCACCCTATATGAGACATCTAGGGTCAATAGAGAAATAGAACCCATGCTCTGACAGAAAAACACATTTTGTCTGTTTTAGGAGGGTTTAGGATGTCATTTGATCTCTTAAAATCGTTATTCTGTTTCAGTTTCATGCCATTGTAAAAACTGTGAGATTCATTTCACATTAAAAGTGTTATTATTTCCAGAAGATTAAGCGTGGCTGAAAATGAGGCAACTTGAGCCTGATATATTTACCACTCTGTCTTGAAAGCCCTGTCGCAGTGAGCAATAAATCAATTCATCGCATGATTAATCAAAATGAGCTCAATAATTTCCATTTGCAAAATTTATTATTTTTTTTGCCTCTCTTTCTATCAAATTTTGGTAGAAAGAGAGAGAGAGAGAGTCTGGTAATTGATCTCAACTAACCCTTTTGTTGAAGGACAATTTTGTTTATAGAAACTTCATAATTTATTTCATTTGTTAAAAGGCCATGAATTTTAAAATGCATTGACAATTTTACCATTACCATTATATTACTTGAAAATAGTCTAATGAAAACAATAGTATTGTTTATTGCAATAACATTGCGGACAATTTATAGTTCTGCAAAGTTTAGCAGGGATCTGTTTCAGAATAAAATGTAAATATCTTGAACCCCAGACAAAATCAATACAATATACAGTTGTTGAAAAATTCCATTAATATAAAACTCATCTTTTCTAAGAACTCTGTACATCGATTACTTTTCTGTCGCCTGTTCTGAATCCATAATACACCATATTGTACACAATGTATGTGCTAAGACATTGTCCAAAAACCCTTAAAACATGCAGGGATCCTGAATCTGTTTACATCTTCAAATATAATGAGTGTCCTGTGGTAAAGAAACCATCTCAGGTGTTCAAAAAATGTTTGGCGTCCACCAGCAGTTAAATATAATAATAATAATAATAATAATAATAATAATAATAATAATAATAATAATAATAATAATAATAATAATAATAATAATAAAATTTGGAGTAAATGCAATTCCAAGCTCCACCAGCAGCAATAAACTATGCATGACCCAGGAATAAATACCACTCTGCCCATCAGTCAGGTACTGCAGACATTGTAGCAGCTTTTTTAGAGATTGAGTTTCCAGCTGACCTGCCACCTACTGAACATGAAAATATATGAAACATAGAAAGTTTCTTTCATTTCAACCTGACTTTCAGATTGAAAAAAGTGTAGACTCTTTTATGTTTGAAGATTCAGAATCCTACTGGCTGACTCCAAGTAAAAGACTTGAATCACTCAGCAAGTAAAAGACGGGAATTGAGATGTACTTATCTATACATGCAAATGTTGCACAGTCTGTGTTAAGAAATGAGCATTATCTAGCAGTACCACACATTTGGACAAATGTGGGTAGCTTATCTGATTGTAGATTATGAAAAAACACCGCATGAGTGAAATCTGATTCTCACTAGAGATAAAGATGCTTACATCCGTATGAGAACTAAATTTACTCTGTTGATCCCAGCAAAGTATTTTAGCTATATCAACATCTAAATAAATTCAAATGTGACATAACATAGAACGACCAAAAACTGTAACACAGCTGCAGCTACAAAGACAGTGACATAGTTTTAACCCACTTACTTTTGTAAATTTTGAAAAGAAGAATTTCTTCACTTCCACTAGATGGCAGTGAAGAGCTCTAGATTAGATTACAGCCATAGTTCAAGATTCAGGGTCAAAATCTGTTTCTATCCTGCAGATAAGCATTGTTGATAATTATGAATTATGTTTTTACAGTGAACTAGTACATACACTCCTGCTTTGTTTTTCTCAGGGCTAAGCTATATATTCTCAATAAATTCTGCTTTAGTATTGTTCTGTCTGTCCTTTTTCATCACATTAGTTTCTGTCATATTTGTGTGGATATAATACACAATGACCAGCATTTGGAATAACTCCAGAATTCGTCAGACTCTTAAAAAAGTAAAAAGAGAAAGGATTTTTTAAAAATCATATTAGAACAAGAAGCAGATTCATCATTCGTCATCATGATGATGACTTTGTCCAACATGGTAGTCATCTGTTTTACCGTGAATGTAAATGGCTCCGTGCACTGTTGCTGGAAAATATAGCAAAACATCACTTAAATATAGACCTAGTGCTACATAACATCCTTTCTCACCCATATTCCTGGTAAAATTAGAGACAACTGTTGGTACAAAGCAATATCTAAAGGAAATCAAATGGCTACAATCTATAAAGCAAGCTGTCACTCCAACTGAAAGGAAGTTAGAGCAAGTTGCACTTTCAGCCACAAGAAGAGTCATACATGTTACCAGCAGAAAAGCTGAAGCCCTGATAGTTACTGGGTATTTATTCTCATCACAAGCAAATCTGCTAATAATAATTATACCAAACATTTGTCTTCTTCATCCAAACATCTGCATGTAAAGTTTTTTTTTTTAAAAAGTAAAAAAAAAAAAAAGCTCTGAGTCAAACATGTGAGCATCTGTTATTTCCCAGCTGCTTTTCAACAGAAACTCTGGAACACAGTTTGCTAAGTTTACATCTCAACTATCTAGAATATTTCCTGACGGAGTTCCTCTAGCTGACTTTGAGAAGCCACCCACAGAGGAAATTATAGAGCGAAAAGAGGCAGTTTATTTGGTGATTGCTGCAGATGTACAGTGGCTGTTTTGTTGTATCAGATTCAAAAGTATAAAAGCTGTATATACAACGTCTAACACCGAAAAACCTGAAAGTAACACAATGACAAAAGCTCTCACTTGTTGTGCTGGAGATACTTTTGCACACTCAGCAGTCACCAGCAGCCCTGTTTTGAAAGTGAAGCTTCCCATAAAAACTCCTTGTGCTGCTGGAGGAATGACGTCCTGCTAGTAGACAGCTAATTCACAGCATTACCCTTGCAGACTCCACACCCAGAACAAATAGGATGTCCTGCTGTGTCTCATGTGGGAGTTTCAATATTGTCTGAAATGATTTTCCAAGTAGATTTTCATCATTAATTGTGAAACACAGGTGTTTATCCTGGAGAGCAGGTATATTTGTATTTGCTCACTTAGTAGGTTGAGCTTTCTTCTCCTGCAGGACATGAATTCATTGTAAATCATATGCATTGTTTGTGTGGTTAATTTTGACGATGAGTCATTTTGTAGGGTCCTTAAAGCAGTGTGAATGTATAAAAGGAAATCCGGTGAGTCATGCTGTGCAGTGAACCTCTGTTAACAACAAATAAAAACTTTTATCTCATTCAATGAACTTAGATCCAAGTTTCTGCTAAATTGCTCTGGCTCTTAGTTATTTGAATAGGGAATTTAAGTTTCCCCCAGATTCTTGGCTTTTCACTCGTCTCATTGTATCTATCATCTTGAAAAACAAAATATCTTCTGGGAAGACAACTCTGGATTCCAGAATAGTGGCTAATGTTTTATATGACAACCTATTGTTGTTGTCATGTATGTGTAATTTTCATAACATTAACAAGTAACTTGATTAAAAAAAAAGAGGTGAAGGCAAACTTTTCCGCTCCTCAAACTTGCACGTCTTTAACTACATCTTTACAAATTCATAAAGTAATTTGCATCAAAACTTATGTAAAACCAGAGCTTTTGATTTTCTAGATATTCCCACCTCAAGGTGCAACAATTAAAAAGCATGTCCAGTGTTTTTAGTCTATTGCAGTTTCAATTTAGTTTTTCTGATTTTTTTCTAAACCTCTTTGCGGAACGACATCTACTGCTGATGTTACAGCTGAAAGTGTTTTCAGATACGTTTCTGCCAGCCTTGCACATTAGATGCCTGAAATTTGTGCCAATTCTGCTCTGGAAGATAACGTACAGTTTCACCACAGGTTGGATTTAGGTCAGGACTTTGACTAGACCACTCTAACACATGAGTATGACTTGATTAAAACCATTTCATTGTAACTCAGGCTGAATGCTGGATGGAGAATCTTCCTCCCAGTCTAGCAGGGTTTCCAGGATTGTCCCGTGTTTAGCTCCATCTGCCCTCCTGACAGTCCTGACCAGCTTCCCTGTCTCTGCAGAGAAAAAGCATTTGTGTGTCCAGGGCAGTGTGGAGTTTTGCCTGTAACTCCAAGTAGTTTATATCCAGTCCCATCTGCAGCACCCTCTTCCACATGTTAGCTGAGACTTCCTAAAAGGGATTTCTTACAAAAAACAGCTTTCCTTTTAACACTCTCAGATCAAGGCCATATTTGTGGCGTGTGCAGCTAGTTGTCCTATCAATAGAGATGTGGATCTCTGTAACTCCTCAGTTTAGATTGTCAGCCATGTCTTGGTCGGCCGCTGTGCCATTCTCTTTCCAATTTCAAACGATTCATTTAAGTGCTTTGTTACATGTTAGAAGCTTAAGTCATTGCTTTCTAAACTTACCACTTTAAACAGCTCCCCAACTTCATCCCTTGCCTGTCTGCTGTGCTTCTTAGTCTTTATGATGTTTATTCAGTAATGTTCCCTTTTGGTCTTCACAGGCCAGCTGTATTTATACTAAGGATAAAGTGTACACATGTAGACTCTCTTTACTAACCTCTGAAGGCAATTTGTTGCACCAGATTTCGTTTAGGAATATCAGAGTCAAGAGAGATGAAGATGAATCCACAAATCTTCGCCACAAATTAGCAAAGAAACTTAACCCAATCAGCATTTTATTTCAGACAGTTCCCCTCAGTCCCACCACACTGAAACTCAAACACAGCTTCTGTATTGTAGGTGTTCTACAGCAGACACATTTCTGGAGTTAATGTTTACCTCACCAAATGATTAAACACTGAAATGTAAAGGTTTGAACTAAAAACATTTACTTGTCACTGCAGAAAAGTACTGACAATTGAGGTTTTGAGACATGTTTTTTGTTTTTGCTATTTTCCTTCAGTAGCATTGAAAAACTATATGGGCAAAAGGCAAGTTAAAAAGTAGAAATGCCTCTTTCTTTTAAATGGATCCGTTTACGTTTGAACTCCTGCTTTTTATGTGTGATTTTATGTAAAGTCAGTTCGAAACTCTGAGAAAACACAATTTCAAAGTTGTTCCTAATGGATATAAAATCTCAATGCACACAGCTGAAGTTGTTGCCCTTTAGAGTTTAGTTCAACTATTTCAATACCTTCACTATTAAACATGTCTGCATTTTCTGAAACCATGGAGTTTGTGTCTGTGAAAGAAAAAAACATTAGAAGATGAGTCATTAGAGTGGTTGTTGATGTGTAACAAAAAACCTTTACATTTATTAGACCTGCTGTGCTGTGAAGTCTTTGTGTTTGTGACAGAGGGACCTGTTGCTGCATGCCAGCACTTCCCCATCCTGGGCCTCAGAGCGTCTGATCTGCATACTTTTGTTAGTTTTTTTGTGTTTGTTTGTTTGTTTTTTACCTGCTTTTGTACATTTGTTTTACATGGTTTCACAATTATTCTTCAGTAGAACTTGAAGACCAGTTGTTCTCTTTCAATCAGCTGAAGCGAACTCAGGTTCACACACTACCAGTTCACCTCCGAAGATAAACACTAACATAGCTTAATGCTGGTGGCCTAAACTTCACCAATAATCTGGCCTTTTGCTCCATCAGTGGCATTTCAGCCCATATCAGTACAAAACTCACTTTACTGATAGTGACATTCTCTTTCCAGCTTCAGTTCAGTAGAAAAAGAAAAAAAGTAGGATTTTGATGATCACAGCGGATCTTCAACTGGAAAGGTTTAGTTTAATTTTATGTAAAAGAGTGAGAAAAGAGGTTAAGTGTCTTTTTAGACATTGTATGCAAATACTTCGTTTCAACTCTATGTGTATTACTTGAAACTTACTCTTGTTTGCCTGGAAAGTTGAAAGATTTTGCACAATATTGAAAACATGTAACTCTATAGCATTAACATGATCTCACAACGCAGATCAACAAGAACAAATAAAAGTTATTTAATGTAGCACAAAAGCTGAAAACAATCATGCTTAAGTTAACCAAGAGTTTTCAAATCTAAACGAATTTTAGATGATCAGGTTATTTTCTAAAATGATTTATATGGATATTTTCATATTTTATTTTAAGGTTTTTCTATAAATAATTACATTAAGCCAGAGGGAAAATAATTATAACAAACTTGACTACAATCAAATTTAAACCATATATGTTAGATCATTTTTGCTGAGAGCAATGTGGGATGCAGGTTTAGAATAATACAAACATTTGGTATAGAAAATTTTGTCAAAACTGTGCAGCTGACAAGGTAAACTGACACATTTTATGCAAAGTTTGTTCTAATCATTAAGATGTGCATGAGATGTTTGCCCTGGTAGATCAGCTCTGCATTTTTAAATGACTGAATGTTTGTGTTTCACTTGTGGTGAGAGCATTGCAAGTTCAAGCCAAAACCTGAAATGAGTTTTGATGACGATCGCAACCTGAACCTGAAAGTCTTGTTCATGACTGTTAAAGCTGAGAAATCTGAGACCATCAACGTCTGCACAAGACACTATATCTCACTGAGTGTCATTTTATGCTGATGACATCCACAACTGTTGCGACACTCGTCCGGCGCAACCACGTTCCTGGAATTATACAAATATGCAGAGCCAGTCAAGGCGTTTTATTTGCCTTTACAAATACTGCACATTGTTTCAAGTGTCAGATTCACTGCATACATTTATAATGCAAGTTGTGAAGAAGCTAAATGATAAAGTTTCCCATCAAACTGTAAAGGTAACAATGCTGTTACTTTAATTTGATTTTCTTGAGCTTTTCACAGACAGGAGAGAAATACAATGTGGTCGTCTGCAGCTGTGGCCCAACTGCTTCAGTTCAACATGATGAACATTCAGAGGTGGTATTCCACAGTCCTTGGACCTCTGACATTAATTAAACGGGTATTATCACAAACTAAACTGGAGGACACGGGATTTTAAAATCCAAGAATATCTGCAGATTCTGTTGGTTGAGCCACTTTGATTCCCTCATTTCTATTGTATTCAGTTTGTGTTTTTGTTGTTTCTTGTTCTTTTAGGTGTTTTGAAATACATTTTAGTATATTTTGGTTTGTGGATGCATTTTAGAGGGGAATTTATAGGACTTCAAAGAAATTGTTCATTTGGACTAATGCAGTTGTCTGGGTCTGAATTGTTTTCACCATATTTTTGACTTCCTGTCATATGTTTGCTTATTAACTATCTGTGTTAAGCCAATGGACCAGGGTACCTGATAAAGTGATTAGTGAGTGTGAAGTCATTTAAAATGTGCTGTGTGCCCACGGTCAGCATCATCCTCAGGTCCTGGCTTCATCTGAAAGCCTCATCTCATTCTTTACACATTCCTACTTCTGATTTCCACTAACCTTAGTATGTTTGTGAAAAAATGCTTCACAAAACTGACTTGTGACTGAGCTGAAAGATGTTGATCTAAGAACAGATTTAGCTTTGAACTTGTCATCAATCTGAGTCCCACATTTTCACAACCAACAGGAACGTTTCTGCACACCAATTCATGGTAAACATTTTTTTTTTGCTCACATATGTTTGCTCTAAAATTCAAAGCAAACCAAAATGCAACATTTCTGTACATCTGTTCAATTTAACTGGTTTCCCAAGAATGCGTAATTACAGCCGGGCAGAAGAAGAAAGTTTGCCTCTCTGTGCAGTTTACGGTTCATATTTTTGGGTAGGCGAAACCAGAGTGGCAGGCAGCAGTCATGCCAGGTCTACAGATTTCTCTTCAGAGGATCCAAAGAGCTCCTACCAAACAGCTTGGACATAATTTAAACCATATGAAGTTTTTTTTTTTTTCACATTTGCAGACACAAAATAAATGAATTTTGATGGATAAAACTGTGATTTTTAATCTTGGGAACACTCAGATGAACAATGCAATATATATTTTCCTCTAAAAACAAAAGTTTAATTATTTATAACTTGACTTATTTTTCTAGTAGTAAAAGTCAAATGAATTTTCTCTTATCTGAATCATGTGTCTCAGTCTTCATAGCTCTGCAACATCAGAAACCATCATAACTCAAGCTGGTGAAATCAGGAGAGACATTCAGGACTAATTCATGGATCTGCTGCTAGATCACTTTGTGGTCTGCTGCCATGAAAACTCAAGATCTGTAGAGATATTCAAACTATTTTAACCGTACAATAAATCTTACTTTAACTGAGTGCAGTAGCTTTAAAGTTGGCATCAGAAGTAAATCGTATATCTTGTTCGTTCTTTATTCATTGTGTTGTACATTTTTATGTTTAATATTGCTAATATTCTTCTTATTATTAATAGTTTAGTGACCTTCTGACTGCAACGCGACGTTGCTAACCACTGCAACACTGCATAGCCGATGATTAATATTATTATTACTATAATCTTCAATTCAATCATATTCAGACAGAAGAGCACAAATTCACAACACACCATCTCACTGAACTTCAGAAAACAACATAATTCAATCCAATCACACAAAGTAAAGTACATACATCACAGTTGATCCTAGTTAAGCATTGCAGTAAGTTTATTATTAAACAGATTAAAGTTTCCTATCCAAGGAAAACAAGCAGATTGCAGAGAATTGGTGACCTGCAGGATTCGCTGCTCTCTAATGAGAATGTAGCGACATTTGACAACAATACATCATTCTGAGTAAGCATGAAGTGACAACAGAAAGGAAAACTCCCCTTAGCAGGAAGAAACGTCCGGCAGAATCAAGCGGCCGTTTGCTTAGGCTCACTGGGACTTTGAGAAAACATAACAAAAAGAAACAGAAGCACTGATCCAGGAGTACTTTCTATGTTAAAGAAGAGCAAGAAGTTAATGGCAGTAGAACTGCACTTAGGAGAAGAACACAAACTCCTACGTCTGAGCAGAGAGGCTGCTGCTTTCTCAGCACATAAAGAAAGAAGCCAGTGATCAATGAACTTACATTTTTACAATAATTCAAAATGTAAGATAAAATATTAGGGAACAATAACACAAATTAAAATAAACAAGTTGGGAAAAAAAATAAGGATTGTTTTGTAAAAAAAAAATTTAATAAAATAATAATAATCTGTCTCTTTCAGTTCAACGGTGAATCAGTTTTAAAGTAAATTCTTGGTGTTTCCTCACAGGAGGTGATTTGGTCCGATTGTGTGAAAGTGAAAGTAAATCACCAAAATGCATTTACCACTTTATTATGTTCTCTGTGCCCAGGTCAGGGTGGTGAACATGGCTTTATAATAAATCCCTTTAAATATTACATGTTTATTGTTGTCGTCTCCTGGCCTCTGTGTTTCCTAAACCTGCGTCTGGCCGCCTCCCATATTTTATGATACTTCTCTTACAACATGAGCATTCCTCAGTGAGGCAACTGTGGCAACTTTTCCTGGATGAACTCGAGAGGAGAGAAGCTTTAGGGCATTTCCAGAAAAGTTGAAAGGTTTAAAATGTTCAAAGTCCGTAACCTACTGTATTAACCTCAAAACAGTAACATAGTAAATCAAATAACTATTATTAAATGACACTTTCTGCTGTGATAACGATGAAAGCGCTCGTCTTTCTCCTTTTCTTGCTTAATGAACAACATCAGAGGAACAGACAAAACTTCGTTGTTGTTTTGCCACTTTTGCAGGCTCTTTAGGGTTTACACGCCTGGGAACGCATCCTACAGGTTAAGTGGAATCTCATTGTAAAAGATTTAAACATGTGATGAGTGATGCTGTAAAACAGGTTACAAAGAAAGGAAAATGAAAATATTTGTGGATCTGTAATAAAGAATAATTCTACATCTCATAGGTTGATATTGATAAAGGGATTTAACAAAAAGAGATATGATTAAAATACTTTCTAATGTCTTTTCACATCCTGTTGTGTTGTTTTGCTGTACTTGGTGTTTCAGTCATAAGATTTAAGACATTTAAAGGAAGAAAATTTGAGTCTTGATATTGTTAAAAAAAGGGGGGGAAAAGTTTGATACACACAGTTTAATGTGTTTATTATTTAATCTTTTCTGTGCTCATTTCTAGGTTATTTATTGATTAATATATTGTATGTGATTGCTTGTTCTTTATTTATTTTTTATAACTAGTGATTTTGAAATTGTCACACACACACACACACGCGCACACACATATATATGTATATATATTTACAAACTTTGTATTTATTACCTAAGATGGAGTAGCTTTCAACAAATAAGCAATTTCCCCTTGGTGATCAATAAAGTATATTCTATTCTATTCTATTCTATTCTATTCTATTCTATTCTATTCTATTCTATTCTATTCAATAAAAAGGAAATCTGTAACTGTCTAAAGTGACTGTAGGAAAACAAGAACCCAGTCAATCATGTTGAACTCAAAGTCATTCTTTTAAATTTAGTGAAAGGCAGCATAATGTTAACAAGCATTCAAATGGTTCTTATTCCTGTTAAGCCACTGCAAATCATGAAAAACCTTAAAATTACTTTATTGACTTTTGTCTAAGTGATTAAAATGTCAATGTCCTCATGACTGACAGTCTACACTGACATACCAAGGTCAAAAGTAAGGTGTGTCTTATCAGTTTATCTAAGGCTGGTTTTGAAGTCATTATTTTCCATACCTTTTGACCTTCTTCCTCCTGAATATCCCCTTATCCCAGGGGTGTCCAAAGTCAGTTCTCAACGGTCACTGTCCTACATATTTCAGTCCGCTCCCTGGTTAAACACCAAGATAGTAATTCTGTGTTCCAGTTGTACTCAGAACTGGAAAATTCCAACTTTCCCAAAAGGAAAAATCAACTGGAATGCCCCATAAGTCTGACGAACCCCAGCTGTGACTTGAGATATGGCAGTAGTGGAAACTATGGTGGATACGTGTTTATTTTATCAGACACACATCTAGAATCAATGTTGAATGTGGCCTCTGCAACTCTAAACTGAACAAATAAAAAGTGCTGTTTGCATTGCAAACTATCTTTATGAGCGTCGCCATGTTGAAATTGTGACTTCTTCACTGGACTGACGTCAAACTCAGCCTCAAGTTCCAACTTCCCAGGAAACCAGAACGGCATTACTGACTCCTCAGCAGAGAAACAAACCATCAAGTGATGAAGATGTGTTGATCAAGGGAAAAAAACTAAAACATGGCAGACAGCAGTCCTTGAGGACTGAAGTACAAGGAAATTATCAGCAACTTTACAAGCTGGTTTGAGGCCAACAACCTTCACATCAACCAAGACAGACATCACCAGTGAACCAGAGATTATGCAGGAGTAGAAGTACCTGGACTGGTCCTGCAACCCAAATTCTCTGGACAAGGAGGGACAAAGTTGCCTCCATCCTCTGAGATCTGCATCTGCAGTGAATCATGCTGCACTTTGGGACAGAAACAGACTCAATAAGCTGGACAGGAGAGCCAGCTCTGTCCTGGATCAGCCTGTGGATCCCACTGAGTTGGGATGACATTCATCATGGAGAAGATGTCTCAGCCCCTCCATGCCTCTGTGTGAGCTCAGATCGTTTAGCAGCAGGCTGCAGCATCCACAGTGAAAACCTGAGCACTTCTGGAGATATTTCATCCCCTCCGCCATCAGACTTTTCATTAATGACATGCAATAAATCACATGTGCTTTTTAGTTACCTTCATGTGACTAAAGAACATCCAAAATATAGTCTGTAATTATTTGTTCTGTATTTCACAATCTACTGGATTTTTGGGTTTCTGTTTAATTCTATGCCATCTGTAAGTAGTTTGGGCTGCACAGTGTCACAGTTGTCTTACAGAAAGAAGGTTCTGGGTTTGATTCCCGGCCCCGGTTTTTCTACATGGAGCATGTTCTCCCTGTGCATGGTGGGTTTTCTCCGGGTACTCCGGTTTCCTCCCACAGTCCAAAAACATGACTGTCAGGTTAATTGGCCTCTACAAATTGCCCCTTGGTGTGAGTGTGTTTGTGCATGGTTGTGTGTCTCTGTGTTGCCCTGCGACAGACTGGTGACCTGTCCAGGGTGACCCCGCCTCTTGCCCGGAACGTTAGCTGGAGATCGGCACCAGCAACCCCCCCCTGCCCCTCCGACCCCACCAGGGGTGTAAAGAAAAAGGATGGATGTAAGTAGTTTATTAATACACAGTTGTTAATAATTTTACATGTTTTTAGCAGTTACTGGACTGTTGTAACAACTGAATTTCCCCACTGTTGGACTAATAAAACATTTCTATTGTATGCAGTTCTTTCCATATTCCTCCTTTACTCTTTCCAAACAGTTCCTTTAAATTTCAGAGTTCAATATCATAATTTAAACGTTCGCATTGTGTTGATCAAGTTAATGACTCTGTGAGCATTTGTTTATAATGTTTGCATTGCAGTGAACATTTGTAATTACCTTTATGGTGGCTAGAGTTCATGTTTGTTGATGTAATATTTAGTTTCTTTACTTAGGTAATTATAAAATATATTAGTGTGATTACTAGTGAGTTAGTTATTGATTCTAAAGGTGACTTATATAAAGATAATTTGTGATTCTCAGTCGGAGTGTCAACATTGGGGTTCTGAGAATAATTATCCTTCCAGAAACATAATACATAATTGTAACTTTAAATGACCTTCAACTCTTTATAGTTTCCTAAGCCAAGTAGGGAGCGCCCTGGATTACTTAAATAAACTTTTTTTTTTTACTAATCACCATTTAATAATTTCTTACTGACTGTGCTCTGTGTGATACTCCTGGTTTCTAATCTAAATAAGACTTTGTTGGACTGAGTTAAAACAAGATGCTCTGAACAGACTGGTAGTGAACTCGTCTCAACTAAATGTCTCATCAAAACTTTATTTGCAATGAACTCAGCTGAATAAACAACTGGACTCACAATTTGCACAAAGTTGAATTGCTCCTTTTAAATGTGAAGACGGTGTTGTGTATGATAATAGCAGATCAATAACACGTAAATAGCACACGATTCCGCTAGCAATGGGTGAAAAAGGGTAGAAAAAGACAATTTTACAGTGTAAAAAAATTTAATAGTTGCCAAAATCTCAGTCTGTCAATAAAAGACCTAGTCCAGATTATAAAGGTACATTGGACAAATAAACCGCTTTCAGAAATGAGCTGATTTGTAAATCCATATTTAATGTCAAACAAGGGAATTGTTTGAAATGTATAAAAAGTTAACATTAATACATCAGCAGGTTCTTTTCTCATAATCAATTCTTTCAAAGTATCGTTTTTTTTTTCCTTTTTGCTAATAGAACAGAATGTACATTAAGGCAATTGTTGTCTCATTTTAAGTAAATTAGACAAAACATATTTATCAATAACTCTACAATTAAGATCCTCAGGTTGTGTGGCCTTAATATTTTAGATGCATTCTTGCTTTAACAGAGGTCATTATGAACCCCAGCATGGATTCATGTTCATCCAAGATCATGGAGGCAGGACAAGGAAAACATCTAAATTAAGACAACAATTTCATTCCACTAGTCTACAGCACAGACATGCATGGTGTGTTTTAGTCTTCAGATCAATTACTCATTTATATGGTATAAAATACAAATTCAGGCTATAAAAAAGCAGGCCAGAAGCCGGGAGGAGCAGTTCTGCATAATATGACGTCCAAGGTGAGCTCTGCTTCTTCTGCACCCTGTGAATAAATAATAGTTGCTCTTGGAGCAACAAGTGACTACATACAGCTTGTTTCATTTAGCCTTTAATGCTGAAATGTCATTCTTTCCATAAGACACTAAATGATGGCATTCAGGAGATTTCTTTCTACTTCTACTTGAATCATTTTTTTATAAACAAAGCACAGTTCAAAGTGAAAGATTTCACACAAAGGAATAATCAGAGAAGTTATGCAAGACGGTTGATGATTTGACAAGTCCAACGGTCAAAGTGCATGAGCATGGGTAATATCCGCTTAATTACTGGAGCTTCAAATCTTTCAACTGAGCAGTTTTACAAAGCTGAAGTCAAAGGAAAGGTTAAAAAAACTTTGATGATGAGGGTTTCCTTACAGCAGCGCCGGCAAAAATACATTTAACAAAAAGTCAGTTGAACTCTGCTGCGGGTTGAGCGGTGTGGTCAGCTTGCAGCGGTTTGTGCAACTGTCTGTGTGGAGAGTTATTCACTGTTGTATCCTCCTCAATGCTAAAAACAAACAGTATCAGCTGAATCTATAGCAGGAATCCAGTGTGTTGCAGGGAGGTGAGGCAGATTTTTTTTAATGGTGCAGAAAAGCATGTTTGTCTTCATCAGGTTCTCAACAGGAAGTTTGAGGTGTATGAGTAATAAAAAAAGAGGAGATGGATTGGGTATGAAAAACAAAATCTGATCAAGAGGTATAAAAAGGGTATTTAAGAAAAATCTTCTTATACTATGTTCAAGTACAGAGTTTCTTTACAGCAGTTTACAGTCGTTTACACAAACACATAACTTTAAAATGCAGCCCTGCCCAAGCATATTTAATTCAAAATCCTCCATTATAGTTTTTAAACTATACATGCCGCAAAAAAAAGAAAATCTATTTACAACAAATATCAACAAATGCCTAATACAAACTACATCCTGCTTCGTACAACTTTTACACTTCAGGGGTTCAAAATGTTTGAATGCAGCTACTTCATCAATCACTGCGGCGCAGCGTCACCCTCTCTCAGGATGAGTCAGAGATCTGACAGAAAACAGGATGAAACTGGAATGAATCTCCCATTACACACAGATGGGAGTAATGTGCCCAAATGAATGAAACTCTAGTAAAACCGGACATCTTTACAGCCATTAGAGAATTTAGTAGTGCGTAAAGTTATCTTATCTCTTTTCATCGTACCAGATGGTCTGCAGCGTCTCTTCAAGAAAACGTTTTCAAGCTGAGGAAAACCCGTGGAGAACCGCTACAGGTAAACTGTCTTTGTCCGAGTCGGCAGAGTCTTCACAACGCTTCAGTTTGTACAACTGGGAGAGCAGTTCTGCAAAAGCCACCACAAGATGATGCTTCACGAATCGAGTGATCCATTGTCATCACTTTTTCTTTCCTCTGAGCCCTGAGGACTTGTGCTCGCGTCCTGACTGGAGCCCAGCGGCTTGGCATTGGCGCGCGTTGACCGCTGTCGCCGCGTGCCGTTTCCGATGCAGCACATGAGGTTTTTGAACGTTGTCCTCATCTCCTCGTCCTTGCAGGAGTAAATGCAGGGGTTCATGACGGAGTTGGCAACAGCCAGAAGAAGCATCAAGCTCTTCAGTTTCTGCAGCTTACAGTCCTCACATTTCAGGCCGTCCAAGAGCATGACAATAAGGCCGGGGGTCCAGCAGACCACAAAGGCTCCTAAAGACAGAAACAAAAATTATTATCATAAATGTGTGCAAGTTGTAAATTCTACATTTCCTGCAGTTGTGATAATATAATGTAGTTTTGCAATTCATACATCTTTAAATGACCAGAAAACTGTTTTCTGCATGCATTTTTTAATCTTTGGACTGATCAGAGGTGGAGGGTTTAGCTTCCAGGAGTAACTCAAACAAATAACAAAATATGAAAAGCAACTGAAATATTAGTCAGTTCAAACAGGGAATTAAAACTCTAAAACACAGCATAAAGGAACAGAAATAGACAGTTTTTGTCAAATATGCAGAAGTGGTGCATCATAATGTACCGGGAGCCGTCACAAATCATTGATTGATATTAAACTGTAGAGTTTTAATTGCTTTTGTTTAACAAATTTCTTGCTAAACAGAATGATTTTATCTAAAAATTATTTTTTGCAACATATTCAAGCTGAAGTAAACACTTTCTAAAAATCAAAGACCCACAGAGAAAATGAGCGAAGACGGGAATTTTTTTTTCCTCATTGGACCAATTCCAATTAGTGATCAGATGGCCTGAAAATAAACGTCTAATTTTTCTTCCAGATCAGTGATTACATCACGAGACTGACAAAAATACTCTTCAGTGTGAAAGATTTATGCTGGAGGAATTAATTTCAGTATCACTGAGAGATAAATATTTCGCTTCAGAGGAAGAGCAAAATGTGTTAGGGACTCCTGAAAAGGAAAGTGTGGTTTCTGTAGAGGGATATCTGCTTTTTTGGGCTGATAGAGGAAAGATTGCTCTGATTTATCCTCAGAGTTTTCAGGCTCCAAATGTTAAGGAACATGCTGGAATTGGACATGTTGGCCGCCTTTGAAAATCTTGCAGGGTATGCATATTTAGTAATGCTTACAGCATGAAGTGTACTAATTAATGCTAACGACAGGTTAATAGAATGTTTCTATTCTGTTATGTTGCTTTTATTTCTGAAATAATAGTGAAATACTATTTAGCTGCAAAGCTAAGTTCATTTTATTCTCTCAAACACAAAATGCGGCAGAAATTAGGTAGAAATTAAAAAATCATCTATCACATAGAAAGACTTTGAGTGATAAACAATTTTACATTATTCTAATTTAATTGTGCTTAGTTAATAATCTGAGAAGTGCTGTAATACTTTTTAATTGGACTTTGTTTGTAATTTTGAGCTGTTCTTAAGACATAAAAGCTTCATTTTGATATGAACATTTTATTGCAAAAGACTTAGTTCAATTTTAAATTAAAGAATTGTTATTTATAGATCTTCTAAAGGAATCAATCTGCTAAAATCTAAACTAATCTACCGGATCTTTACAAAATATGCTGATGGGAACCTGGACACAAAACCTCTGATTGATGCATCTCAGAGATGCACAAAACAATCTTCTGCCCCGTCTGTGTGCCATGCAAACATGCACGCTAGTTTTTCTGCAATCCTACACGCCCCTTTTGTAAGAAAAACCTCCTTATCTTTCTGTAACATTATTGCAACTCATCCCTTCTGAAGAACTATGAAAAAAAAAGGTGTGTCCTGGTTTGCAGCTAATCTCCTTATTCAGACTCTCTCGGCCTTTAACTCGCCATGCCACTGGAAAAGCAAATTAGACATTTACTCCAAGCATGTTGGGACACAAGTTGCAGAGGGAGGAAGCTGCAGGCGGTGACTTGTCTGCACCTCCAACATTTCTGTAAATATACAGATGCAAGGCGCTGCTGCAGCTCACGTTGCTTTGTTTGCTTCTGCACATGTGGAGTCAGACATAGGATATCAAGAAGGACTATTAAAGTTAAGCCTTTACATTTGAAAAGTAAGTTTAGGCGAGATAAACCAAAGTTTTGCTTCGTTTTGATTGCCTAAGACAAAAAAGGTAACCTTCTTTGAGAGTCCATGAATGAACAGGACGAGTCGCTTGTTTGAAAGTGGGCTTGGCTCTTCCTTAGAACTCTAACAAAAGGAAGGTTTTTTTGTTTTTACGGACATGTTCTGAACGCTTGTTGCTTTCATTATTTATAAATCTTATAGTCGAACAAGTCGAGTTGAAGTTTACATTTTACAAGTCCAGCCTTTCCAACTTTTTCCATTTACTTAATAGAGTTTAAAGCATATATGTACCAGATCAGTCATTAGGAGGTGGTAGAAATGCACTGTAGAAGTGTCCTGCTCCAGAGCTGTACATGGTGTTGATTTCCAGGTAGCTTCATTCATTTCAGTCTACTATGAACAAAGCCGGCAAGGTTCACCTGCCAGAACTGGTTTCTCCGGTTGATCAAAAAACTTTAAGTTGGGAACAAAAGTTTTTACTACTCTCTTCTCCCCTTTTTTTTCTTTATTGTAATATCTGTCTATTAGTAAGATTTGGAGTTGCACACAGGTAATTTAGAAAATCTAATTATTAATTAAATGATATACTGTATTGAAATAATGCAACGAGCAAAGTTTATTTTAGACAGAAATCAAGGCTGCTAAGTCATGCACAGACAAACTTCTACAGAGTAGCATCTGAAAACAATTGCCAGAGACTTGAAATATAACTTTTGCTTTTCTTGGAGTTGGGGACGTTCGCTGAAGGCCAATGTGTTGTGGCCGACGACTGGCCACACAGGCCGTGCAGCAGCGCGCTTGCACTGAGGATAATTACACGGCAGCTTGAAATAAAGGGTGTACACAGGCAAACAGCTCCTATGTACCATACAGTACGGTGTGGAGCCATGTGGACGGAAGAAGAGGACGGCCCAAATTACAGAGCGTTTTCTGCGGCGGAGACACAACAACCATCTCGTGTATGTTTTCATTTGGATGAAACCTGAAAATGTTGAGATAAAACTATTTCAACCAAGGCAAATGAAGTTCGTTTTAGGCCAATCTGATCCCTGAATTCCTTTTGTCTGGCCTGTTCCACACAAAGACGGCTTCATAAGAAACCTTTGATAAGGCATCCACTGAACCGAGGCAGCGCTGCAGTAATGGCGTAGCCATGTGTGCTTTGGATGCGGGTGCTTGGAATCAGGGGCGTGGCACGAAACAGGGTCTGTTTGTTACATGGCCTGTTGAAATCCTGCTGTGCCAGCTGGAGATCAAACCTGGGCCTAACATACACATCAGAACTCTTCAATTACTTTCACTCTTTGTTTTGTAGTACACGACTAAAAATGTAACTAAACCAATTAGTGGTTCAAATTGATGTCATTAAAACTCAATTAGTTTGTTTGTATCTGAAACATTTTGCAAGGCTGCTTCACTTTTTGTCAGGAGATATTCATTCATACTGCGTAAGTAAATATAAAACAAGAAATACTGTAAAGAGATGTTATAACGAGTTAAAAGGAAGGATGTGTAACTCCGGTCTTCAAGGCAAGCTGTCCTGAAACTTTTGGATGCATCCCTGCAGAATCAGCAGACAGATTTAGCAAAACTTGCTCACATGCCAAGGAGGTAAACCAGCCTCTTGACTAGGGTGTGTTGGAGCAGGAAGGCACCAAAGAGTTGCAAGACACGACACCTGAGGACCTCAATTGCAGAACCCTGGTTTAGAGTTTTAATTTGAGGTACTGGGATCAGGTTATACACAGTTCTTATCTTACCTCCAGTAGATAATTCCCCTGGAATTATAATCTAGCATAAATCCAGATTAGTTTGTTGTAGATTCTGGAAATAATAGTTTATCTGACCAAACCAGATCTCTATTGTCCTAAAACAACTCCAGTTTCAACAATATCATGTGGGTGTATCTAAACATCCACATGCTTAAAATCATCATTATGTTTGCATTCAGTGGTTATTTACACCGAAACTAACATACATTAACTAACATACAACATACATTATATGTACCTAGGAAGAGACTTAACAGGTTATCTACTGCAGGGGGAAAAAATCTGGAGTTAGAACTAGGCCTGCCACAATAAACAATAAATCAATTAATTGCATGATAAATTAAAAGAAACATAATAATTTTCATTTGCTTGATTTATCTTTTTTCTTTTTTTTTTTTTTACCAAAAACTGAATGCTGAAATTCTTCAGTTTGGTGTTTTGGCAGCTTGTTGAAAGATAATTTTGTCTACAAAGACTTCATAATTCATTTTATGTGTTGCTTCAGTTGTTTTCTTTATCTATTTTTGGATACTTAGAATGTCTTCCAATTCCAGTCTGTAAATGTTAATTAGAGTTTAAAGGTTATTGATCCTCCAGAATCCTCCAGAACAGCAATATTATCATTTATCGCAATAAGTTCTGGGACAATTCATCGTCTAGCAAATGTGTTATCGTGACGGGCCCTTCTAGAAGAACCTCACTTCAAAAATCCCAACTATTAAAATAAACCCGGGGCCTCTTTCCTGAGCAGCACTCACCGAGTACAGCCATGACCGTCTTGATGAGCTTGATAGGCGTCCTCTTGCGTTTGAGGGAACTGGAGGTGTGTGACATCAGGAGCGATGTCTTCCTCTTGACGTAAGTGTAGATCCTCACATAGATCGCCACCATGGCAACAAAAATAGTCAGGTTGGAAACCGACCAGAAAATCAAGTAGCTCCTGCTGAAGATGGGAGCCAACACTGAGCAACTGTCCAGGCTACAGATGCAGTTCCAGCCCATGCTGGGCACCGCCCCCATGAAGATGGAGATGCTCCACACCAGAACGATCAACAAGATCACCCTCCTCTTGGTCAGGTTGCTGTGGACCTTCCAGTTCATCACAGAGATGTAGCGCTCCAGCGCGATGACGAGAAGATTGGCCAGAGACGCCGACAGACTGACATCCAGAAGTCCTTGGCGGAAGAAGTACTCGGGAATAGTCAGCGTTGGCGACACGTCACCCGTGTTGAACATGAGGTACACGTACGCTATGCCCGCCAGGAAGTCCGAGGCAGCGAGGTTGGCAAGAAGGTAGTAGAAGGGGTAGTGAAACCTCTTGTTGGTTATTACAGCAGCAATTACCATGGAGTTGGCAACCAGGATGAAGATGCAGAAGCCGGAGCCGACCACTTGGAACGTGATGAGCAAGGTGCTGTTCATGTCTGGTCTCTTACCGACTTTGTCGTAGAAGAACTGCATGCTCTCGTTATAATAACAGTTATTCTGAGCCATTTTGTAGACCAATCTGTAAAAGGAGAAGATAAAGTAGAATAATACGGAAATGGCAAATACGGACTCAGTAGGAAAATTTCTGCGGTTCTGTTTAGTGTAGAACTGAAGTTAAGACTTCTTATATTAGACAATTAAAACATTTAATTGACTCCATTCAGCTGATTGAATCCGTACTTGAGGAATTCAGGCAACAGGATAGATCAGGTTATCAGCCAAATATGCTGCAACAGATTTAACAAGAAAAGCTGATGAATACGAACGAAAGTAGCACTGTGTCTAATTAGTAAAGTTTGACAAGATAATTACTTCTACCGTTTCATAGAGAATGAAACCCGGCTGGCACGTCTGCATCTTGCCTGGAAACGCATTTTAAGCTGACAATACAGCCATGATAAAAAACACAAGGTTTGTTACGCAACTTTACAGCTAGTTGTCCGGCCAAGTCTATTAAACCCGGTTAAAGGTGAAGAAATCCAACCAGAACCAAAAATATTTAAGAAAACAAGAAAAAGATTGTTGTTGTTTTTTTTTTATTGTTTTTTTTTTTTTTTTTTTTTTTTTTTTTTGTAAACTACAGCGCAGTTAAACAACGAGAAATACAATTAAACAGGTGAGTTTACCTGTGGACGGACCGAGGTATTGTACGTGCGTTGCGTTAGTAGAGTCAGAGTTGCGAAACCAGCTGTGCTGTGTGATTAAGCATTGCAGCACAGTGGTTCCTGGCAGCTGTGCAGAGAGGGAAGTTACAGCAGTCAACCTCAGGAGTACAAGGAAGACAGAGCAGCCGGAGTCTTTACTTTAAAGCCGCCTTCAGCCCGGTGACGCGCAGGGAGGGCGTGGCCCACCCACACGTTCAGCTGAATTCCCGTCCGACGTGCTGACCGGTTCACTCACGCAACCGAGACTTAAATGTTTTTTTTTGTTTTTTTTTTTTAAGTCGAAAAAAAAAAAAAATCAATAAACATCTTTAAATTAATTTCCAAATATGTTTCTTTAAGATGCCACCGTACAATTACAACATGAGCACAAATGCTTTAGGGGAGTAGTTAGTCCCGTATGGCTGGGATTTTTATTTCTTAAGCGGTGGTATTAAGTGGAAGACGTAAATATTAAAGTTTCCCACATGTTTTCCTGGGTTGACAGGACAAAAGGACACACTTCTTGCCCTTTAATTTCTTAATATGTTCGGGTTTTTTTTTTTTGTTTGTTTTGTTTTTTCTGTTTGGTTTGTAGTTGTTGGGGGAAAAAATTTATGATGACTGCGTAATAAACACACTATGTTCAGTTTTGGTGGACCATCAAGCATCGCTCAGTGCAAATTGAATTGGGAACCCACCATCTACCAATGCAACCCACTTTGAAATACTTTATTTGCACATTGTGTATTACTGAGCCAACAATAACCTGCCTGGACAGTTATTTATTAAATAAAAGGCACTTGAAATAAAACATTTTGTAAGGTGAAAGTTGTAAATACATCAGGCCAAAAGGTGGATATTTCTTCATTCATACATGGAAAGCAGATGAGTTCTCTGAGATTTATTTGCAGCCAGGCAGCTCACATGCAAGAACAGAAATGAATGAAAACAGCAACAAATACTTGTTTAATTAATTTAAATCAAGACATCATGCTTCAAATCCTTCTTAAATTTGCTGGAGTGAAATTAAGAGTTGCTTGAAACCCTCAACCTTTACAAACCAACTCTCTTAGAACAGATGTGTTAAAAACAAACATGATGTGTTAAATTTTTACACATGTGCCGCATCAGCTCAAGGACAAACAATACTTACTAGGTCATGTTTAATGAATATACTAAATCTGGTAGAGTTGCAGTTGAATTTAATGTAAAAATACAACTGCAACGTTTACCTCACGTTTAGCATGAGGTACACATGTAGCTCATGCTAAACACGTTTTATGGAGTGTGTTATGGTATATCCTCTCTATGCACGGGTTCAGAAAATGCTGTGCGCAAGGACTGAGAAGAGGTAGAGATAAAAGATGGAAATAACAAACAGACAGCAAGAACGTTCTTGGAGAGGTTGCAAAGAGCAAAATCTGACTTGTTACTCTGTGTGTAAAGTCTTTATCCTCTTTTCTTTAATTTATTCAAATAGGGTGGAACTTTGCCCATCCAACCAGGACCTGTCTCTGTCCCTTCCTCCAAATCCATTCTGTCCCTGTTGTCCAAGGAGAACTTCTCCTGCAGATTTATGGCTTTCACCAGGATCTGGCTCCTTCCTGAGCACCTCACAGGTCCCTGTGAAACTCTGGTTTTTTCCTCCCTCCTGTGGTTTTATCACCTTGTAAATGCATTTATCTGTGGTTTTAACCCCAGGCCCTGCATCTGAGCTTACTGACCCAAAAACTCCTATTTAAGTAAAAGATAAAGCCAACTCAAACACTACAAAAATGGTTATATAATTGAATTCAACAAAACACTAAACAATGATTATATTTCCTCAACAGTCCCTCTTTTGAGGTCTGACTTTTACAGACCTCACAAAATAAATTGATTAGTGTTTTAACCAAAGAATCAAAAATTTAGAATGACCAAACATTGATATACTCCTTTAACAGTCCCCCTTTTTAACTAAAAGCCCTGTCTAAGCAGGACAGCACTGGTCTACAGCCCATCATCTGCAGCACCTTGGAAAAACAACTAATAGGGAGGTGGATTAGGTAAGCTACTGCCACCCGGACCAGTTACTTGTATCTCAAATTAAACTCTGTATTCTACCTAGAGATGATAGAATGATCCTGAGCGAAAATTTAATACTCACCTGTAGAACCTAAAGAATTCATAAGCTTTCCAATCCAAATGTCAAATACCCATTAACCTTTTTTAAATATGAAGATCTTACAACTCAATCATTTCAGGGGAATCAAACCACATTACAATCCTCATCCTTCCAACATATACAACCAACAGACTCAAAGCTGTGGAGGGAAAATCAGAACACACAAAAAGCAATTACAACTGGTTTCAATGTTTTTTTTTTACACAGAATTATAATAGAATCTTAAGAGTCCGTATTATGTCTTCTTTGCTAGTCTGCAAAAATGAGATCTTCATCAAAAATGTGACCAAAATACGCGCATAAAGAACCGAAAGTTCAGAAAAAGTCCGCAAGATCAACGATAAAAAACGCAAAAGTGGGGTCGATATGTGATCCTCTTGAGGCTTGATCCGTCGTGTACCCTCATCGGGTATTTAAAGCTCAAGTTTCCCACCTGAGCATCCGTTGCTCACTGAAAATTGGATTATTATGCCAATTAAACAGTGAGTTTAAGGAGAGGTTTCAATCTCCTCTTCTCTCAATAAATTGAGACCAAAACAGGATTATTATGCCTGTTCGGACCTCTGAAGACCTCAAAACTCAGAAAGCAAAAGTGGCCTCAGCAGGAATTCCTGCTGCACTTATTACTGGAACCATCGATCCTCCTTGGTCTGGGGAACTGCGTGTCGAAGCTCCTTCGTCCGTAGAGTGAAGCTGCAGGTCCTCCTGTACGTCTTGAAGACTCACTGGGGCTGCTCAGCTGCTGCGCACTGACTCCACTGGAACCCGGCGTCTCTTTTCCATGCAGATGAACAGCATCAGACGTCCTCTTCATCTCTCAGCCTGGTCTGGTGAAGTGAAGTTCAGCCCCCGTCCTTCTGATGACTTTAATTTGGACCCAGATGATTCCTGGAACTGGTCCTGTGACGTCTGGTATTCTACAAACTCCGATCCCAAACCTAGGATTTCTCAAAAACATCATTATGAAATAAATGTGCCGGTTCACCTGTCCCTTCTGGAGTCCATGCGCAGGTGTCGGAAACATCCTTCTCGTGTCAAACTCGTATGAAGAGAACCCTGTTAATTTGTTAATGGACAACACATAAAAATATCGACCCATAGCAAAACGTTTTATCTAATTTGAATTTAGACTGTGCACAGTTTGTAGCCAATTTTCAACTTTTCTTAAATTTTATCCAGAATTATCCGTATGACGAATAATCAAATTAGACCCAATATCCCGCATATCAAACGCTTCGAATCCATCAATAAATCTACAGTCGCTGTGAAATAAAATTGATTAGGAACAATTGGTTGTACAAATCTTCAAACATATCTTCATTTTGGGTCTCTGTGTTTCTTAATTCTCCTTGAAGTAAAATGACTTCCTTGGCAAGTCATAGATGAAAACGTAGTAAGAGGAAACAACAATAAACGATCCTAATTATTTTGTCGTTTCAAATCATATATTATTCTTATTATCAAATTTTATTTAGATAGTTTATTTCAATTTATCAGGCATGTAGAGATTTTGTATTTAACTTTTATTTTATTATTCTTATGCCTTCATTTCAGATTATAATTTCATTCCTTAAGTTAACTCTCTTTAGAAACAGTTCCATAATTGTTCCTTTTAAATATCCAATTTAGACCACTTTAATTTTAATCCTAATTTTTCATTTTAAATCCTCAAAGGATGATCAGCTTGTCTTGCAAGAATATGTTAACCGTGTCATTAAATAAAAATGATTCATCCAAATTTCAACCCTTTTAATATTTGATTCAGTTTTTTCTTTTTTAAATATTTATTTATCTTATTTAATAATGAATTATCCTTTTCATTTCTATCAATATATTTTCAATTTACTGGGGAGAAGCTTGATACAACTATATTCTGTAAACATTTATTTTTAGACCTTCCTGGATGACTTATTTAAACCACTTATTTTGAATCATATGGAGTGATATGTAATTATGTCACGATCCCTTTCCCTCTTTTAGGAAACACTGTTTTGTATAAACTATTTGATTCCAATCATGCATGTTAATTATTTCTTATTCCCTCTTTATTCTATAACAGAACAAATGTTCTGTCATAGAATACCATAAAAATGCCATATAAATTAAATAGAGAAATCAGTCACTGCTAACCCATGTCCCATGTTCCAGGTGGATGCAAATGTAATACGGTGTCCCAGATTCCGTTACAATCTGCACACTGCCATCAACAAATTTATATTTGAGTCAAAATTTAGAAAGTAAGAAGGAACGTGGTGCTGTTAGCTCATTGTGTACTCAGTCCACTTCAGTATGTTTAAATCTAAAAATAGGAAATCTGAATTATTCCCTGCACCACGCTCGTCAGTCTGAAATTAAAATAAGTTGAGACAAACGAAGTGAATCACTGAGGCAAAAAATGCTTGTTCAAAAATTGCAGAGAGTCACAAACACCAGTCTTGCAATCATAAATCTTTTTAGACATCCTGTTTGTTGTCACACCCCTACCATAGCCAAAAGGTCAGAATGTCAAGCGAGAGGAATGTGAGGCAATAAACCCAGTAAATATAGTATGCCCTGTGGCAAAGTAAGTCAGCTAAAATAAAAAATAAAAAAAATAAAAACTAAAAATAAACATCGCACTTAATACAAGATAAATTTGGAAAAATAATGAAATTTCACCAACTCAAACCGACAACTGGCAGTGGTTTGCATCTCAGAGGCCAAAACACGCTGAAGGAGGAGTCAGAGGACTAAAGTCACATGTGACAGGTGGAGAATCCAGTATCACCCAGCAACCAGACAAACAGGACATCCACCGAGCTATAGCGTGAACTGTGCAGAGTCCATGTGACTCAGAAACGGTACAGGGTATGCACGTCCCGTCTTTGAACTGAGGTAAGCTGTGAATGACAGCAGCGGTCCCGAGGGAAGAGACACAGCAAAAGTCACAGAACCACGGAGGATCCCCTCTCCTCCTTAGCCATTCCCAGCAGAATGTCTTTTGATCCATGAAGTGTGACCTCCTGCCAGCACGCCTGAGATAACAGTCAGAGTGTAATCCATCTCTGTGTCCTGTCGTGACCCAAATAACAGGAAATAGCAGTAAACTCCACCGACCTCAGTCTTTGAAGATGTCGTCACTTCCACTGAACAGTCCATTTCAGAGGCACAGTTTGTAATCGCAGCGGAGCGGAGAGCCGAGACATCGGCTTAAAGCAACAGCAGACACCTGAAGCCAGATGCCAAGCGACACCATCATCTCACACCTCCAGCATGTTTCCAGCCTCAAGAAAACTACCTCCACAGCACTTCAACCTCCAAGAGCAGAACTGCCAGTGTAAAACAAACCAAGTTAGCAAAAAATAAAACAAAAGGCTATACCAACGTTCCGTACTGCAAAATGTCAAATTAACTTTCAGACCCCCTGTGCGATATCAAGGTTCCACAGAGCCATCTGACATTCCTCTGGCTTGACACCCCACCTTCTGTAAAGAAAAGAAAAAAATAGAATTAAAACAAGATATTTCACAACCAAATGTGATAGAAGTGATATAATAAGCTCACTTACTGTTTTTTCTTTGTTTTGATCTATGCAAAATAGCACCTCGAAAGCATTCACTTCGCTTGTGCCAAAAAATCAGCAGTGACATAGAAATCTGCTATATTCCAAATGTGTGTAAACATGACAGATGCTTAACTGTCATCCGGCTTCATTACCTCAATTTGTAGTCCACTTATAAGCAGACATCATATGTCAGTGAAGCAGAAAGGCAAGACAAAAGCTCCTTACATAATTAAATCCATAATTCACTATTTTGAATGAAGGTCAAAAGTTGTGATTAAAAGATTCACAATCAACTGCCCCCAAATCTCACCAATTTAAGTAAGGCCTATTTTAGCCTACTCCCCTATCTATTTAATAAAACAGAAATTTATTAAAAAACAATTTATAGGTGGAAAACCAAAAATAAAAGAATCGTGCTCCTCTCAACATGTCCAAATCAGTAACCCATGTGTCACACAGACCAACCATTAAAACAATTAAGTTAGTATGTTAGTCAGTAGTTAGTACATTATAAATAAAACAAACAGAATGCAGGTACAACCCAAAAACATAAAAACATATGGAATATCTCACAGCAATTAAAAGAGTCTCATGGTCTCCTGTAATTTGTTTGTCACACAGGAAATAAAAACATTTGTTCTACATAAAGTTAGAACTCCCCAATTTGTACTGAGTCCACCTTTCAAAACACATATTTCCCCAGATTTGTTGACATCAATAGTTTGGAAACATAAAGCAGAAAAACAATATTCACATCCTCTCGACTCTGCGTCCTTGTACTGATCTGTGAGGATGAGTTAGTCAGTGTCAAAAACCTAGGAAACAAAGGGATGATAAATGAAACACAAGCATAAGAACAAGCAAATTACTGCCCAGAACTCCTGGCCCAGATCCCAAGCCAGAAGAGCTTGCAAAGATGTGCAGTTCCTCGATGAGAACGAAACATCTGCAAATGTTATGTCAAATAAATTCACAACAGAATCCAAAACATCCTGTAAAAATGAACTGGGGATATTAGTGTCAACAGAGCAGCTGAAAGATTCCCAAAATGCAACTGAGATAGTCATTCCATCCCCAGCTGTGAAACAAAACCTGTAATCAATGGGGAGAGAAAAAAATCAGTCTCACAGAAACACGTGGGAACAAAATTAAAACAACATAACACACAACAAAACCGTTAAATATTGTCATAAAATATTGTCATGCACCATCTATACAATCAGTGCAACAGTCGGAGGTTATGGTGTCGGAAAGTATGCCAAAACGCCTTCTGCCTCGGGTGCTAGCGGTTTATGGGGACACTGTTTGATCCAATGACCCAGTTCACCACAAAAACGGCAGGCGTA